>CM034302.1:11664696-11976890 GCA_019925795.1 Dendrobium chrysotoxum
TTCAAGTTGGTTGAAGGTTTAAGGAAAGATTTAATTTGAATTTAAATATTAATAACTTGAAATTGATTTTGAATTTGATTTTAATTGTTTGTAGGATATCACCTTTGTTGCACACCGAGGCCGTGAAGTTTATTTCACCTTCCTTGGGGCTAATTTAATAGCCTCGTAGGCCTGGGTTACCCAGTGGTACCCGGTATAATTAAATGATTTGAGTTTGATTAAGGTTTAAAGGTTGATTAATTTTAATTAGAATTAGTTGGTTGCTGGTTTTAAGTTCAAATTAATGTTTTCTGGAATTTTGAATGATTTATTGAATTTTAGAATTTTCTGGATTATTTTAATGATTTAATTAAAGGGTCAAAATTTGACTTTTTGATTTAAAGAGTTTTCTGGAAAGTTAATATTTTATTAAAATACTAGACCTTAATATGATCAGTTAGACAGTAAGTACACTGAAATTGAATTTTTCTAGATTTTATTATGTAGGTTTGAAGTTTTGACTTGATTTTGAACTAAGTTTGATCAGAAGTTTGACTTTTTCAAATTTGTTTGATTTCTGGAAACTTTACATTTTTAATAAATATTAGACCTTAAGATGAGTTGTATGCCTTTGAGTTTGCTCAATTTGGAGTTTATTTGAATTAGTTATGAATTTTTGAAATTTTGAGTATTTAATGAATTATTTAATTGTTTAATTAGAGACCGTTTTTATGATTTGAATCCAAATGACCTCCAAACTCCTTGAAATCAACTCCAAAGGTCAAGAATGACCTAAGGAGTGATCTCCAAGTGTTTGGCAATTTTCTGGAATTTTTAATTATTTTTAATTAATTAAATTAATTAAATTTCAGATTTCAATTAAAATTAAATTAAACGTAATTTTGAAGTCCAGTCAAGAGGCTTCTATTTTTCATTGATTAAGGGTTCAATTCTGGTCAATTTGAGGTATTACTTGTAATTTTTGGATTTAAATTTGATTTATTATAATTTTTGGAAGTTTTTAAGGCTTAATTAAGGTTTAAACTTGATTAGATTAATTAGGGGGCTTAATGATCTCAGAAGTCAGTGGAGAATTTTCCTAGGGCTGAGGGTATTACTATGTTCAAATGGTTTGAGTTTCAAGTCAATTGGAATTATATCCTAATTATTTGAATTAATCTAAATTCTCTAAACAAAGTTCTTAATTATTGTCCTTAATGCCACTAGGTTTGAGTAGGTTCAAATCAAAGTCTCTAACCCTCAACACAACATATGCATGATAAATACACTCACAAATACAATCAATCTTAAATCTAAGAGAGCCTTAAACTAAGTGGTGTGTGTATGTCCTTAAACATGCATAGATTAATACTTAATTGAATATTCTTAATTATACTAATGAATGATTAGATTATAATCATTCATTAGCACTCCCACATGACTTCTATTCAAATATGTTGATCTATGTTTAAAATTTCGTAGTAGATCTCTCAACCTAAAATATTTAAGTATTTATGTATATATTTCAAAATAATTTCAAAATATACTTAATCTATTTATAGGGTTATATATAGATATAGGTTTTAAATTAAGCATACTTAAGATATGATTAGGGTGATTTTAATATCTAATTGAGAGACCTACTGATCTATTAAGATCATTTGAAAATAAATTTTTTAATTTTTAAAATAATTGGTTTAATATTTAATTAGATATTAATTAAATATTAAAATAATTAAGTAATTAAAATAAGTTAAAATTAATCAAGTTTTGATCTCTGAATTTGATTTCAAATTAAAGTGCTTAATTTTCTGAAAATTTTGATATATTATATTAATTTTTTTGATTTAAAATAAATTTCTTATGAATTTTTGAAATTTAAACCAATTAAAAGGGATTTTTAAATAATTTTAAATTAATTAAAGGTTAAAAATAATTTAAAAAAATAGTTAATTTAAACTAAAAAATTTTTTTTCTATAATTTTAAAATTATTTTAAATCATATATTAATTAAAGTATATATAAAATTTTAAAAGTATTTAAATTATTAATCATTAATTAGATATTAATTAATAATTAAATAATTAGTTAATTGAAATATAAAACATAGTTTGAATTAATTTAATTTCAAAATTAGAATAATTTAAGATTAATTAGTTAGTTATTGGATATTAATTAATTAAATCAGTGAATATTAATTAATTATTAAAGTATTAAAATATTATTACTCATTTAAAAAAAAAAAATTATAAAGTATTTAATGAAAATATTAAATAATTTATATATTAATAAAAGTTTAATATTATTTAATATTAATTAAGATAATAAACTATTTAATATTGATTAAAATATTAAATAATTTAATATTAATTAATATTTTAAAATTAGTTGATATTAAATAATATTATAAAATATTTAATATTAATTATTAATTAAAGTTGTACATTATTTAAATTAATTAATATTTAAATAAAATATTTAATATTTAAATGTTAATTGTTAGTTTATAATAATTAATAATTAATATTAATGTAATTTAAAAAAAATATAATTATAAAATTTAAATTAATAATAATTCTAAATTAAAAATTTTAATTTCTGAAATATATTAGTTTAAAATTAAAACTTAATATTAAAAAAAAATAAAAAAAAATTAAAACAAAATAAAAAAAATAAATAAAATAAAAAAATAAAAAAAGGGGGGACCACGTGGCAGCGGCTGATTAGTCGCTGCAAACCCGGCCAATCATTGCCTGGCCGCCGGCAATGATTGGGGAATAGAGAAACCGCGGACGCGGTTTCACTAATCCACGTCAGCAACGGTTCTAAGCCGTCGGATCGCCCGCGTTAATGAACGGATGGCCGAGATTGAATCCCGCAGTTTTGATTTCGTAGGGAAGATCAGACGGCGGACGCTCGATCCCGCGGTTTGAACGAAGGGCTCAGATGCATCCGAACGAGAGAATTAACCGCGAGATCGAGTCTGCGGTTAATCAATACTACGGTAAGACTAAATCACGCCCGTTAATCAGGAAATCAATGACCGGGATTCAGCCCAATTCAATCGAACTACGAACCGAGCCCTAGAAAGCATATTTGAGCTCGTTCTCTCGATCGGACGAGTCAAAATTCATGAAATTTGAAACCTAGACTTCCTACGTGAACAGAAATCGTGTGGGGATCTTAAAATAGTTAAATACCAACTTAATGAAATACTAATTAAATCTAAGTGTTTAATCTAGGGTTTGAGTTTTAAGAGAAACTAACCGTCGGATTGAAGGGATTTTGGATTCTCTGAAATTGTAGTCTGTCCACGTTTATATTTGATGAAGACCCCACGAGCTGGTGACGTCTGGATCGAGAGTTAAATGCCTAAGATGGATTTAACTCAAGTTCGCCGAAAAGCATGCCGCCAGCAAGCCTTTGACGGTGGAGTTTTGGTCAGGAAGTATAGGGAAATCTCTGGAGAGCTCAAGGAAGCAGGAGGGTCGGGCTGGAGAAGCTAAGGGAGTGAGAGAATGCTAGGGTTCGAATGAGGGCTCCTATTGAGGTTTTGCCCTATTCAATCATTCTCTATCTAGATGGAGGGCTGGGATTGCTTGAATATACTCCTTGATGCTTGACATGTGTCTAGGGAGTAGGTGGGAGACAGGGGAATCAAGGACATAAGGACATTCCACGTGTAAAGGGTCCTTTGTCCTCTAGTGAGCATATAGGTTGAATAGAAACCATTTGATCTCGATCTAAAGGCTGGGGATGCCTCTAGGAAAGTTCTGGAATCCCTCCAAGCAGTTGGAGAGGATTTGGATCAATGGGAGATTAACCTAATAGGGATTTTTACCTATTTTGACCACTCCAAGGCCTTGCTTTGACTATTTGACCAGTCAAAGTTCCTTGGACTGCTAAGGTGGCAGTAAAGGAGAACCTTGGGTGCTATTTGAATGACACTTGAGAGCTTAATTTAAAATACATGGGTATTTGATTAAAAAAAATTTAGGAATTTGACCACAACTAGTATGTTGACTTTGGTCAAAATTCCTAAGATTTGATTGGCCAAGCATTAGGACATACCAAGGGCATGATTTGAAATGAATTTGATGGCTTGAAAGTAGTGATTTGATGGAGTGAGTTGATTTGATCCAAATAGGCTAGATCTGACTAAACTTAGTTCAGTTGACCAAGTCAACTATTGACTTGGTCAAATGTCCCATTAAATCCTAATTGTTGAGGGATGTGTTCAAAGGGTCTTGATGGGGTTTTGAATTAAGTTTGAAATGCATTTGAGGCTTGATTCAAAGTAGAAAAGTGTAATGGTTGAACTGGTCAACTTGGGTTGACTTGGTCAACCAAGTTGACCCAGGGTCAGGGTTTGGGCTAGACAGGTTTGAAATGAAATTCTGGATTTGTTGGAGATAATTTCAGGGATCAGAATGGTTACCTGATTCAAAACACCTATTCAGGACCTTAATGGGCCTGATGGGTCAACTAGGTTGACCTGGTCAACCAAGTTGACCCAGGGTTAGGGACTGGGTCCAAACAGTTCAGAATGATATTCTGAGTCCACTGATGGTAGTCTCAAGGTCCGGAGAGGTTATTTGGTCAAAATGACCTATTTGGGCCCTTAATAGGCCTTTAGGTCAAACCTGGTTGACCTGGTCAACCAGGTGGGTCCAGGGTCTGGAAATAGGCTCAATAGACTTGAAATGACATTTGGAGACCAATGGAGGTGGTCCTAAAGTCAGAGGAGGTCATTTGGTCAAAATGATCTGTTTTGACCTTAAAGGGGCCTTCTAGGTCAACTAGGTTGACTTGGTCAACCAGGTTGACCCAGGGGCTGGTTCTAGGTTCAATGGGTTTGGTTTGACATTTGAAACTTGCTGGAAGTGACTGCATTTGATTTGGAGGTCATTTGATCAAAGTGACTATTCACACCCCATAGGGGCATTTTAGTCATTTTGACCCCTGGTCAACTAGGGGTCAAATTGAGTCCAACAAAATACAGTTTATTACTTAATGGGTCATAATCAAGGGTCTGGAGGTGATTGGAGGCTTTGGAGAAAGCTCCAGGGTCAAAATCCACTGGGTGGTAGGTCTAGTGGCATAGACGGTAAATATTTGAAGGTTTTACAGCCTTTGGATTTCAATTCAGATTCTGGGGTTAGAGATCTCAGAATGAGCTCAAATTTGGAGGGTTGCCTCTAGATACATGTCATATCAGTGTGGAACTGATAGATCTTGAATCAGAGGTCATTTGATAGGGTTTTAAAATGTTCAAAGATTCACTGAAAAAGGCTTTCAGGACTTAACCCTTTGGCCTTGGATTTGAGTTTAGAAATCTGGTTTTGAGCTGGATTTTGATCAAGGTTTAAATTAAGGATATGGATTAAAGTCTGGATTGATTGATGCTTGAATTGAATGAAGGTTTGGATTAATCCTAGATCTAGATTGATCTAAGATCTATGCTGATCCTAGAATCTAGGTAGATCTAAGAACCTGGAGTCTAAGAGAATCCTAGGGTCTGGGGAAGTCTTAAGCTGTAGATCTAGGAGAATCTCAAGATCTAGAGTAATCTGGAAGGTAGATTGATCTAAAACCTGAATTGATCCTAGGGTTTAGAATAGATCCTAAAGCCCAGATTCTAGGAGGATCCTAAAGTCTAGAATGATCCTAAGATCTAGAAGGATCTAAAGGGATCCTATGGTCTAGAATAGATCCTAGGGACTGGAGTCTAGGAAGGTCCTAGAATTTAGAAGTTCTAGGGAAATCGTAGGATCTACGAATCCTAAGATTCAAGATTTAGAAGGATCTTAGGATCTAGAGTAGATCCTAAAGTTTGATTTCTAGGAAGATCTTAGGGTCTGGAAGTCCTAGGGCCTGGGATTTAGAATAATCTTAAGATCTAGAAGAATCCTAAGCTCTAGATAGATCTAGGAAAATCTTAAGGTCTGAGAGGATCATATGATCTAGAGTCAGGTAGAATCCTAGGGTCTAGAATAGATCCTAGGGTCTGAAGTCTAGGAGAATCCTAGAATCTAGATTTGTCTTAAATTGTATTGATCTGGGGTCGGGATTGATTTGAATTTGGTTTGATCTTAAAGTCTGGATTGATCTAAGATCAGATTGATCCTAGGGTTAAGATTGATCCTAAGGATTGGAAAAATCCTAAGGTCTGGATTGGTCCTACTGAGCTCATACAAAAATGAGGTCAACAAGCATCACCTGATGTTCAAAGTTATATCGGAACACCAACTAAGGTCCTCCTGATCTCTGACATCAGATTAAGATCCTTTTAACCTCCAACGCCAGCCGACCACGGTCCTTTCGACTTCCGTCGCCCTACCAATTCAGGTCCTGCTGACCTCTGACATCAGATTAAGGTCCTTCTGACCTACAATGCCAGCCGACTACGGTCCTTCTGACCTCCGTCGCCCCACCAACTAAGGTCTTCCTGACCTCTGTCATCTGATTACGGTCTTTATGATAAGCAACATCAGTCAACTACGATCTTTCCGACTTCCATCACCAAACAACGGTCTTTCTGACCCCTGTCTCCCGCTAAGTACGGTCCTTCTGACCTCCGTCGTCTGTCAACTATGGTCAGCCGACCCAACAAATGTGTATATATCAATTCCTACCATGTAATGCACTATATATGAAGTATATTGGCTATATCAAGCCAAGTCCTTCCCCAAAACGGAGGACCTCGTTTGTAAACAACTGCAAATACTAGTGGATTCATTCAAACTGGGCAAGGCCCCGTGGTTTTTCCCCCTTTCAGGAGTTTTCACGTAAAAACTCTGGTGTCTCATATGAATATTACACCCTCTCTCTCTCATTTAATTGTGTGCTGGATCTTCATACAATGCTAAGATGTTAAGCTTTATATTTCTCTACCGCCGCGAATACTCCAGGACGCAACATGTATGTATTTTTTTTTAATTTATGATATAATATTAAACTTTTAAAAATTATTATAAAATTATATATATATATATCACTGATATAATAATTTATGATATAATGATTTTATAAAAAATTATGATATAAAATAAATTTTTTAATTTATGATATAATAATTTTATAATAATATATATTTAAAATATTTAGATCGAACAAATTCATACATATGATATACCTAAAATTTGAACGGTTGATGGCCAAGCTCCCCGATAAAGCCATGTCTTTTAAATCATACTTTTAATGCTTTCCTACTTTATTGTACCCGAAAGTAACTGTTCCGTAGCTTCCGCATTCAAGTCCTGAATCCCCGATCCGTGGTCGCGCGTTATCAACCTGCTACAGATCTCTCAAAGACGACGAAGATGCTGTTAGTTTCACTTCTTATCTTCGGAAGAAATAGCACAATCGGACTGAAATGGAGTGAGCAAAGCCTAATACAAAGGTAACCCTAAATCAATAAGGATTGGCGATCACAAGCCCCAGATAAAGCCATGGCCGTTTCGCAATCTGCCCATCCGATATGGATCCTCTGGATTTTATTTGGGTTGGGGTTCGGATGCGGGCCTGCGGATGCCCTCAAGGTACCCTTCCGAGCAAAAGATGCGCTTCCGATTCTCCCCCGCCAGATCTCCTGGTCGGTGATGAATACCTTCCACAGCGCTGTCGATCTGCTGCCTGCGTTTGTGGGGTCCGTCGTCCCTGAAGGGCACTCTATCACGTGGAAGGGGGCGTGCTTCTCAGAGAACGAGGCACGACTCGAGCTAACGGATGACGATCGGGAGAATGGCCTTGGAGGAGGTGTTCTGTATATAAAGGTAAGACATTATCTTCCGGTTTTCTCTTTGAGAAATTGGAGATGATATAAATTTGGTTGAAGTTCGTTTGTTGTTGATGAAGAATCTCTTTCTGATGCATCAGAATCGGATAACTTGTTTAAATTCACTGTTGGGTTTGCCAATTCTTGTAGAAGTTTTTGAATCTTTAAGGTTGGGCGGTGTCTTGATTCTTTTACGAAGCATCTCAGAAAATTAAAAAATAATATTTAAAAATGAGTAGAGTACTACGTGGGTTAAAGTGAATTGGCCTAACAACAACGTATTGAAAAATAATTTTAGTGCTATATACACCGTTCCTTGGTGTTTTACGTGAAAAATTAAAGTGTCTCTGTGATGAGCTTTTGTGTCTTTGCCGGGTTTCAGCTTATGCATGATGAGAAGGAATATCTTTTGTTATTTTTTTCGAAGCCTGTGCTTTAATTTATAATCTATAGAATTATTGCTTGTGGTTAGGTTTGATATTTTGTGTTTTTGACGTTAGGTTTGACCGGGAAAATTTTCAATAGAAGAAGACATTGGTAGATCATGATTATGCGTTCATGGAAGTGTGCTTACATGTATTTACATTGTTAGCTTTCTGTTGGATGCTGATTTTCGAAGTTTGGTTCCCTTTGTTTAGCTATGATGAATATCTTCCAGTCAGTTCTTGTTCTCTTTGCCCCTACTGTGGTAGTACTTTAGCGCATTTGTTTGTTCACCATACGGGCAAATATAATTTACATTAAAGGATGTAGTGGAAGCTGAATTTATATGAAACTGGCAAATAAGCTTGTCCTACGATGAAGTTGAGTGTGGCTTGTTTTTTTTCCTTGTGAGTTATGTGTATAACTTAGGCCGCATTAGTTTCATGTAATCAAAAGTTTATTACTCAAATGTTCAAACAACAAAACCAACCCTCAATTAGACTTTTTATCTACCATATAAAGAAGCATTTTCCTTTGTTTTGCAGACTAGTGTAGCTCACAGTTGGGCTTGTATGGATCTCTATGTCTTTGCGACTCCATATAGGATAATTTGGGATTACTACTTTTCTGCCAGTGAACACACTTTAGAAATAAAGTCATGGGAAGAGGCGGCAGAGAAGGAATATGTATACACTGACTCACATTTTCTTGTTTTTTCTTTTTTTGGGACAATTAAATTGCTGAACATTGTTTTCTGATTTTTTTTTTGTGTGCGCAGGTAAAACAACACGGTCTCTCTGTATTTCTCATGCCATCAGGAATGTTGAGGACATTTTCATCATTGATTGATGTCCTGCCCTTATTTTCTAACACTAGATGGGGTCAGAATGCTAATCTTGCCTTTCTAAAAAAGCATATGGGAGCTTCATTTGAAAAACGTTCACATCCTTGGGTTGCTCATATTAGAGAGGAAGATGTTCACACTGGGGATTTTTTGGCAGTGTCAAAAATACGGGGTCGTTGGGGTGGATTTGAGACACTGGAAAAATGGGTCACAGGTTCATTTGCTGGTCATACAGCAGTTTGCTTGAAAGATGAAATGGGCAAGCTTTGGGTTGGAGAATCAGGGCATGAGAATGAAAAGGTGTGCCTAGGAGGCCCTCAATCTGATGTTTTCTGATCAGGATTTAAAAGTCTTGTCTTGCATTTACTTGTCTTCCATATACCTTTTAACTATTAATTAATTTTCTTATGAAAATTATATTTTTTATTGCTTTTGTTATTTATGTCATCTACTAAGATAAACATGAGTCTATCGGTTAAATTTGATTGTGATTGCTTAACTTGAATCCTCTGGATTTGATGGTGTGTTTGCAGGGTGAGGAAATTATTGCGGTAATTCCATGGGCAGAGTGGTGGAAGCTGGCACGAAAGGATAATTCTAATCCCCAGATCGCTTTGCTTCCATTACACCCTGATCTGCGTGCAAAGTTTAATGCTACTGCAGCATGGGCTTATGCTAAGAGTATGTTAGGAAAGCCTTATGGTTATCACAACATGATATTCAGTTGGATTGATACGGTTACTGAGAATTATCCCCCTCCTCTTGATGCTAATTTGGTATGTCATGAAAGAAGAAAGTAGTTAGTTTGTCAGGTTTCTTGATACATTTCTTGTTTTGTATCATAGTAGAAGTTTTTGGATAAATTTTCAACTTCTCTAGTTATTAAGTGACTAACTCTTTGGTAATTCCCTATTTGAATGATGCTTGTATTCTACCTTTTGAATGTGGTTACATTTTCTTAGTTTATCTTATATGTATCTTACATTAGTAAACTTGTAATGTTTATCAAGGAATGTGGACAGAGAGTCAAGTAGAAGAAGCAGAGGCATAGAAAGTTATGAAAACGACTGTACACATTGTCAATATGACATGCTTCCTTTTATATTGTGAATGCATTACCCCTTAAGTTTCCTGTGGATAGAGTTTGCTCTTGAGACCCAAAGGGTCAAATGGTATGGAAGAAAAATCATTTCCCATATAGAAGTTATTCAGGAAGAAGTTTTGATTGATAAAAAAGAAAGAATCGACATTAACCACTTTTGGTCTTGCTTGTTTAATTAGAAATAGGCTCCGCTGATAATTTTGTGTTAATTTGTAATAACTTTCATTAGGGCTCATCAGATAAGTGCTAAATGTTTTCAAAAGTAATTTTATTCTCATTATTAGTGCAATGCAGAGTCTTTAACGCTATGCTAGTTAAAGAATACATAAGATTACCTTGTCTGTTTGAGATTGGCTGCAAGCTTGTTTTTTTGTAGTTGGTACTTATATTACCCTAAAATTGTATTTGCAGTTTCAATTTACTGTTAATTTTAAGAATGTAAGTGAAAATGATTGTGAGCTTTTAAGGAAAAGTATTATTTTGGTTGAGCCCCAAGGAAATCTGAGGATATTTTCTTAAAGGCCTATTAATATAATCAAATTTTCCTTGGTGTGGATTCTTGAGTTTATGTAGATATGGGAATCAAGGGCTTCAAAAAGGTTCATGTCCCCATAATTAATCAGCCCTCCCTATTTGGAAAGAACCATCAATTAAGGAGATCACATAGATCCAGCTTTTGAAATACCCACTTTATGATAATATTATTCTCTGTTTTCTTGACCAATTGTATTGTGCATACAAGGACATGGGCATGGATGGTAATGCCTGTCAAGGCCCCATTGTTTTGGGTTATCATTCCTTGGTTATTAGGAAGCCTTGACTATGACAATATATCTAACCCTTCAAGGGAGCTATATGTTTTAAGTACTGGCATTATGCTGTGGAGATTGCTAATTGCTATGACCATTGGCTTGAGCTTGTTTTGTCTTGTGGCTTATGAGTCGAGGGAACTTATGATCCATTACTAACCTCTCAATATATGAACTAAGTTGGCAATTAAGGAACTAGGACAGAAAAATGAGGGTTGTATATATTTTTAACTCCCTAATGACTTAGGGATTGAGTTAAATATTTCTTTTGTTGTTTACTTGTTGTAAATTATATTTTTTCTTTATTTTATCTCTTTCTTGCTGTGGACAATAAGATCCCCCTTTGATTTTTCTTTCGTTTTCCTTGGAAACAATTAGTTGCTGTATGTCCACCTTTGGGATGCTACAATTAGCAATTAAAAATTTCTTATATGTTGGACAACACTCAATCTTCCTCTATGTCTGCAATTCCAGCAGTAAGTAGCTGTTTTTTGGCTGATTTTGCTAGGTTTGACATTGCAGCTACAACACGTCTATACACTCGTAAATGGGCATTGCAACTATTGCTTTTGGAGTTCTTTGGAAGACTTGTTAATGGAATAAATGAAGAGATTAGGGATAAGTGTGTTTGGGAGAAGTTTTTTATTTTTAATTGAATTTATTATAGGATTGGAGGTTTTAAATAGAAAAATTGCAGAAAAATATGAACACATTGGCACCATTTTGAGTGATCATCAAAATTTCATATGGCAGCCACACAAATAAATTTGCGAGAGAATTCTCAAATGACCTGATAAGTGCGAGTCGAAAAATTAGCAAGTGTATGCTGAAAAAACATTTAAGCGACCAAAATATTATTTGATGTGCATAATAGTGTAGTCATGCATGCACTCCGTAAGATTTGAGCAAGATAATTCAATTCCAAGTAAGGTGTGTCGAAAGCGTAAGCACTTTGAAAAGTGCATCAACCCCGGAAGGATAACTCCTACCATTTGAGCTCGGGTTAATCCACTTAAGTTAATTTCTCAACAGTGACAAGTGTTCATGGTGGTTATGTTCGACAAGCCTTGGAAGTTACAACGAGTGGCCATGCTATGCGATTGAGAAAGAGAAGTTTGGTGAAGAACTGATGTGATTATTTTTCTGCGCTCGACTCTTCTAGGAGTTTGGCAACATTTTGATATTATAAAAGCCTTACTTGGCATTTTGGCAACCTATTGACATCTCGAGTCATGCTTACTTTCTTCTATGGGGAAGAGGCTATTCATAGTCCTTAGGTAATCTTGGGAAGGCTGGGAGAGGCTTAGTATTAGTTGATGAACTCCACATGCATGGATGTTATAGAGGCAATTTGTATGAGGTGGTATAGGACTTGCTGGTATAGATGGGAGGTAATGCGAGAGGAGTCGATAGGGGATGATTGTTACAAAGTTTTAGGGTTACTTTGTTTGTCTCCATAAAAGAGACAACTACATAGTGAACGAGCTGGGTTTGTCTTTTTTTAGCCACTTTTTTATTCTTTTGTTTTTTTACTATATTACTTATATGAAACGATTTTAAGCTAAAAAATATAGGATATATTGGGACATATAAAAAACTTTGAGAGTAGATTAAGTGGTTAAATCATCACATTTGTGCCTAACTAAAACATTTTAATTCCAACAATATTCTCCCTTATGAATATGATATGCAGCTTATGCTATGATACATTCATTACATGCCTTTTCTAGTAAAACTTTTGTCTTAAGCTTAGAGTGCAAGTAGTGGCCTATTTTAGCAATGTTCTTGGGCATTGAATCAAATTTATGTAGATATGAGTTTTAGTTAGACCTTTAGGTTTATTTGATGCGGAGGCACTTGGCTTAACCCTTCATGTTGAGCAAAGTAATGGTGTCTTTCATAATGTATTGGGATTCCCTTGTTGCTTGAATCAAACCCTACCCTTTGGTTTATTGGGCTAGATGCATTGCATTGGTCTTGATCACTAAGGTTTTTTAGATCAGCTTTCTTTCTTGGTTTTAGTCCTTTGAGCTCATTGAACCAAATATGTCACTTTTATCTTGATTGCTTGTGTTTGTGAGTGGGAACTTTACTTGATTGCTTTGGTTTGTGAGTGGGAACTTTACTTGATTGCTTGGGTTTGTGAGTGGGAACTTTGCTCAATCCTTAGGCTTGTTGAGATGAGAAAATAGTTCCCTTGATCTAACTGTTGGAGCATATGGAGCAATGATGAGTGTTGACTTGGCCCTTGAGTGTAATATCCTAGCTTGTCCTATAGGATTTTTGAGCTAAACGTAGATATGCTAGTTTGTTCTTGCAATTTTGTGAAGTAGCTCAAGTTTTATCTTGGTCCTTGGACCTATTGAGCCATGGTGCATATTTTAACTTGGCTTCCATAGCTAATTGAGTCAACATTGTCAACGTGACATTGATTCTTGTTAGATTGGGGTTAATTTTCCTGGTTAGACTCTTGAGTTTGTTGAATTGATATAGAATTTGGTTTGATCCTTAGACATTTTGAATCAATAAAGATGTTGTATATTTGCCAACTTGACCATTGGAGCTTGTCTATTGGTATGGTCAGCTTTGCCATTAGGCTTGTTGAGCTAAGATAAATTTTCTACTTCAATTATTAGGTTTGTTTACTAGACATTATATTCTAGCTTGGTTTTTGGATTTGTTGAGAATGTTAAAGTTTCATATGCTTTAACTTTGCTATTGAAGCTTGTTAACTTCATGTGATTAGCTCACCTTCTAATCTTATTGAGCTGAGGTGCATATTGGTTGACCCTTGAACTTTTTGATTCAACATTAAGCTTGATTTGTGCTTCAACATTTCAAACCATGGCCACTTGGGAATATGTGATGGTTTGGATTATTTTGAACTCTACCACTTAATGTTTGTTTACTTATTTGTTACTCTTAGCATAGTCATTTGGATTGCAGAGAAGTTTGGGTTTAACATTTAGCTAATTAAACTTGTAAGATTATGATAACTGTTAAACGACGAGAATTTGAGAGGGAAAACTATATCTTTGTTATACAATAAGTTCCCTATTTATAGATCTATACAAGTTCTAATGTAGAAATAAATAATTGCTGAAATAAAATCTTTCCTAACACAGAAATCTAGTTAAGGAAGATATTAATCGTGATCCAGGAGGGCTTCCCACGGATCACTGTTCATGATCGTGGGATCGGCCTTCAAACGAAAGGCTGAGATTTAACACTCCCCCTCAAGCTGGGGAATATAGGTCTGTCATGCCCAGCATGGCAATCATTCTGAGGAAGGCAGGACTGTCCAATCCTTTGGTAAGGATGTCCGCAAGTTGATCCTTTGATGATACATGGTTGACACTTATTAGTCCACTATCTAATTTTTCTTTAATAAAATGTCTGTCCACTTCTATGTGTTTGGTCCTGTCATGCTGGACTGGATTGTGGGCTATACTGATTGCTGATTTGTTATCACAATGTAGCCTCATGGGTTCATCCCACTTGACCTTTAAGTCTTCTAGGATTATTTTGATCCATAGTAGCTCACATATTCCCAAGGCCATAGCTCGATAGTCTGCCTCTGCACTAGATTTTGCCACCACATTTTGTTTCTTACTTCTCCATGTAACTAAGTTACCTCCAAGAAATGTGCAGTATCCAGAGGTAGATCTTCTGTCAACAGGTGATCCTGCGTAGTCAGCATCCGTATATACTTCTAGTGTTATTCCACGATCTCTCCTAAAGAGAATCCCTTTTCCTGGGTTTCCTTTAAGGTAGTGCAATATCCTGTCTACTGCTTGCATGTGAATCTGCTTTAGGTTCTGCATAAATTGATTGACCATGCTTACAGCAAATACTATATCTTGTCTAGTGTGTGAAAGGTAGATCAATTTTCCTACAAGTCTCTGGTAGGCCCTTTTATCTACATCTGGATCTTCTCTAGCTTCCCCCAGTTTAAGGTTAGGTTCTACTGGTGTTGGTGCTGGTTTACAAGCTAGTTTACCGGTTTCTTTCAGATGATCTTTGATGTATTTCTGTTGTGAAATGAAGATTCCTTTGCTGGAGTGGGCTACTTCAATTCCGAGAAAGTATTTCAGTCTACCAAGTTCTTTGATGTCAAATTCTTTAGTAAGACTTTTTCTTAATTTAACTTTCTCCTCTTTGTTATTTCCAGTCAGGGTAATATCATCAACATATACTAATAATATTGTGACTCCCCCTGAGTCTGAGTGTTTAAAGAATAATGTGTGATCCCCTTGACTCTGTTGATATCCATTAAGGAGCATGAATTTAGAGAATCTTCCAAACCAGGCCCTTGGTGATTGTTTGAGCCCATATAGAGCCCTTTTTAGTTTGCACACCCTGTTACCTTCAGATTTTTCTTTAAACCCTGGTGGTATTTCCATAAATATCTCTTCTTCCAGATCCCCATCCAGGAATGCATTTTTCACATCTAATTGTTCCACATGCCAGTTGTACTTGGCTGCTAGTGATAGTATTCTGACAGTATTCATCTTGGCTACAGGCGCAAAAATTTCTTGGTAGTCAATGCCATATGTTTGAGTGTACCCTTTTGCCACCAGTCTTGCCTTATATCTCTCTAGTGTGCCATCTGCTTTGTATTTCATTGAGAACACCCATTTGCAACCGACCGGTTTTTTCCCTATTGGTAGACTGACGATCTCCCATGTATTATTCTTCTCTAGAGCATGCATTTCATCTTTCATGACATTTTTCCAATTTTTATTAGATAAGGCCTCAGAAATATCCTTAGGAATATGAATATCTTCTAATGTAGTCAGGAAATTTTTGTGTGAGGATGAGAAGTTGTTGAAGGATATGGAGTTGTTTATAGGGTATAAGGGAGGTGGTGCGCTTACCTTATTTCCAGGAGATGGTTTAGATTCTTGGATCTGCTTTGGAGCACAGCTTGAGCTTGTACGCCTGGAGTAAACCTTCCCAAATCTAATGACAACTTTGTCATTTGTTTCTCTATTCTGGGTTTCAAGTGGATTGGTTTGAGGTGGTGGAGGAAGTTTTTTAAGGTTAGTGAGGGAGATAATGTTATGTCTCCTTGACCTGCTACCGTGGTGAGAGAACCATCAACAGTGATGATTTTTTTGTTGTGTGGGCAAGGAGTATAGTTGATGAGGTGGGTAAGTGAGTGGGTCATGTAATCTGTGGCTCCGGAATCAATGATCCATGATTCCTTTAAATGATTTCTAGTGGCACTCAAACTAATAGAAATTGGAAACTTACCTGAGAGTGCAAGTGAAGAAGATGCATTTGATTTTTCAAGGGATACCAGGAGACGTTTCAGTTTATCAATATCTTCCTTATTGAATTCTCCAAGGCTGGACTGTGCTCCTGGGGTGGGCTGACTTGTAGTGCTGTTGGCATGCGATGTACTTCTTGTTTCACCTTTTTGATTCCACTCCTTGCTGGGGGGTTTTCCATGTATTTTCCAGCATGTTTCCTTTGTGTGTCTTGATTTCTTGCAATAACTGCACCAAAGTGAGTCCTTGTCTTTGAATTTTGAAGAATCTTTACCTTTCTCCTTCCACGCCGAGTCTTTGTTCATCACCATTGCTGAGCTTTCAACGACCTTTGGTTCCAACATCACTCCTCATCGACTTTCTTCCGCGCGGATGATAGAAATGGTTTCATTGAGTGATGGCGTATCTTCTTTGCCAAGGATATGGACTCTAATCTGATCAAATTCTGCATTTAGTCCTGCAAGGAAATCATAAACTCTATCTTTTTCAATAAAATTCTTTAGGATCGCAGCATCTTCCGGACATCTAGTTTCTATGCATCTGTAGTGATCAAGCTCTTGCCATAGATTTTGTAGAAGGGTAGCATATTCCGTCACGGTCTTACTCCCTTGCTTTGTGCTTCCAACTTTAACTTTAATTTCAAAGATTTGAGCCGCATCACGAGCTTTGGAGAAGGCCTGTCTGGCAGCATCCCATATGTCCTTTGCAGTGGAGAGGAATATGAATGTATCACTAATTTTTGGAGTCATGGAATTCAACAACCATGACATGATCATGTAATCTGCTTCATCCCATGCCCCAAAATTAGGATTTCCTTCTTTTGGTCCTCCTCCGAGGAGGTGATGTATTTTTCCTTTTCCCTTCAAATAGGTCTTCACAAATTGAGACCACTTTAGATAGTTCTTCCCATTCAAACGATAGGAAGGTTGCATGCTTTGGAGGTCACCTCGTCCTTGGTGCACCATTGACTCCTCAGTTTGGTCAATACTTTGGGATGAATTGATTTCTGACATTATGATAGTGATTAAGACTATCAATATGACTTTGGGTAGCAATGAAGGCTTCCAAAAAATTTTTATTCGACAATAAAGGTCGAAAGTCCCTTTTTTTTGTGAATGAAATCTTTCCGGTTAATTTAACCGGCCGGCCGAGTCTTTAAAAGACTCGGTTTGGGTAACTAGGGCACGCTCGCAGGAGCGTGTCTTCGGCTCCTTCGCTCGGGCCAAACCGAGCTTCGCTCCTTCGTTGACTTTCCCTTCCTGTCGGATCGCGAAGCCACTTCGGCTCCTTCGTCTTCCTGCGACGCTTCTTCGGCTCCTTCGTCTCCTCGTGGCTGTTCGACTGCGTTGCTTCGCAGGAGGTGTAGCGATTGCAGGCGTCGCTACTTCGGCTCCTTTGTGGTTGTTCGACTGCGTTGCTTCGCAAGAGGTGTAGCAATTGCAGGCGTCGCTACTTCGGCTCCTTCGTGGCTGTTCGATTGCGCTCCTTCGACGACCGCGAGCTTCTTCTTCCACGAGCTTCTTCCGTCCACGAGAAGACTTCTTCGTCGTCTTCGTCTTCGGCGGGCTTCCTCTGCGAGCTTCGTCCGTCCGCGAGCTTCTTCTTCCCGCGACCTTCGTCCATCCGCGAGAAGACTTCTTCGTCGTCTTTGTCTTCGGTGAGGAGGCTTCCGGCTTCAGGTTCTGATAGTTCCCTCTTCCCTCGGTGTCTCTGATACCATGTTAAATGACGAGAATTTGAGAGGGAAAACTATATCTTTGTTATACAATAAGTTCCCTATTTATAGATCTATACAAGTTCTAATGTAGAAATAAATAATTGCTGAAATAAAATCTTTCCTAACACAGAAATCTAGTTAAGGAAGATATTAATCGTGATCCAGGAGGGCTTCCCACGGATCACTGTTCATGATCGTGGGATCGACCTTCAAACGAAAGGCTGAGATTTAACAATAACCAACATTTGGGCTTACTTGAATGGGGTTTTGTCTTTGAACTGGTTGCTGGCCCTTCTTTATCCATAATTTTGACGTTATGATTTGTCCTTGTTCTATTTGGGATGATTTACTCATTCGTGAAACAAACTGATCCAGGAGGGCTTCCCACGGATCACTGTTCATGATCGTGGGATCGACCTTCAAACGAAAGGCTGAGATTTAACAATAACCAACATTTGGGCTTACTTGAATGGGGTTTTGTCTTTGAACTGGTTGCTGGCCCTTCTTTATCCATAATTTTGACGTTATGATTTGTCCTTGTTCTATTTGGGATGATTTACTCATTCGTGAAACAATAGTTTGAGCAGTCTTAGTGTTGTATAACATGAGTTCTCTTAGGAGGTAAGTAGAATCATCAAGAGTACCCTCTAAAATTGGTGATAGGTATAAGGAGCTTTTGAGACACTTCTTCTTCCCTCATGTAGAGACTCATAGATGAATGAGTCTCCTTTTGATTGACCGCTAGAGTAGTCATTCTACATTATATAAAGAGTTGAAAATTTTGTAGATGCGTGACTTGAGGCTCCTAAATAGACTCTAAGCTTTTGGTAGAGAAGCTGATATAAACCATTATCTATCTTGAATGAGTTTATATGGAAATTGCTCTGTGTTTGACCAATGACTTTCTTAAAAACTTCTTGGAGATAATCTGACTCGAGCATTGATCCTTACTAATTCATTAAACTTAGGCCCATTTCCATCTTTGGACGTATCAAAAAAGATATTTTCTTCACACTTAGACTTGTTAAGTCTATATTATGTCTCGTACCATGTTAGGATGAGGAAAATATGGAGGACTTATCTAATTTAGGTCTTATTGAGTCATTATATTATACCTAACTTGATCAAATCACAAGGAGGTTTCCTTGGACCTTTTTCTTTTCTTCTTCCACCTATCTAAAGAAAAAATTTCCTATGCACCCCTCAAGCAAAATGGGTAGTCGAGGACTAAGATGTTGTTTATAATTTTTCAAAGAATCAATTAGTCTTATTTGTTTTTTTTTTTAATGGAACTCTTGGGTTGAGGAAATAGGGTAAATTGGCCCCATGTTTTGGTCTAGTTATATAAAATTTTTCCTTTTATAACAGGGGAATTTCTTTGGATGGCCTTCTTGGTGGAGTACATTTGGATTGAGGATTTGTTTGATAAAGTGCTTCCATCTCTTGAATTGATAAGAGGATTTTGATCATTTTTTGATCATTTTGGGACTTTTGACTAGAGGATGATCTCTATAGTGCTCACTGTTGCAACAATTGTAGTAGGTGAAGGAAGCCTTGGTTCCTTTCGATCATATTTTTGTGGGATCTTCTAGTGATGGATCTTCAAGGATTATTTTCTACCTAAAATGCTCATCACATGACTCTACGTGCTTTTTTGGAAGCCTTGAACTTTGAGTTGGTGTAGGGTTATCTCAATAGTGGATCTTTAGGAGTTGTGATATGCATTTCATATCCCGATGTTCACTATTGACCGGAGTGTCAAAGGTCTTGATTTGAGTCTTCTAGAATTTTTACCCATGCTCTTTGCATTTTTCTATAATATTTAAGTATTCTTGTTAAATTTTAAAGAAATTTAATTAATTATTTTATGCATTATAAAGTTCTCAAAATAAGACAAAAATACAAAATGCATCCTGGTCTATGTAAGAGGTTGTATTAGGTTTTCATAGATTTTTCTAAATTTTTTGGGATTTTTGGGGACCCTTATAACACTTTTTAGCCTTTTTTATTAAGTTTTCATAGATTTTCCTAAATTTTTTGGGACCCTTATAACACTTTTTAGCATTTTTTTATTTTAAAGGCTGGGGATAAATATGTGAATTTGAAATGACGTGAGTGTATTTTTGTAATGTTATTTTGTATGCATTCGCTCAAACTTACTATATTTATATAAAAACATTCAAGCACTTTATTTATAATAATACTAATGAAATCTTAATGAGCACAACAAATTTACCAACTTTTATAATTAGCACAACGATTTGTTAAACTATTAATGATTTGGTTGTTCCTTATACATATTTGCAGTGGTACATACATAAATCTCTTTTTTATAATTATAAAGAAATCATAGCGTGAGCATTTTTTTTTTAATTTTGGGACGTGCTTAAGGCTAATTATGTGAAATCCCTTAAGTAAGAAGAAGCTAAACTCTTAAACATCGAGGTGCCTTTTTGTGTAATGATTGAAATTTCATTAATAAACTCAACAGTTAAGCGTGCTCATCTGAGAGAAATCATGGGATGGGTAACCTCCTCGAAAGTTACACCAACATAATAAAATCGTGAGGCCCTTAGGCCAAAGCGCACAATATCTTGATAGTTAAGAGTTTGAGCTGTTACAAATAGTATCCAAGCAATACACTAGCTGGAAGATGAGAATTAAGTGTCATACATTGCAAGGTGCTACGCCATGGGAGCCACCTCTTAAACCCTGTATGGGACAAAGTGCTACGTGGCGAGAGTCACCACTTGAACTTGTAGGGGTCACCCCTAGAATCCTATCTGCCTGGTGGATGATTCTGGGATAAAGATACTAACGAGGATGTCAGTTATTTAAGTGTGTGATATTGTGACCCTCTTAAGTAAAAAGAAGCTAAACTCTTATACATCGAGACACCTTTTGGTGTAATGGTTTTCATTAAGAAACTTCATAGTTAAGCGTGCTCATCTTGGAGAAATCATGGGAAGTTATATCAACAGGACAAAACCGTGAGGCCCTTAGGCCAAAATAGACAATATCTCGATATTAAGAGTTTGAGTTATTACAAATTATAAGCTAGAAATGTGTTAGAAGTGGAACTTCCAGATATTAAGAATGTTGATATGGAACTCCATATGTTGGGAATGTTGTTTTGGCACCATTTATGGTTGCCATGTGTTAAAAAATGCGGCATGCCATGTAAGCTAGTAAATTGATGTGGCACTTGATTAGATTCCCATATGGCGCTAATAGGGCTAGATGCCCCTCCTATAGCTTGAGTTATGTCGAGTTAAATTGCTCAAGTTATGTCGTGTCAGATTGTTAATTCGTATTCATTAAGTTAATTGGGATGCCTTGTACAGATGGTTATCATCAATTGAACCAGTCACTATGGGACTGAGTTGGGTTCAAAATCCTTTACTGGTATTTTTTTAAAGAGCTTAATTGGAAATTTGGAAGGTGGCTACTCATTATTGGTTATTGGAGGTGGTTGATCCAAATAGATTATCCATACCTCAAGCAACCATGGATTAAGCATGGGTCAAATGATTGATTGACTTCTTGATTGTGATGGTTGTTGCCAATAATAATAAGATTTATATGCAAATATTGGAGATTCGTTAAAGATCGTTGATGTTTGTCAAACCCTTGGAAGCACGACAAGTGGCTGGGATAAGCAATTAGGGAAACGAAGTCCAAAGAAGAGCCAATGGGAATGTCTCTATGTGTAGAGTGCATTGAGGAGTAAGGCGACATTTGGTTGGTGCAGAGATGCCCTTAGCAAACACTCTGACAGCCTCCTAGCATCAGCATTGGTTTCTTCTTTCTTCAATGAAAAGGATGCTGTTTATAACCATCAAGGTAGCCTAGGGGAGGCTAAGAGGTGCAGTCATGGTTGATGAGCTTGATGTGCGAACCTCATGGAGGTAATGTGGATGTGGATTATGTGGCGAAGTTGCTCAGATGGGTGGTGTTGCAAGAGAAGCAATAAGTAATACAATTATTGCAATATTTTAGGATAAGGAGATGGTTACATAGTGAATTAAGTCTAGTTCATACTATTAAATAGGTAAGACATGACCTGGCAGTCATCTTTTTTATTTTTTATTAACATAAACAATATAAAAGGATTTTTAATCCCATAGAATATAGAAAATTTAGGTTAAAAATATTAAAAAAAAAACTCAGGGAATAAACTAAGTGACCATATTCTGCATTATTTACTAAACAAGGCTAAAAATAATATTTTTGCAAACTTATGCATTTGAATTAATAATTCATATATACATGCTCCTAGGTTCATAGTACGCATTAATAAAGTAGTTTATATGAAACTGCAAATTTAGAAAATAAGTGACAACATGTATTTTAAATTGGTGTGATATTGATAATTCTTAGTCAATATTGTTTGATGATCAAGTTATACCTAGGTGTAGGAGATTTAAATATTTTGGATCTAGTATACAAAAGAATAGATATATGGATGAAGATATAACTTTGAGTTAAAGTTGGGTAGATAAAATGAAAAATTACTCATGAGATTAATGAGATGATAGAAGACATGGGATATTAAAGGTAAAAAAAATCAAACTGTAATTACTGCACTATTTTATCTTATTGTTGGGTGAGAAAGAATAGATATCCAAGTTTAATATGGTAGAAATAAGAATATTAATATGAATATATCATGTGTGGCAAAATTAAAAATGAAATATTAATAAATTATTGTATTAGAGAGATGCGGAGTGTAATAATACATATTGATCATAAGTCAGTGAAACTAGATATTGTTGGTTTGCGGATTTATAATTTGAGTTGAAGATGCGTCAGTAATATGAGTATATAAAATTATTGTAGGATTTTGGAAGAAAATTGATGGATAAAGGGTAGCATTGCTAGTTTATGCAAGTTGACACCTCATGCATCTGGGGCAAGGAGAATTATTATAGTGACAATAGAAGTTGGGTTAAGGATAATGATGGTGATGATGGTTTTAGATGAAAATTGCTCCCTTTTTTCTTGGAAAAGTTAAACAAAAATTCTCAAAAATTGAAAGGGTGGGAAATTTGTCCTACTCTATTTTTAATTAAAGGCATTGGAAAAACATAAAATATATGAAAACTTCTGCTCTTTACCATGATAAATGATCCCTAAATCTGTATGCTATAACTCGATTGGCTAGAGTTGACAGTTGTGTTAAGCTATGATGACCACTCATAATTGGTTTAGTTTCATACTCTTCGATTTTTGGTGTTGCCTTTCCTTTCTCTTTTAAATAACAGGTTTATGCAATTACCACAATAGAAAATTCTAGACTAATTAGCTTCTTGACATTGTAAAGTACATGAGCTAGTTGGGGTAAGGATGATTAAAGCACATGAACTCCATGCCAGTGAATAATATTCCTACGTGCAGAATTCTACAACTTAAAAACTGTATAGACATCTTAAATAAGTTATAGATAGTTTTCATGCCCATGTATTATGTAAAGATTGTTACTTGTAGGTCCAACTGTGTATAGGATGCTGATGGGAGTTGGCAAAGGTAAATTTTGTGTTTGGTCGATCATGAGCATGAACAGGATATTATTATTGTGTGTGGAGGGCAGTTTTGCCCAAGTTGGTGGATAAGGCGATCTCAAATAAGATAGTTTCTTGACAACTCTTAGGGGTGTTTGATAGCAAGTAGGATTTAGTAAATCTTGTAAATCCGTATTTAGTAAACCTTGGGAGTGTTAAATCCTGGTTATTGTTTTGTTGCCAATAGTCATTATTTTTACTCCAAGTTAAATCCTGAATATTGATTAGTTGAAAGTAAGAAGATTTTCTAAATCCTTAATAGGCTCTTTAGTTGTAGGATTTATGGCCGTGTTGGCTAGATTTAAGATAAGTCCGGCCAAATAGTTTTTTGAGGCTTTCTAAAATCATAGTTTTTATAAATCTAGGATTTAGGCCTGGATTTATAAATTTTGGAAACCTCGGATTTATGGACTCCAGGATTTAAGAAAGCATAAAAAAATCTTTGGTTGGATTTACCGTAACTACAGCCGAAATTTACTTCAAATCATGCAACAAACAGCCCCTTAGATCATCTCGTTGTTACTTGCACTAATCACGTGCTAATAGATGTCGGTTATCTCGAGTTCATTTTTTTCTCTATTTTTGGGCCTGGGAAATCATTTTGGGCAGTTGAGTTTAGGAATTGTTTTGAGATGATTGCTACTGATTGAAAAGGACAATCATGTGCATGCATAATATGTTACATGGTTTGAATATGAACTGAAAATTGTCAATTCGGTATTCACAGTACACCTTCTACCTAATTTTTGTGTTATCTATTGGTTTGCAGGCATGCTGTTGTTGAGTTTTGATTTTATTTTGAGATGATTGCCTGGTTGAAAAGTACTAAGCCATGCACACGCAGTATATGTTGCATAGTTTGAATATTAACTGAAAATTTTTTATTTAATGGTCACCTCCTCCTCGGGATTGCTCTGCAAAATATTGTAACGTTCCTTTCAATATCTTAGAATCTGATGATTTTATCTAATAACTTTTTCATGTGTATTGTGTTTTAGGTAATGTCCATTATGTCTATGTGGACTAGATTACAACCTGCATATGCTGCTAACATGTGGAATGAGGCCCTTAATAAGAGGCTGGGAACTGAGGTATACAATTTCTCGTTTAGCAAGCTGTTCAGTTTATGGAATTTGTCTGGTGATTTCTTTCAGCTTCAATACATGCAAGCAGCATCCACTTGTTATTGAGAAAGCCATGCGCGTGTTAGCAGTAGGCTTAATTTTATAGTCATTATTATGCCATTACGTTGTTCTGTTTGAATGGATTGTGTTGCAGGAAATTTTATTGATCCAGAAATAATCTACTATTTAGAGCACCCTTCCTGATTTTCAGCAGCTAATAGAAAGTGGTGGATAATCAGCACTCAATTAACCCCTGCTACTGTATAAAATCAGAAATGGAACCTTTACTTCTTTTACGAAGCTGAAAGCCACCTTTTTCTGTCTGGAAAGAAAAAAATGTGGACGAAATTTTTTAATAGTCCCCCGACTATTTGTATACGGCTATTTTAATCCCAGAGTATAACGTTGATCCAATTTAGTCCCTCCATTGTACAATTGATCTAAAATTGTCCCGTTAGGCCTAAATTGGGATCAATTTTATATCATAATTATAATATGATGGACTATTTTAGATCAATTTTGTATAGCCAAAGGACTAAATTGGAGCAATTTGATATTCGGGGACTAAATTGACTACATACGAATAGTCCGTGGACTGTTTTGGAATTTATCTTTTTTTAAATATCTGTCTATACTATCAATTCCTAATTTTATATTTGAAATAAGATTTGTAAGTTAATCAACATCAGGATAAAATAAACTAATGACACAAAAAAGGTATGAAGCAAAAGAAATAACAAAGTAACATCTTTAGGAATTTGAAGTACCCTAAAATTTATATTTTCCTTGCACTTGAAAATGGCCTAAGTCAGGTGATTTTCAGATCCTACGTTGCACCTGCTCATGGCTCTCTTCTACGCCATTCATCTGTTGCCATTGCTCGATGCCCTTTGTTACCCACCACCTATTGCTTGCTGCCCATCACCACCATCTATTACCAGTTGTTCTTTTTACCATTTCAATGCATTTAAAACGTATCACAACAAACACAAAATTTTTTAATACATTTGAATCAAATGACTTCAATATTTTTAAAATGCATGCATTTCAATCACCTATTTCCAAAATTGATGTATTTCGAAAACATCCAGCTAAGCAACCTCTAATCTACTTTCAGTTACGTTATCTTCAATAGATATTACTTGTTATTCCTCTAAAATAATCATTCTTTATTCCATCATTCCTTTTTTAGCCATATATTCATCTTGATATTTTTATTTTTGTTACACTTAACTTGGGTATTAATGTCTTTTTTACCGTCCAACACTTGAATCCGTAAAGCATTACGGTTTTATAAAATTTATATTTAAGTCTCCATGGTATCCGCTTAATGCATAATATTCTTGGGGCACTTCTTCATTTTAACTACCTAGACTCAACTTATAAGTTTTATCCTTATATATATTCCATTTTTCTATAATAGATCAAGTTATTAAAATTTTTCATCAATAAGTATCACTTTATATTCTAATTATATTAATTTATATTGATTAATCAGACTTAATTGCATTTCATATGCCTAATCTTTATTGTACTGATTCGAAGTTCTCAGTCTTTTTTCTATTATTTTTACTTTTTTAAACCTTTTTCTATGGATTTATCATTGTTGATAACTATGCTATATGCAAATAGGATATACCATTGTGTATCACTTTCAATATCTTTTATAAGAATCTCCACAAACAACACAAAAAGTATGGACTCAATGCTAATCCTTGATGTAATTCTACCATAATTAAAACCTCTTAGGTCGCACCACAACTATGTTTTAATACTAGTAAGTCTTCCATCATATATATCACTTCAACATGCCTTTCTTTTGCCTTAATGTGCACACAATTGATTTTCATTGTGCTCGATTACATGCCTTCTCAAGATCTATACAAATCATATGAAGATCTTATCCATGCTCTTTATGTTCTCTCATTAATTATCTTGACATAAAAATTGCTTCCATAGAAGATCTTCTAGCTTGAGACAAAATTGATTATTTACAACTAATGTAATTTTTATAAGTTTATGTTTTATTATTGTTAACATAATTTTGAACATCGTTTTTTTTTTCTTAGTTATTGAAACTAAAGTGCTTCTCATTCATTTGACATCCTCTAATCTTCGAAATTTCATTGATACGATTTGTTAACCAAATTACTGTAATATTTTCTATAACTCTCCAAGTCTCAATAGGTATCTCATATGGATGTAAAACTTCACCTTTATACATCTTATTTGGAGCAAAATTCACTTAATTTATTTTTTAGATCAATCTAAAATTTATCTCATTATATTGTTCATTATGTTCTTCCAAAATAAATTCTTCCTTAAAACTCTTCCGTTAAACAATTTCTAAAAGCATCATTTCCATCTTTCCTTGGAGTCTTTATGTTTAAATAAAATTTAATTTTCTTTTCTCCTCGCTCTACCATCGTCTCTCTTGCATTGTGTGATTTGGTTCCAGACTCTCTTGAAATTCTATGACACCTTCGTAATGAAACTAGGCAACTAGCAATCTTACCTCACACCAACGTTGACTCTACTAAAAAATTTTAATTTACATCCCTTAGCAATCTGCCTGTAAATCATAACAACTCCTAACCTTGCAAATTTAGGTCAATTAATTTTTCTTGATTATTTTTTTTATGCTCTTATGATATACTTTCATAATTATTATTTTATAGTGTTCAAACTCTCTTTTATAATTACCTTACAATCTTTAAATGATAAATTTTCTGAAGTTATGAATTTACAGACACAGTTAGATATTATATATATATATATATATATACATTGAAAACCTTACCATATTTAGCGTACACTTACGTTTGTACATATGGTTTTGTAAAATATGTTGAGTATGCATAGAAAACTAAATGTATTAGCTTTATGCATGGGAACAGACATCAGCACTCAGAGAAGCTCCTTAAGTTTGGACAAACCCTATTGAAGTCAATGCTACTTGACTTAAAAACCTATCGAATACTGCTGAGCTACGCTTAAAAAATGCTTGATCACATTCATTGTTGTGGCTTGGATAAACATAGCGATCGTTTGTGGGTGCTGACTCATATGAACGCCTACATTCATTTCCATTGATTTTTGCATTTTGTGTCAATTATAGTTTTTATGCTAATTCATTGACATTGAAAGGCGCATTTGTTGTCAATTCTAGTTTGTAGTTTTTTATATTACGTAGGAACATCTACTGTGTATGCCTTTGAAGTATTTCCTTTTGGTGGTTTGAACCTTCACTTTCAATTTCGAAGTGATTCCAAAATTCTCAGATACGTTGAATTTGCAATCATTTGTGTTTATCCATGCTTAGAGTCTCTAATATATGTTAATAGTGCAATTAAATCATTCATTTTGTTGGTATTTATGAAATGTTCCGCAGAATCTCAATTGTATGTCGACAATTAGCCAACCCTTGCAGTAAAGCTAATAAAGTTTTTGTTGCCCGCTTTTTGTCTTTTGGCGAACTACTGTTGAAAACCCAGCTTACATTCATATCTCCACCAAGAAGCAGTTGTTATATTTCTCCAGTCACGATTATATGATGTTTTTTGTATGACCAAGCATGCATTCGATGCTTATATTCTATTCAAGAAAAATGATCAAAATGATCTCTTAACTCTTTATGAAGGATCAAAATAGTCTCAACTATATTAAATGATCATTTTGGTCCCTCAAGCCCTTAAAATGAAACCAAAATAGTCCCAAGGTGGGATTATTTTGGTTCCTCTTTAAAAAGTTGAGAGACCAAAATGATCATTTAATATAATTGGGGATTATTTTGGTCTTTCATAAATAGTCAATGAACTATTTTGATTAGGGGTGCAAACGAGTAGAGTCGAGCTCGAGTCATGCTTAACTGGAGCTCAGCTCGTCTGCCAGATCGCGAGCTTGAGCTCAAATGGCCTGCTCGAGCTCAGCTCGTCACGATGGATGCAAGCTTGCGAGGCATAATGCTCTCTTCCCGCTCTGAACCCCGCTTTCGCGTCCGCACTTCCTCCTTCCGCAGTTCTGCCTTCCGCACTCGAGCTGCTTGACGAGTAATCAACTTGAGCTTCATCCCAATTGAACTCGAGCTCGATAATCCAACGAGCTCGATAATCTGCTCGAGCTCGAGCTCGAAATTCGACAAGCTCGGCTCGAGGGCTCAGTAATAAGTCAAGCTCAAACAGTCTTGCGAGTCGGCTTGACTGATTTGCACCCCTAATTTTAATCCTTTTCTCATTCTAATCAATTTCAAGTACTAGAGTTGGCAACTTTTAATTCCTTTTTGATTGGATAAGCATTTGAAAGTATTCCACTATATTTATTATGAGGGAAGTTTTCAAGGAGAAAATATATCCAGTTGTACAAATATTAGCTAAATAATTAAGATAATTGGTACTCGAACACTTGGCGCTGACTTCTCGCTGTGCACGAGTTTCCTCTATCTAAAGAAAATACAAAGGGTTACCTTTTGATTGTTGCAGGACTTGGACTTTCATGGTATTATTGCGGAGACGGAGCAACGAGGAATGACTTTTGATCAGCTGCTCACAATTCCCGAGCAAGATGATTGGGTGTATAGCGATGGAAAATCTACAACTTGTGTTGCCTTCATTTTGGAAATGTACAAAGAAGCTGGAATATTTGAACCACTTTCAAGCTCCATTCAAGTAACTGAATTCACTGTAAGTACCAAGAGTTAGTTTCATTTAGGTAGATTATCTCCATTCAAATGTTGAAAATGTTAGCACTCTGTCCTATTTAAGGTTCTCATTAGATGGATGGACTCCATATTTAGTTATCCTCTAATATTGCATACGTTATAACTTAAGAAGGTTAGAATTTATTTCAATCATATTAGATACCTCATGAATTGCATATAAACCTATTTAGATGGCTCAATCCCGACTTTCGTACCTTAATAGTTTAGCAGAATTTCATTTATCCCACAACAGATGATCTGATCTTAGTTAGATATAAATTATCTGTATTGAACTATGTCACCTGTACAACAGATTCGCGATGCGTACATGCTCAGAATTTTTGAGAACAACCGAACGCGGCTACCGAGCTGGTGCAATGCCGAGGTTGATGACCTGCCTTTCTGTCAGATACTCGGAGAGTACCGGATGGAGTTGCCGCAGTACAATACCCTCCAACCTTATGCGAAGATGAATGAGAATTGCCCCTCTTTGCCCCCAACGTATGATAGACCTGTGAGTTGCTGAATCCTTAATTTGGAATGCCTCAAATCTGCGTATGGTGGGGGTTTAAGGTCTCTTTGATAGCACCATTGATACAGAAAGCATTTGCAAGAGAATGTATATATGGCTTATGCTACTTATGCTGTTCCTGTGATACTTGTTGCATTGTTTGCCATTTCATTCAAGATAATAAAGTGGCATTCAATGGCTTAAAATGACTTTTTTATGGTTGAAATTTTTTCTTTGTTGTGTGATAGAAAAGTCCCCTCAAACTTAAGGGAAAATTCTATAAGATGGTGGTGAGATCTGCAATGATTTATGGTGCCAAATGTTGGCCATTAAAAGAGAAGCATAATACTAAGTTAAGTGTTTCAGAGATGAGGATGCTCAGGTGGATGAGTGGCTTTACCCTTAAAGATAGGATAAATGAGCATATACATGAAAAGGTTAGAGTAGCTCCAGTGGAAGATAAGATTAGAGAGAGTTGTCTTAGATGATTTGGTCACATAAAATGGCGCCCTTCCGATGACCCGTTTAGAAAAGTAGAGATATTTGATTTGATTTATGTTAAGAAAGATAGAGGTAGACCTAAAAAGACTTGGTTAGAAACACAACTCGTTTTGATATGTCGGTTGGGAGCCTAGGCTACCAACTAAGAGGTTTTGAGTTTGAGTCTTGTGTATTACAAAATATGTGTGTGTCTGCCTTAATTGGCCTAATTGTCCAAAAAAAAAGGCTTGGTTAGAAAATATTAGAAATGATTTTTCTTTATTAGATTTAAATAAGAATTTGTCTTTTAACAGGACACAATGAAGAAAAAGAATTCACGTAACCGATCCCACATAGTAGGATAAAGGCTTGATGTTGTTGTTGTTTGTATCCTGTTTTATTATGAATTTCTTTGCCTCTCCGCTGGTTAGTACTTTCTTGGTTCTGAACTTGATTATGATTTTGCTTTGCGTCAACGGTTTTTGCTATTTTTCATGGTTCATCTCTCTCTCTCTCTCTCTCTCTCTCTCTCTCTCTCTCTCTCTCTCAACTATGAGAGAGAGAGAGAGGGAATCTATGGTATGGGTGCCTTATTCTACAATTGGGGAGTGGGCGAATGTGTGCAGCTCTAATATATAAAATACTCGATAGGTATTATGTACAATATTTGTCCCACTAGTTGAGATTGCACGCGCATCAATATGCACGTGGTGCAAATGAATTTTTTCTAGTATTATAGATAAGTTCAACAGATTTTATCTTGGTTTTTTATATATTATTTATAAGAGAAAGATCCAATAACCAATATTAAATATTAAAGGGAAAGTTGAAGTCTTCTTAGCTATGGACGGTTATATTTGGTAAAATCACTTTTTATTAAGAGATTCTTTGGTGTATGACATTAAGAGTGTATTTAAAAAGAAATGTAAAATGTCAAGTAGTTTGAATTATTCCAAAAATGTTTTTTTTTTAAATTAAAAAATTTTCCAAATAAGATGTTTTTTAAATCTTACGTTAGGGTAGCTTGCGATTCTTATTCGTCACAGCTCCTGTCTGCTATTGCTTGTCGTCTTGATCGCCATTGATCGCACGCCCTTGATTGCAGCTCTATGCTTCGCATCATCGCTCATCACATTTCAATGCATTTGAATTGTATTAAAGCATATTTAGTTTCCTATAACCATATTAACAATTCTTCCACACACACAGCCAAAAATAATATTATTATAACAATTTCTTTTCACACGTATATTTCGGTTTTATTTGGGACGGCTTTCTAACTGCTTTCTAAAACAGCTTTTTAGTATGAAAATTTTTTGAAAAAGAAAAATTTGTACTAAAAAGCTGTTTTAGAAAGTAATAAGAAAATTATTGCAAACAAAACATTAGTTTCTCATATGAAGACATTATAGCTATATCACTTTAAGCTGATTTTATTAGGATATTAACAATGAGAAATGTTATGCAAAGCAACTAAACATTATAGTCTTATAGAGAATCACAATATTTATAATCTAACATCAAGCACAAATTTTTGAGTATATAAACCCGTAAATTCATCAAGTAACCCATTTAGCCTTAACTATGCTAAACTCTATGCCGACTCTTGGATTACTAACCAAGTAATTTACACTATAATAATCTTTTAATTCATGTAAGTAGTGTAATGATGTTTATTCAAAGTAATATTATTGAGTCAAATGTATCTAAGACATGCCATGTTAAGCTTAAAACTTATTTATAACCTTCTTTTAGGTGTGTGAGGCAAACTGACTAGTGAGCTGGCTCGAGCTTTGCTCGATAAATGGCTCATAAGCCGAAATCGATGAGCTAACAAATCAAACTTGGGTTAGCCTTGACTCGACTTGTTAGTTCACTAGTTGGCTTGTTTAAACAATATTAGTATAAAACTCATAAAATGTATTAGCATTCATAATTTTAAATATGAAATTGTTTAAAATATTTAAAAAGTATATCTCACTTTTTTATATTAAATTATTCTTTATTATTTTTCTTCTTATTTCTCATTCTTTTAATTATTTTATTATAATAATTATTTAGATCATAATTATTTTCTCTCTTTCATAATGAATGAGCCGGCTCGAACTCTTAGAATAAAGCTCGAGCTCGAACTCGATTAATTAATCAAGCTTTAGCTCAAGCCAGAGGTGACTCGAGCCCGACTCAACTCATTTACACTTTCATTCTTACATGATTGAAAAGGTCATTATCATTGTAAATTTATTGAGAGCCTCATTTGGTTGCTTGAAGTTAGAAATTGAGATTTGGAAAAATAAAGGAATTTGTTAAATTTATTATTTAGTTTGGTGATTTTGGTCGCCATCATTAATTTCATTCACAAAACTTCTCAAAATTTTCTCAAAACTAATAATTATATTTTCATATTCATAATGTGTGAAAAATTAAATATTCTTTTATTTGCAAGCCCTAAGAGATCCTGTAATAGGTAAATGCCGACTGCCTTGTCACTATAAACAAAAAATTAATTTCCCTTCAAATAAGCCAAAAAAAAAAAAAATTTCCATTCAATTTTTCCTTAACCAAACAAGTGGTAAGTAGTAAGCAATTAGAAGATTTCATAAGTATTAGAAGTAAAATTTCATAGTCCCAAAACATAATATGGCTACACCATTTATTGTGAACAAATTAAGACTTTGTTTGGGATGGCTTTCTTACTGCTTTCTAAAGCAGCTTTCTAGCACAAAATTTTTTAGTTTAAACAATTTTTATACTAAAAAACTGCTGTAGAAAGCAATAAAAAAGCTGTCCCGAACGAAGCCTAATCCAACATATTGCACCAACCACTTTCAAGGCATTTTCACATTTAAAAAAGGTTAAAGTAAAATTCTCCATAATTTTTAGGTTAAGAAGTTACTTTGGGTTAGTCCACATTTGTTAAAAAAAAATCCTATAATTGAATTCAAATGCCTTATTAAATGTTAATTAAATCATCAAATTAGTTATTGGGGTTCAAAATGACATTTACAACTCAACAACAACCATGTGAACATCAATGTGGCCCTATATTGAATGTTGCATATTTCTAGTGGCAAATAAATGCCTTTCTACTCTTAAGAAATCTCATGTTCTCCTTATATATATAATGAATAAACTCATTTGATGCTTCTTTTTTATATAGTTTTTTCATTAAAAACTTATATTGAATTATATTTATTATTATTTTTCTTGTTATTATATTTAAATTAGGTTATCATGTCTATTTACGATGCGATTTATATTAAACCGGCATGACTTAGGTGTTTCTTGTCTTGTTGGGTCTACTTTGAGTGTAGTCAAGTTAGGTTCCGTTCAATTTAATATTATTGTCCTGCTTAATGAAGAGTAGTTCAAGTATAATATATTCAAATTGGACAATTTTCTAATTAGACCCAAACTTGACCCATTGACCTGAATTGACACCCTTATATGCAACACTCACACACATATATATTATAATATAAATCCTATAATTTTATTCTCTAGATAACTACACATCTGATATATAATAATAATAATAATAATAATAATAATAATAATAATAATAATAATAATAATAATAAAATAGAAAAAATATTTTATGATCACATGAAGTATGATATGATATAATTACTATATTCCTACATGATTGAAATCTCTATCGTCATCTGGGGTCCACTTTATAAGTCGTCTTTTCAATATTAATGATCACTGACAAATTTATCTAGGCAATTATCCTCCTACCTCAAAATTTAATAATTCACACTATCATGTGTTTATATGTATTGTTCTTATTCCATTCACTCAAATAAGATTTTTTTAAAGAGTTTTTTTCAACCTTTTCTTTTCAAAAAATATTTTGGTATTTTCTCTCTTCTATGTTCCTAAGCACTTTTATTGTGTTTCATCATATTTTGGCTAGCGATGCATATGTCCTATGTGTTCCTAAGATATTTGTAATACTTCTCAAACATTTCTCTCAAAGTAGGCCAAAGTTTTTTGATATTATTCATAAGTATTAATATTTTTTTTCATGAATGAATGAATAAATAAAGAAGCAAAAAATCACCTTAATTTCTGAATTTTGGTAAAGCCCTGAAAAAAATCTTTTGAAATCTGACAATAAAATCTTGAAATGTCTGTAGAAAATGCAAAAAAGTTTACTGAAACTCAAAAAAAAAAAAAAATCTATGAAAATTATATCAAAATTATGTAAAAATTCTTTAGAGATAGAAGAAATCAAGCTCACATAAATTACAGTAATCAAATAATTAATTACTGTTAATCTCTCTTTAGATGATAATCCATTACTCTTAAAATTTAATCATTAAGAAAAGACAGCTCTCACTTAAATAACAGCCAATCTCACAGAAATTACAGTAATCAAGTAATTGATTGCTGTTAATCTCTCTTTAGAAGATGATCAGTTACTGTTAACATTTAATCATTAAGAAAAGACAGCTCTCACTTAAATTACAGCAATTAATTACTATTAATATCTCTTTTAGATATATATTTTTTAAAACATTTAAATCATTAAGATAAATTCATATATATATATCATATTCATAAATTTTAAATTTTAAATTTTTTAATTAATAGTCAAAATTTTTAACCAACAGATCAAAATAAGCAGAGCCTCCTTTAGATAATAACCAGCTATTCTTGACAAGAGGGTAACAGGTTCTTAGTTGGAAGGTCCCCCAGACCCACAGTCCCTAAGCTAAAAGACAAAAGCCTCCTTAACTTTGTAAAAAGTTCAAGATGTCATTTTTCACAGATATATATATATATATATATATATATATTAATAATAATAATAATAATAATAAAATAAAAATAATAAATAAACATTAGAAGGAGAAGGAAGAAGAGCTCGTGGTTTCAGGCCTATATTCTTCTCGGGATTGGGTACAGTATTCACCCAACTCCGCAGCTCTTCTTTCCTTTTTATCTTCTTTCTTTTCTATAAATAAATCATCTTCTTCTCTTCTCCCTTCAAAACACCTATGCCCTCTCTCTCTCTCTCTCAGTAGAAGTTGAGATGGTCTTCCTTGTTGTCTTCCACAGCTTTCTTGAACTGCATCCATAATTCTACAGAGAAGGAGGGTTATAACCGCAATTTGCAGTTCAAGACAGCTGTGGGAGATTACAGGGAGAGACCAATTCTGAAGAAGCCTAGAATTATATACATAAATATACAATTATACATTTTGATGAGATCTGTTACTATATATGTTGTTAATTTGTTTCAGTTTTCTCCTTCTTCTCTTGACTTTGAAGGCGTTAAATTTTAGTAGAAGAACAGTTTTTGTGGTGTTTTTTTAAATTAAGGCCTTTTTTCTTAAACAGATATACAATTATACATGTTGGTGAGATCTGTTATTTCTTGCAAAGTTCAGTGAAGTTTCTCTTACTTTTCTTATCTTGAAGACTCTAAATTTTGTAAGAAGAACAGGTTTTTGTGAATATACAGGAATTATATATAAATATTTATGAGATCTGATGCTTTCTTGTGAAATTAGGTTAAGTTTTATCTTCCTTCTCTTGTCTTGAAGCCTTAGAATTTTTTTAGAATAACAGTTTTTGCGACGTTTTGCTGAACAATTAAGGCCCTTTTCTTTGCACATACTGCAGGAGAGATCTATTGCTTTCTTCTGAAGTTAGGTTAATTATAACTTCTATCTTCCCTTTCTTGTCTTGAAGAAATTGAATTTTGTTAGAAGAACAGTACTTTTGAGCTGTTGTGTTGAGTAAGGCCCTTTTGTTTGTAAGCATAAAATCATCTAACTTGATGAGATCTATTATTTCTTGTTAAGAAAGCTTAAGCTTTTCTTATTTTTTCTCTTGTTTAATGCTTTGAATTTAATTATAATAACATTTTTTGGGGGTGTTTTAATCAATTAAGGCCACCCTTTTCCTTTAATTTGCATCATGAAAAAGGATATCTTCATCATGAATTTTCATGATTTGTTTTACTTATTCAAATACAAGACTGTTACTATCTATCTGTTTGCATATTATATGATATAAAGTATGGGCTTTGATCATCCCATAAGCTCATGAGGTAATAAATTAATGGCTGAAAATAGTGATGGATGCACATAGTTGCATTGATTGGATTCCTACTTTGTTCTCTCCATTCCTTTCTTGTTGTGCTCCTCAAGACTATATCCACTGACATGAGCCTTCTGTCTTTTTAAACAGTTGAATTCCTTGGCCTATTTGGGTTTTCTTTTCACTCCCTCTCCCAACACTCATATCTCTTTATCTCTCTAGATCTCTCTCTCTTTCTATCTCTAAATTGCTCTAAAACTAGTACTTGAATGACATCAGTGTCAAGGGACCACAAATTTTGTCTGTGCTTTGCTGTCAAGAATATTGGATTGATTGTGTTGGTTAATAAAATAAATTCTTGTGTGATTTAACAGTTCTTCAGATGACAATAATCTGTTTTTTTTTTTTTTTTTTTTCAAATAATGAACCAAGTTTAGGTGATATGGCTGTTTTTGATTTGTTTTCATTCATTTATATTTTATCAGTTGGGCTATTATTACAGACTGGCCTTGCAGAGACTGCCTTGCAGTAAGCAAGCTTGCCAGCATATGAAACAATGGCATTTTCCTGTAAAGGAATGGTTAATTTTCCACTTGTCCTAAATTTCGTTTGGTTTTAACTTCTAAATTGTTATTGTTACTAAGTTCTGGTGGCAGGATAAAAATTCAATGGCTGAGGAGAGCTTGCTATAGCTGTCTAATTCTAGGGAATTATTATATTAGAAGAGTAATTAGGAGTACTTTCATTTTTGAGATTAATTGTATGTGTTAGTTAAAATGCTAATTAACTATGTGAATCAATTATTAGTTATAATCAGTTTATTAATTTTCACTTAGATTTAATTAATTCACTCTCTCTTGTGTAGCCTTCTTGCTTGTACGTAGCCTCTTGTATAGCCATTAGTATGGCTTCTTTCTTGTTTTTTGTTTTACTAATTATATTAACAGGTGAGTCCTTCAGCTTTGGCTGCAAATATAGGGCGAGCAAACAAACGGGCAAACCAGTAAAGAGAAGAAGCAGGTCATGTGACTGGGAGCTAGCGTGCAGAGAGGCAAAACCAACTTCTTCTTCGTTCTTCTTTGCAATTTACGACAGAGCTTGGAGAGGAGTGTGCATCCAAGCTTGGAAGTGAGAGAGGTAATCATCTTTGTTCTTAATATTCCATTTGGAGCGTCATGCAAGCAGTCGACAAGCTAGGTCATTGTTGTTCAGCCAATTCTTGAAGGTTGAGGTAGAAGGAAGGTTAAGCAAAGAAGCAATCCATTCTTGGTTGGAAGGACTTGATTAGGTGATATCTCTCCATTCTTAATTCTTTAAGAAACACTAGGAACATAGATGATTACCGGCGGACAATATCCGCCGGTAACAACAAAAAAACGCCGGAAACTATGCTTTTCCGGCGAATTTCTGACGATAAACCATACGACGGTAATTCACGCGTCGCAAATAAAACACCGACGTAAACATTTCGCCGGAAACATTTCCAACGGTACTTCCGGCGAAACGCCGGCGGAAATATTAGACATATCTGTCGGTTTTCGGATGCCGCTTTCCGGCGTATTTTCCGCCGCTGTTTCTGGAGTAAAAGTACGCCGAAAACAGCGGCGAAAAATACGCCGGAGTTATCATCAAATACCGATTTGACGGATATACCGGCGTAAACTCCGCCGGTATTACCGACGCACGATTACTCTGAACAATAGACCCAAGATATCTAAAACGTATACTCTTATTAATGAATTGATCACCCAAAGTCACAATCCCTCCGCCCCCCTAAAACTATTATTACTAAAATTACATTCCTTATATTCAGCTTTAGATCTACTCAAATAAAAGCATTTAGACTCTAAGGTTCACATCCATAATTCAAGTTTACCTTCAACTCCCTCTCTAGTCTTATCAACAATAAGAATATCATCTGGAAATAGCATACACTAGGGAACTACCTCTTGCAAATGTTTAGTGAGAACATCCATGACTGAAGCGAAAAGAATGTAGCTTTGAGTATTACAGTAAGAGACGGACGGAGTCGCGAGATCCGGTACGGGCTAACGAAGATCGGCTCACCTTAACAGCAGCGAACGGCCGTCTAAGGTCGGCGAGGTGTCGGTCGCAGCTGGACAGCGAACAGAGAACCGAACGAGAGCAAATGAGAAGGAATGGGCCGAAGCTGACAAATAGGGCTCGTTCCGTCGGAGTTACTGATGGAAAATACGCCGGTAAGGTTTCCGGCGAAATATACGACAATAATGAGTCATTGTGTTTAAATACGTCGGAGGATAATTTGCCGGTAAAAACGATGGTAATTTCCGGCAAAATATTCGCCGGTATAACAAAAGCATCGACAAAGTAACCGGCGTCATATACGCCGAAAACTTACCAGCGTAATATATGCCGGAAATATCCGCCAGTTCAACCGCTGCTTTAAGCGACAGATGAAGATCCGCCGGAACGTTCGCCGGAAATAAGCAGTTTTCCTGTAGTGAAATTTGTATTTCTTTTTCAAAGATAAATCAAGATCTAAAGCATGTCAGGGATTTGTAATCTTTGTGCAAGTTAATAGGAAGGTATAAGCCCTCTTTCTTCCCATAGATGTAGGTACTCCGTGCCGAACCACGTATATGCTTGTATTTTTTGTCTTTGATGGCTAATTTTGTGTTTCTTGCATAAATCTTGCTGTAGGTTGTATAGTTTTGGTTATCTTGCAATTTCATTCAATCAGTATATTTTTGCAAATGAATATTGTGATATTGTTTACCAATAATTGAGAATAAATTTTTAATTAAAAATAAGAACATATTAGTCATATTATTGTGCAAAATTTAGTGGAGAATTGTTTCTAATGAATTGTTAATTAATTAGTAACATGTTGTTTTATAATTCTTCAATTAGAATTCACTAGCTTGTGTGTATTTGCTTTCTTTGTAGGCAAATCAGATTTGAAATATCTAAATGTTTCATTTAAGTGGTTTATCGGTTCGTTTTTGTAAATTTGAAATATTATATTCTTATATGTAACCTAAAACCCTTAAATGAAAGTTTTAGTAGCTTACTTTGAAAAAGGTTCTGAGTCAGTTGAGTTTCAATAGTCTTTAAGGTTTAACAATGTATCGACCTAGAATTTTTGAATATTAACCTGAATTCTTGTTTGACCTAAAGCACTACGGCATTTTGCCTTTGAGCATTGTAGCGCTAGGTCGAAGGCGTAGCACTGCTAGAAAATACCTCTGCGGAATTGGCGCCTTTATTTTACAGTAATTCTAGACTCAACATGTAGCTTTGCAGCGCTGGGTGGTGGCCACTATAAATTGTTTATATATATATATATATTCTCTCCACTCAACCACCTCCATCACCCACAAACGTCGACTTACGTGAGAAGAAACGGGAGAGGGAGGAGAGAGGAAGAAAATTTTTGGATTTTGTTCACCGATCTGCTTCACCGCTTTTACAAAAATAGCCCAGATTGAGGTAGGAAACTTTTATCCTATCTCTGTTTTCAAATATTTTGATTTTGATTATCTGATTTCTTTTGAGTTTATTTTTATTGCATTTATCTCGGATTTATCGAGCTTTGATCGTACAATTTTTTATCTGTTATAGTACTGAATATTTTGAACGATTTGGTTGGTTGATTTTGAGATTTCACCAGATAAAATAAAAGGTATACTATTTTATTTGATTTGCTCATAATTTAGGTTTAATATCTAATAAAAGCATATTATTAATGCAAGCATTAAGAATGAAAATAGGTATGTGATTGGGTAAAGTTGGTCTCTATTACTTTTATAAAAATATGTGCATGTGAAACAAGTAAAGACTAGTTGACCAATTGATTGAAAATTGATAGACCTGTACAAGATGGTGGGTCGACAGGCTTACCTTTAAATGCAATAATTTTGTATTATCCTCTAGTTATTCATGCATGTGCTACAATGATATGATGATTGAGAGTTATAAAGAGTTATTATTGTGCTGACAGAAAAATAGTAACGACTCTGTTTACTGAGACAAAGGTTATCGACTACTGATTACTAAATACTAAAAAAAACACCATGATGTTAATAACTCCTAACTTGTTGAATAATGTTGAATATAATTAATGAAATGCATGTTACTGATTTATTATTGATTCATTATTACTGTTCAACCTAATAGTAACTGCATTTACTGTTACTACATTATTATTACCTTATTTCATTATTACTATTTACTGTTGATGCCCTCAGTTTTACAGATATTGACACTGTTACTGTTACTAATTTACTGTCACTATTGCTACCATTAATTCACTATTTAGTGATTTACTGATAATGAGCACATGATTCCCATACTGAGTAATTGATACAGAGCACTGTGATATAAGATACTGATTGGAATATAAAATGATTGGATTTCATGTGAATACTGATTTGATTGTATTGCACAGTTAAGAATTCTAGCAATCTTCTTGATATTTCTAGTTATTGATTTACACCATTATTTATTCGATTCAATCTTCTTACTGAGTCGCTGAATTATTGACTTATTGATTTACTAGTTTATTGGTACTAATTCTACTTGTTTTTGTACTAGACTGTTCTACCGTTTTATGAATTTTATTGTTTCTATACTGTACAAATTTCTGATCATAATGATTATATACCACTGCCATGAATTGACTGATGATATATATAATACTTCTTTATTGTGTTTTGAGCTTAGTTGTAGGATTTAGTGACTTACTGGGTTGTTTATCTCATTATATGTGGTTTAAAAGATTTCAGGCCAGGGAAGAGATTCAGGAGTGCAAGGTTGATAAAAATTCCTTATATTCAGTTCCTTTATATTTTAGTTAATTTTTTGTATTCAGGAATAGAAGAATATGCTATGATTATATGATTTCTAAGTATTGTATATAATTTTTTTTGGATCAATGAATATAGATACATATGATGTTTTGATAAATAGAATTTGCTCCTATTTATATATGAGCTTATTATTGATAAATAAAACCAGATTTTTTTGTTATTGTCTAATAAAAGATAAAAAAAATTCTTTTAAATTAGATCATAGAGCATGACAAATAGTATATTAATAATTTTTTATGTTCTTTTATGAATGGAATAAATGTTCTGAAAAATCTCATCATTATTGTTAATATCGTATCAAATGTTAGGGACCATCTATATGGTTTTGTTCGAATTGAAGGAAAGAGAAGGATACAATTTGCTTGTGATGATGAACATAGAGTCATTGTTGAGCTTATCAATTGTTTTTTTAGTGGGGCTAAGGGTCTATTTAGGATAACTTTCTGCATGTTTTGCTTTTCAGAGAGCAATAGCAGTTTCATTTGGCTATTGTTTTCTCATTGCTTTTAAGATATTTTTGTGGTGAAAAATTATTTTCTGCAATTATAATAGCGAAATTATTTTCTCCACAACAACTTTATAACCAATTTTATAAAATACCGCAACCTTCACAAACAGATCCTAAGAAGCACATTTTTTAAATGAGCTATCTTAGCAATTTTTATTTTTACTGATGAGAAATGGTCTATTGAAGGAACTATTATTAGGTCCGGACACCTGACGTAGCTCTACGTCCGGAGTCGAATAAAATTAATACACGTGGATCTGGCGATGCGACCCAATCCACTTATGAAAATTTTAAATTCGCGCCAGCTCACTCATTTTTTATATTTTTAAAAAAATGTATTTATTTATTTTATATCGCTAGGTACTGCTGTGTATCACTGCTAGGTATCACTAGGTACCACTCGGTACCGTTAGGTACCGCTGCTAGGTACCGCTGTATGAAACTGTTAGGTACCACTAGGTACCGCTAGGTACTGCTATGTATCGCTGCTAGGTACTGCTAGGTACCACTCGGTACCACTAGGTACCACTGCTATTTATTCATTTTAAAATTTTTCTAAGATATAGTTGTGTAAAAGCACAAATAATTTTAAAATGAATAAGTGGGTTGGGTCACGTCGCCAGATCCACGTGTATTAATTTTATTTGATTCCGGACGTAGAGCTACGTCAGGTGTCCGAACTTAATAAAAGTTCCTATTGAAGAGGACAATGATGTCTCTGGTGATCATAATGATTGTGATGCCAAGTGTATGTGTTGGGTCAATTAGTGGTACCTCCGTTTACATATTTTCAAATGTTTTGAAGAGCTATCTCAGCAAAATATATTATTAGCGATGACAAATGTTCTATTTAAAAGGACAATGATGTTAGTGATTAGAAAAAATATGTAATTTCTGGTGGAAAAATTTGTCGATAAATGGGCAAAATTTGTTGGTAAAAAAATTTCTAATGGATTTCAATGAGTTTTTGATCTTCCTAAGTAAAAATTTCTTTCCCTTACTAAAATTTCCTTAGATCTTACACTTCTTTTATTTCCATGTCCTCTTCTTTTGTTGCATGTTGCTAACTTGTTATATTCTTGTGTCATAATTAGCTGATAGTCACATTTATTCTTGTATCATATATTAATAGTTTACTCTCAAAAGCATGCATCACTAGTTAATTTTTACATGTACATACATATACATCCCACATGAAATGACTAAAATAAATGCATACATACAAACTCATATATATATAGACACACATTCATAATAAAAAAATTAATAATTTAAGTATTAATATGTAAATTATTTTAATCTAAAAGATTGATATGATATATAAGTAATGTTGACAAATAAAAAAATAATTTAAATAAATTTACTAACTTAGATTATTTACATAAAAATCTAAAAATTATAAATTAACTTAATTAATGTATAATTAAAAACTAAAGATAAAATAAATTTCTAGCTTCATTTTTAATCTATGATGACTAAATAATTAAAACAAAAAATATAATTATATTTAACAAAACCTAAATTAAAAAAATATATTTATTGCATCCTTGAATATTTGTGGTGATAGAGAAATATAAAGTTTAACGTCTTAACTTTGTACGAAGATCAATCACACAATCATATAAAAAAGCGGATGAAGCATTCATAAGAGACAACATAGTTTTTATGTGAAAACCCCTGCAAAAGGGGGAACAACCACGGGGCCTGACCCAGTTTGAATGAATCCACTAATGTTTGTAGTCGATTACAAATAAGGCCCTTCCTTGGGGGGAAGGTCTTGGCTTGATGTAGCAAACATACATCATATATAGTGCATTACATGGTGGGAATTAAAAGAATCAGTATTGACATATTTGTTTGGTCGGCATGACCATAGTCGGCGTGCGACAGAGGTCAGAAAGATTCTATTCTGGGAACGGTGGTCGGAAGGACAATAGATGGTGGGCGACGGAGGTCGAAAAGACCGTTGTTAGGTGATGGAGATTGGAAGGACCATAATCGACATTCAACGAAGGTCAAAAAGATCGCCATTAGGCGATGGAGGTCGGAAGGACCGTAGTCGGTATGCGACGGAGGTCGAAAAGATCGTTATCTGGCAATAGAGGTCAGAAGGACCGTAGTTGACAAGCGATGGAGATTGGAAAGACCGTAGTCTAGCAACGAAGGTCGGAAGGACCGTAATCGGCTTGCGATAGGGGTTAAAAAGGTTTTTGTCTAGTAATAGAGGTCAGAAGAACCATAGTCGATAGGCCATAAAGGTCAGAAGGATCGTAGTATGGCGATGGAGGTCAGAAGGACCGTAGTTGATGAGCGACAGTGGTTAGAAAGAACTTTGTCTGGTGATGAAGGTTGGAAGGACGGTAGTCGACGGGCGACAGTGGTCAAAACAATTATTGTTTGGTGATAGAGGTTAGAAGGACCGTAGTCAACGGGCGACAGTGGTCAGAAAGACAGTTGTTTGGCAATGGAGGTCAAAAGGACCATAGTCTGGCGACAGAGGTTAGAAGGACCGTAGCCGGTGGGTGACATTGGTTAGAAAGACCGTTGTATGGCGATGAAGGTCGTAAGGACTGTAGTCAGTGGGTGAAAGTGCTCAGAAAGATCATAGTTTAGTGATGGAGGTCGGAAGGATCATAGTCTGGCGATGGAGGTCAGAAGGACAGTAGTCGGCAGGCAACAATGGTCAGAAAGATCGTTGTCTAGCGACGAAGGTCGGAAGGCCGTAGTCGACAGACAACAGTGGTTAGAAAGACCATTGTCTGGCGACAGAGGTCGGAAGGACATTAGTCGGTGGGCGACAGTGGTCAGAAAAATAGTTATCTGACGACGAAAGTCATAAGGACCGTAGTCAACAGGCGACAGTGGTAAGAAAGACTATTGTCTGGAAACGAAGGTCAGAAGGATAGTAGTCGGCAGACGATAATGGTCAGAAAGACCATTGTCTGGCGACGAAGGTCGGAAGGACCATAGTCGACATGTGACAGTGGTCAGAAAGACTGTTGTCTGGTGACGGAGGTTCGAAGGACTATTATTTGGGGACGGAGTTTAGAAGGACCGTAGTCTAGTGACGGAGGTCGGAAGGACTGTAGTTAGTGGGTGACAGAGGTCGGAAAGACCATAGTATGGCGATCGAGGTCGAAAGAACTATAGTCAGCAGTTAATAGAGGTCGGAAAGACCATAGTCTAGCAACGAAGGTCGGAAGGACCGTAGTCGGCAGGTGACAAAGGTCGAAAAGACTGTAGTATGGTGATGGAGGTCGGAAGGACCATAGTCGGCAGGTGATGGAGGTCAGGAAGACCGTTGACTGGCAATGGATGTTGGATGGACCATAGTCTAGCGACGGAGGTCGAAAAGATCGTAGACTGCGGGTGACTATGGTCAAAAAGACCGTGTTTGGAAATGCAGGTCAGAAGGACCGTAGTTGGTGGCTGATAGTGGTTAGAAAGACCATTGTCTAGCGATAGAGGTTGGAAGGATTGTAGTTCGTGGGCGACAGTGATCAGAAAGATCGTTGTCTAGCGATGGAGGTTAGAAGAACCATAGTCGGCGGGTGACGGTGGTAAGAAAGACCACAGTCTAATGGCAGTTGTCGAGGGGAAGTCTGACGATAATCGGTGGCCATGAGTAAGTCCGATAACAGTCCGGTGACAGTCGGTGGTTGGGCGGAAGTCCAGTGTCAGTTGGTGGCCTGGTAGAAGTCCGATGTCAGTCGGTGGCTGGGCAGAAGTCAGATGTCAGTCGCTGGCCGGGAAGAAGTCCAGCTTTAGTCGATGGTCGGATTGAAGTCCGACATTAGTCAATGTCCTGGCCTAAGTCAGGCGTCAGTCTGTGGCCGGGAGATAATCCGGCGTTAGTCGATGGCCGGGCAGAAGTCCAGTGTCAATCTGATGATGGTTGTTGGTCCGACGGTGGTCGAGGAGTCTGGTGGCAAGAGAACATTAGTTTCCCTCTCTTCCTTCTCTTCATTGCTTGGGTTATCCTTCATGCGGAATGAGGGGTCTAGTTATAGTTTTTTGAGAGTGGTATGGTCAGTAAATAGGAGGAAAATCAAGGGTGTTGTGAGTGGTTTGAATAGACGGCCGATATTGATCCCTGTGATCTTGGATTGTTTACTGGGAATTTTAATGTCTTAATGATATCAGAATTCAGTGATCTTAGGCTCGTTGGATTCCTCTCATTGGGCCGCTCGATTCGATTATAAGCATGTCACGATTGGAAATTGTTTGATCATCCAATTTATGGTTTGAACTTTCCAAAGGCGTTGCGGGTCTTTGATTTGGACCCATTTGACCTCAGATTGAGTCGAATTTGGTGTTGTTGGGTTCGTATTTTTGAGACCTTCAGTTCAATTGTAAGTTTGCTGAAATCGGAGTTTGGATGGCCCCATATTTAATTTTGGAAGCTTTTAACTTGATTTTCCTTGTGATTCGTGCTCGATCAAGATAATTTTTTGATGATATATCAATATTTATATATAAACTTCACATATATTTGAACAAAAACGGTAGATCTACATATTAAAAATATTGATCTAAGAAGAAAATTATAAATCTAACCTAATATTTAGATGTAACACATTTAACATCAAATAAAAAAATTATGAACCCTAAATTTATTTCATGAAAGTAAGTAAATTTTATGGATGAAATTTCAAAATAAAGCTTGTAGGAGAAATATGAGGAAAATCGATCAATTCTGGCTACAATAAATTATATATATATATATATATATATATATATATATATATATATATATATATATATATATATATATATATATATATATATATATATATATATAAGGCATTTTATGTGATATCTATGTATTATATATTTTTTCTAATTTTTTGATAGATAATATAGAGATTTTGTGATTTAATTACACATTTTATATTAATAAATTTTGAGAAAATATGATGTTGATGTTTTATGTCTTACTTTTTATAGTTATGCAGAGTCTCTGTATTTGTTATGCCATACTTTTTATAGCTATGTGATGTACCCATATTTGTGTTATGTTGCATCGAAGGCTTTTTTTAGACAGTTTTCTTAATGCTTTTTAAATCAATTTTTTAGTACAAAAATTTTTTGAACTAAAAATTTTTGTACTAAAAAGCTACTTTAGAAAACAGTAAGAAAGCTATCCACGGCTTTCTTACTATTTTTTAAAGCAGCTTTTTAGTACAAAAAATTTTTAAACTAAAAAATTTTGTACTGAAAAACTGCATTAGAAAGTAGTAAGAAAGCCATCCCAAACTTTTCCTAAGTCTTGTTGGTGATCTTACTTCAAGAGTGGTGGATATTCACCCAATATGAGAAGCCGAAGTTATGTACTTTTTTGTAACTCAAGTGAGAATGTCAAAAGGGAAGTTATTTATTTCTTGGTTTTGTTATCATGGTTTTGGTTATTTAATTTCTTGATGATTTTGTTGTATTAGATGGAGATTATGACACTTTTAGGCTTTGTTTGAGATAGCATTCTTAATACTTTCTAAAGCAGCTAGCTTTCTTGTAAAAAAATCTAGTTCAAGAAATTTTTGTACTAAAAAGCTGGTTTAGAAAGCTGTAAGAAAGTTGTCACAAACAAAGCTTTAGACTTTGTTTTGGACAGCTTTAGACCACTATTTTTTCCCTACTTTTGAAAAACTTTTGTACTAAAAAGCAGCTTTACAAAACAGTAAAAAAATTATCCCAAACGAAACTTTAATCTATCTATTAATCACTAAAACATGTTTAAAACATGTTTAACATTGTCGTTTAGGCCAACTTGCTTATGTTATAGTAATAATATTTATCTAACATAAAGAAAACTCCCACAATGGTCGGGAAGAACTCCAGAGGTAGCTGAGAAGAAATCTGGTGGTAGTCGGGAAGAACTCTGACGGGTGGTCCGGAAGAACTTCGATGGTGGTTGAGAAGAACTATGGCGGTAGTCGGTGGCAACTGAGTTGTCTAATTCTTCTCCTTTCTTCTTCCTTCTTTTGTAATACACATATGTAAGTTCTAATTGTACATACCTATGAAAACTTTATGGAGGTGGATAATGTATATAAAATTATTATATAAATTCATCCATCTTAGCTCTAATGGATTCATTTCCTTGATCTTAGATCATAATTAATGCAAATCCTATTCAAGTTTTGCAACTTGAGCAAAGTTATTGCCTCCTGTGGTTTCACAAGTTCTCAGGGCGCTCTGAAGAAAATATCAAGTTGAAGTGCTTTCAAACTCTTGCATTCATACTCTTCCAGAGTGTTTAGGGCCCATAATTATAAGAAATACCCTCGCATTTGTCTCTGCATTTTCATCCTTTGGTGTTAGACCTTCCTTAGTAAGAAGTTCAGGAGCTTGTGTCTAAATTAGAGTAAGTATAAGTAATGTGAGCTAAGAAATTCGTGGTGGTAGAGTTTTGAGATTTTACGTCCTAGCAATGCACGAAAGTTTAGTGCACAGACATGTATTGAGGAACACCATACTTTTTATGGGGAAAATCCTAAAAAGGAAAAAAAATGCGAGGCCTTGTCTAATTAAAATGATTCTACTATTGTTTGAATATATTATAAAGATCGATCCATTCCCTAACTCGAGGATAGGAGGAATACAACATATTGAAGATTATGTCAAACTTCAAATGAATACGCTTGATCTTGAATGAATGTCAAATGTTGGGAATCTGATGATAACGATCAAGAGAATGCTCGACATAGATTCGATGTTAGTTGGGGATCCGACAACGTCAAATGAACGAGCGAAAGTTTAATGATAATTGACGGTCGAGAAGAGATCCTAAAGCAACCAATGAACAGGCGGAAGTTCAATGATGATTGATGGTCGAGAAAGAAAACGCCCTGACAAAGATTGGAAAGAAAACTCCCACAATGGTCGGGAAGAACTCTGGAGGTAGCTGAGAAGAACTCTGGTGGTAGTCGGGAAGAACTTCGATGGTGGTTGAGAAGAACTACGGCAGTAGTCTGTGGCAAGTGAGCTGTCTAATTCTTCTCCTTTCTTCTTCCTTCTTTTCTCCGTACCCCCAATTAAAATGACTCCACTATTGTTTGAATAGATTATAAAGATCGATCTATTCCCTAACTCGAGGATAGGAAGAATACAATATATTGAAGATTATGTCAAACTTCAAATGAATACGCTTGATCTTGAATGAATGTCAAATGCTGGGAATCTGATGATAATGATCAGGAGAATGCTCGACATAGATTCGACATTGGTTGGGGATCCGACAACCTCAAATGAACAGGCGAAAGTTCAATGATAATTGACGGTCGAGAAGAGATCCTGAAGAAACCAATGAACAGGCGGAAGTTCAATGATGATTGACGGTCGACCCGACAATGATTGGAAAGAAAACTCCCACAATGGTCGGGAAGTACTCAGGAGGTAGCTGAGAAGAACTCTGGTGGTAGTCGGGAAGAACTTTGATGGTGGTTGAGAAGAACTACGACAGTAGTCTATGGCAAGTGAGCTGTCTAATTCTTCTCCTCTCTTCTTCCTTCTTTTCTCCGTACCCCCATCCCCCCCCCTCCCCAAATGAAGGTTCGTATTGATTCCTTTGATTATAGGGCATTTATCAAGTATTTGAGTGCCTTAATGGTGTTAGAATTCAACGATCTTTGGCTCGTTGGATTCGTCTTGCCAAGCCGCTCAATTTAATTATAAGCATGTCATATTTGGAAGTCATTTGATCATTCAATTGATGCTCTGAAGAGTCCAAGTACACTTTGGCCTCTTGATTTTGTTGACCTTGGTTTCCTCCCAGACCTGGTCAAAGGAGTTGACTTGGTCAAATTGACCAAGCCAGGGCCTAAGACCCTCTCCCCTATGTTCAGTGGGTCAAATTGAGTCTGGTGAGCCCAGGCCCATGCCTTGGGTCAACCTGGTTGACCAGGTCAACCAGGGTTGACCCAAAAATGACCCATATATTTCTCCCTTGGCCTCAAACCCATTCCAGGGCTCTCCAAGCCTTATTTTCTCCTCCATTGGACTCAATGGGTCAGGTTTGACCCATTGGGCTCAGGTCTTGGTCCTGGGCCAACCTGGTTGACCAGGTTAACCCATGTTGACCCATGAGACCTAAAGGGAGCCCTAATCAAATCCTAGTCCACTCCTACCCATCCTAGGGTCCACCTAAGCATCCCTTAGACATTGACTTGGTCAACCCAAGTCAACCATTGAATTGGTCAACCCAAGTCATAATGGGTCAAATCCACCCTTTAAAGCTTATTTAAATCCTATTTAAAGCTATAAATCCATTCCTAATCGATTGCAATTCAAAACCCCGACCTAATCAGCTCTATTTCCCTCCTAATTGAATGGAGATTGAATCCTAGCCCTTGATCATATGCCTTGGGATTTAAATAGAGAGTTTAGGGTTTCAATTAGGGATATTTTGACTCTTGCTCTTGCTCCAAGTCTCCCTAACCCGAGACCCTTAGTGTGAAAGCTCCCACAATCCCTCTCCACCTTCTCCAAGCCAAAGCCGCCGTCAAGACCACGCCGGCAGCGAGATCTCCGGCGAACCGAGGCTAGGAGGTTCCAAGGTGTTTTCCATTCGATTCAAGGCGTATCAGGACTCGACTTCAACTAGGGAATCATTCGTGGATAGTCTACAAGCTCAGAGAGCCCAAGATCTCCCGAATCCACCGTGTGGATTAGGTAAAAACCCTAACCCTAGTTAGAAACACCTAGATCTAATTAGCACTGTTCACATCGCGTTTTAGACCGCAAAATCATGCCCACATGAATGCTCTTCACGTTCAGACCATACATTTAAAATTTCATTCGATTCCATCGAGTAGATCGCAAGAACGAGATGAAAATAGGGTTAGGGCTTCGGGATACGTCCGTCTGCAGCTGGGCGGGATCAGAACCATTGATCTTAAGATCAACGATCGAGATCATGCCGTTTCGCGGTTCGGATCAACCGCGGATCTCCATCCACTGTTCTGCCTGCGATCCAGCTCGATTTGTGAAAGTGCAAATAGGTTGTTAGACCTATTGGTCACGTTCCTAGGCTAACCAAGAGGGGGGGGGGGTGAATTGGTCCTTTAAAAATTTACTCTTGATTTTTTGGAAAAATTTTAAAGCTAATCGTACTGTACGATCTAACTTCGTACTGTACGAACAGAAATAATTATGCTTTTCTTCAAACGCAGAAATTCAACCACAAAGAAAATAAAATAGCGAAAAAAAGAAAATGCAGGAAATAAACAGTGAACAGAAAATACCAGAATTTATAGTGGTTCGGTCAAACACGACCTACATCCACTCCCTAGAGACTCCTTCTCTAGGTATTACACTAAAACCAAGTGACTCTCCTTTTGCCCCCACAGCAAGGCGGAGAAGCCTTTACAAACTCTCTTTCACCAACCTCGATGCGGCAGAGAACCGTCGTCCTTTTCACCCTCAAAGTGTGGCAGAGAACCGTCATCTTTTTCACCCTCCAAGTGCGGCAGAGAACCGTCGTCATTTTCACTCTCCAAGTGCGGCAGAGAACCAGAATCCTCTCGAACAATGCTCTTGCGGAAGTCTCTAAGGAACTAGGAAGATGCTTGAAGAACAAGTAAAAGAAATCCTCTCAATTGGATAACCTTGTAAATCTCCTCATAATTCTCTCTTGAAAGATCTCTCAAAACTTACTCTCAAACACTCTCCCAATCACTCTCCTTTCACTCCCCAAAAGAATTTTCGCAGAAGGATCTCTCCTTCATTCAGTTTTGTGTCATTTTTATACCTAGGATAGAAAAAACTGTCCAAAAACTGAATTTTCAAGTTAAGTCCGTGCCGATCGTCCCGTACGATCGACAATCGTTCTGTACGAATAGTTCAAAAATTTAAACAATCCGTCCTGTACGACTCATCAGACGAATAAGTCAGAGCCGTTCGTACGAACAGTTCGTCCCGTACGAATCCTTGGACGATCAAGTCGGTAAGCTTCCTCCGATCCATTCGTCCCGTACGAAGGCTTGGATGATCAAGTCAGTGAGCTTCGTCCGAACACTTCGTCCCGTATGAACGCTTGGACGATGAAGTCAGTGAGCTTCGTCCGAACACTTCGTCCCTTATGAACGCTTGGACGAATCGAATAGAGAGCTTCGTCCGATCCATTCGTCCCGTACGAACCTCTGGACGAACCCAAATTTGAGCTGTTCGTACAGCAAAAACTCATGTACGAATGGTTTTCGTACTGTACGAACATTCCTGAGAAAAATTTTCTTGTCTGATGGGTTCTTCCTGGAGGACATATTCTTCATATCGTACTGTACGATATAAATTCGTACTGTACGATCAATTTAAAACATTTAAACTTTTTACTCCCCCATTGTGTGTGTGCACAGTTATCCAACTTACAATCACACTCTCTCAGACTCAAGAAAAGAAAAAATTTACAGACTTCATTTACAGTGAACAAGTGAACTTGAAGTCTTCAACAATCTTGAGTGTGAATTTCTTGAAAAATACTTTAATACACACAGACAAAAACTCAAATATATGTTAGAAGATGAATTAGACAAACAATAAACTTTTGTAATCATCAAAAATATAAACTTAGATTAGAATTCTCATGAACAAAATGATTCACCCAAATCAAAACAATCACCCCCTTTTTGATGATGGCAAAATAACTATTATTTGATAATATACAAAAATAGATCTTCTAACATCCACTCAATGTATCCCCTTTAAATAAAAGATCTACACTCCCCCAAAATAACCTAAATCCCTAAAGTTTTCCCAAATAAAAATTGACTTATCCTATCCTTAAAGATATTTGAGGATAGACAAGAGAAGGGAAGAAAAGAGTGTAGGAATGAGCAACAACCCACATACAAACATACAATGCAACACATACAAACATACAAAGCACATACAAACATACAGGAACATACAACACACGCACATACAAGAACATACAATACATAGCATAAGTCTACAACACATAACATAAGTCATAAGTCAAACACATAACATAAGTCAAACAATAAAGCTCTCCCCCTTTTGCCAACAACAAAAAGAGCTCTTAAAGATAGCTGAGAAATGGAATTATGTTAAATGAAGTTGAATTACAATATTGAAATGAGATGCAAAAACTAAAGACTCAAAAGTGTTAGATTTCAAAGTATGTTAAGGACAAAAAAAGTTGATCTAAAGTAGTAAAGTATTAGACATGTTTAGTAGTCTCAATTTTTGTATAGAAGGAGAGATAACATTATCAAAAATTCTAAGTCTAAAGTGACTATTATTGATTAGTGAAAAAGAGAATAAAAAACTAAAGGAAAGAATATTTGGCGACTTTGTGCATCGTTTGATTTGATGACACACTTTGTGTGTCTTTATACATTTGGCGACATTGCGCATCTTTTTTTATATGACACTTTTTGTGCATCTTTTCTTATATGGCACTTTTTGTGCATCTTTTCAAGCTTTGCTTTGAATTTAAGATTCTTTCCAATAATATTATCTCTTTAGTCACAAATACAATAATAAACACAAGGATATAGAATATGAGAATAATGTTAAAACATCAAACATACATAAATTTAGACTAAATAAAATATATCTAAATAAGATTTAAGTAAGATCTCGTAATCCACACCACAACATAACGAAATCTAATAAATTTGAAAATTTAAAGTTATGCATAGTATTTTTTATTGTGATATGAACTCAATTAACACTCTAGATCAGTAATCAACTATATTCAAGTGAATTGAAGTAATAAAAAAAAATATTCACTAACACAGAAATATTAGAACATTTCATTACTGATAATTTCATAACATACAACCATAGCAAGTTACACGTTAAGGCACATCTCATAAAAAGAACTTGCTAAATATATCCAAAATAAAAGCTCAGAACAACACAAAAATAACTTAAAACATATAAAGAGTTACACAATCACATCCAAGCTAGAAATGAGAGGGACCCTGATCCGGAGGAGGAGGTGGTGGTATACCACCAAACAACGAAAAATAGCTGTTAAGAGTAGCAATATTTGTGTTAACAGCATCAAACTGATCATCCTGTCTCTTCAAATGAGCCTCCATATCATCAAACCTTTGGTCCATTCTATCAAAACGTTGGATCATATTTTGATAGAAATCCTGTGAAGGTCCAGGTGCAGTTGAGGGTGCACCTGAAGGAGCAGTAGCAAAATGAGGCTCATCATCTGAGCTGTCAGCTGTACCCTCTTTCCCAAATAATGCTCTAAAAGAAGCATCAGTGAAGTATAGTGGGAGCTCTGAAGGACCAGAAGGATGAACTAGGTTGTATTTTCTCTCTAGGATGTAACACACAACATGTCCTAAAGCAATATTTTTCTTCCGCTTCACACTAGCCAACCCAATGTCAGACAGATAATAAATGTAGTCTAAGATTAATTGGGCTTCATCTATAGGCTGACCAGTCATAATAAGAAATGTCGTTGAAGAAAGAAGTGGAGTCATATTAACTCGATCTCCTGCTTTAGGTATTATTGATGTCCTAAGCACATGTTGTATTATCCTAGCATTTTGATTCAATATTTCTACCCGAGCGACATGTGTAGGTATGCTTGCACCTCTAAGAACTTGGTTAATTTCGGACCAACCATTTTTAGGTCTTGTGGAGAAGGTACGTGCTCTAGTCCCTTGAGTTCTAAGATGAACATACTCTCCTAGATCCTCCTTAGTTATCACAACCCTTTATTTAAGGACATAAGAAGAAATGGCTGTATGATCCTCGTTAAAGGTCATATTGGCCAGGAAAATATGAAACAAATCCTTATTGAAGGCATAGATCAAGGTCAATAAAAAGAAAAATTGTGTCGAGTCAAAGAGGGACATAACTACAAAATGGATGTTTTCTTGTAGTAAAATGCGGGAAGGAGTAACCTTAGATGCAGCATACCTAAGGTATGCTTCTTCATTCTCCTCACTAAGGAAGTTTTCATCACACTCCCTTCTAGACGCCGGACGCCTAGCCACCCGTGCCCTTTTTCCACTGCCAGATATTTTCTCTCAAGGCTCTAAAGGTTTCTAGATAGATAGTGAAATGAAAGAAAATGACCCGCCTTTATATAAAAAAAATTTGCTATCGTACTGTACGAATCCAGTTCGTACAAGACGATCCTAGATTCATCCGGGACGACTGAAAATTCATCCGAGACGAATGAAAATAGTCAAAAAGAAATGGTTTTTCGTAAACTGCTCGTCCCGAGGCGTCCTTTTATACAGGCTTTTTAACTTCCTGATCGTACAGACGATGACGTGTTCGTCCGGGACGATCAGAAAATTAAAGGTCATTCAGGCGACGGTTAGGTTCATCCCTCATGCAAAACGACACATGGATCGTATAGACGAATGACGTATTCGTACGTACGATCACCAATAATAACTGCCGCTAACCATATTTTCTCCCAAATCGTACAGACGAAGTATGTGTACGATGATGTTATCGTACAGTACGATGACGTATCGTACAGTACGAATATAACAGAAAACCAAACACTTCAAAAACTTGCATACCTTTCAACATTCAAATAAAGAACAAACAAAAACATAATTCAGAATTCAAACAAGTAACAAAAACATAATAATGAAAACAAATCAACGAACAAACTAACAAACACAAACACATATAAATACATTTGCAAAAAATTTTAATTAAGCATTTAGATCTATCACACCTAGCCTTGTCCTCAACATGCTAAATGTGTTAAAGGCTAAGAGTTTTGTGAAAATATCTGCAAGCTGATCTTTAGTAGCCACATGATGTAGTTCAATTTCACTTTTCGCTACATGATCTCTTATGAAATGATGCCTTATGCCAATATGCTTGGTTCTAGAATGTTGAATAGGATTCTTTGAAATACAAATGGTACTAGTGTTATCACAAAATATTAAAATGGTGCCAACTACTAATCCTAAGTCACTTAATTGTTGTTTCAACCAAAGCACCTGTGCTACACAACTCCCTAAGGCAATGTACTCTGCTTCAGCTGTAGAAAGTGCTACTGAATTTTGTTTTCTACTGGACCAAGATACTAATGAATTTTCAATGAACTGACATGTTCCAGAAGTACTTTTCCTATCCACCATACAGCCTGCAAAATCTGAATCTGAGTATCCAATTATATCAAAAGAAGTACTATTCTTAGGATATCAAATTCCTAAATTTTGAGTTCCCAAAAGATATCTTAAGATCTTTTTTACTGCTGTCAAATGTGATTCTTCTGGATCAGCTTGAAATCTAGCATATAAGCAAACACTAAATATAATGTCAGGTCTGCTAGCAGTCAAATAAAATAAAGATCCAATTATTCCTCTAAACTTCTTTTGATCAACAGATTTTCTCTTTTGATCCTTATCTAATAGGACTGAGGAACTCATGGGTGTAGTGACTGGTTTAGCATTATCCATTTCATACTTTTTGAGGATTTCCTTAACATATTTAGATTGACAAAGAAAAGTCCCTTCCTCATTTTGCTTTATGCTAAAGCCAAGAAAATAAGTTAAATCACCCATCAGACTCATTTCGAATTCACCACTCATTATTTTTAAAAATTTATCACTTAAAGTTTTATTAGTTGATCCAAAGATGATATCATCCACATATATTTGTACAATAAGTATTTCATTCTCAAATCTTTTCATAAACAGAGTGGTATCCACACTTTCTTTAACAAATGATCGATTTAACAAGAAAGTGCTTAACCTCTCGTACCATACTCTAGGTGTCTGTTTTAGTCCATATAATGCCTTTTTTAATTTGAAAATATGATTAGGGTATTTAGAATTTTCAAAACCTGGAGGTTGTTCAACATACACATCCTCTTCTATCACCCCATTTAGAAAGGCACTTTTAACATCCATTTGGTATAATTTAAAATCTTTAAAACAGGCAAAGGCTAACAAAACTCTTATTGCTTCAAGTCTTGCTACAGGGGCAAATGTCTCCTCAAAATTAATTCCTTCAATTTGGTTATACCCCTTAGCTACTAATCTAGCCTTATTTCTAACAGTTACTCCTGAATCATTCATCTTATTTTTGAATACCCACTTAGTCCCAACTACGCTTTGATCTTTTGTCCTTTAAATTAATTCCCAAATATCATTTCTCTTGAATTGATTCAACTCCTCTTGCATGGCCAATATCCAAAATTCATCCAAAAGTGCTTGTTCTATGTTTGTGGGTTCTATCATTAAAATAAATGCTGAATGATTCACTTCTTTTCTCAAACCATGCCTAGTCCTAACTCCTTCACTTGGTTCACCTAAAATCAATTCTTTTGGATGACTCCTTACAAATTTCCATTCTCTAGGCAATTGGCTTTCCTCTTCTTTTTCAACCTTATCTTCAACTTTTTAATTTTCAAGCTTTTGATTTATCACCTCAACCTCATCTTCAACCATCTTAGACCCTTTACTATCATAGGATTCATCAAAAATAACATGTGTGGTCTCTTACACTACCAATGTTCTCTTATTAAAAACTCTATAGGATTTTCCAACACTTGAGTATCCTAGAAAGATTTCTTCATCTGATTTCGGATCAAATTTTTCTAGAAGAGTTTTATCATTATTATGAATGAATACTTTACATCCAAAAACATGTAGATGTGAGAGGTTGGGACTTCTACCTTTAAGAAGTTCATAGGGTGTCTTATTCAATTTAGACCTTATGTACACCCTATTCAATACATAACATGTTGTACTAACTGCTTCAGCCCAAAAATATTTAGGAAGTGAATATTCTGCCAACATGGCCCTAGCAGTTTTCACTAATGTTCTGTTCTTTCTTTCTACAACTCCATTCTGTTGAGGTGTTCTCGGTGCTGAGAAGTTGTGTTCAATTCCAAGAGATTTGCAAAAATCATTAAACATATCATTTTTAAATTCTCTCCCATGATCACTTTGGATACTAACTATTTCAAAACTAAGTTTTCTCTGAATCCAAGTGGCAAAATCTCTGAACTCATCAAATGATTCACTCTTATGATTCAAAAATCTAATCCAGATGAATCTAGTATAGTCATCCACAATAACATACCCAAATCTTTTTCCTCCTAAACTTAAGGTACTAACAGGTCCAAATAAATCCATGTGAAGAAATTTCTAGAGGCTTGCTAGTCCTAATTTCCTTGATAGAATTGAATGAGGATCTCACTTGTTTTCCTAGTTGACATGCATCACACAAGTGATTTTTAGTAAAATTCAATTTGGGTACACCTCTGACCAGTTGCTTTTGAGTGATTTTCCTAAGATTTCTCATGCTAGCATGACAAAGCCTTCTATGCCACAACCATGATTCATCAGATATAGTTTTCAGACACAAGGCAGTAGATGCTTTAACAGAATTAAAATCTAGCATGTAAATGTTGTTTACCCTTTCACCATTCAAAACAACAGTTCCATTTAGACTAATAACATAACTTGTAGGTAAAAACTTAATATGATAGCCCTTGTCACATAATTGACTAATACTCAACAGATTGTGTTTCAAGCCTTCAACTAACAGTACATTCTCAATAATAAAATTTTTTGAATTTCCAATTATACCTGTACCTACCACTCTCTTGGTGGTATTATCTCCAAGCGTCACTTTGCCTCCATTCATGGCTTCTAGCGATATAAATTGACTTGTATCTCCGGTCATATGCTTTGAGCATCCGCTGTCCAGGTACCAAATACTCTTACGAGGTCTTCTGTGAGAGCGTTCCTACAAAATGATCAAATGTTAGTCTTGGGAACCCAAACAAGTTTGGGTTCACCTCTTGATAATTTTAAACCAGATGCATATGTGATATGCTGTGTTCTATGCACCTTAGGTCTCCATACTAAATGTGTTTTATACTTTAAAGTACAGGTAGTGGAAATATGTCCTAAACTGTCACAAGAAAAATACTTTATCCCTGGAAAGGGATTCACCAATCTATTCTTTCTAAAAATCTTCTTTTTAGATCTTGAGTCAATGTTCTTGTGATAAGATTCATGAAATTCTTCAAGTTTAGGTGGTATTTTATTCTCCCTAAGTGCTTTAATCTGAACTTCAAGATATGCATTAGCACTTTCTATAATCAAATTATCAATTTTCAAATTATGCTCTCTAGAATCCGATTCATCCATAAAAGTCTTAAAATTATTTTCAAGTTTAGCATTTGATGATTTTAAAAGATTGTGCTGTTTGTTTAAATCATCATACTCATCCAACAAAGTCATGTGGTTGCTATCAATTAATGCATGATCTTTTCTGAGGATCTCATAATCTTTTTGCAGCTCTATGTAATCCAAATTTAACTTAGCATGCAGTTTCTTAAGTTTCCTATATGCAGAGTGTATGTGTTCAGAAACTTCAAATAATTCTTCATAGCTTAAATCACATACCTCATCCTCATCTGAATGGTTGAGATCATCAGCCATTAAGCTCAAATTGGTAACTTCCTCTTCTGGTGCTGTTTCTGATGAATATGAAGCTGAGTCCGCCCAGAAAGCTCGTTGTACTCTCTTTTTACCCCTTCTATCCTTTGATTTCTCCTCGGTCTTCTCCTTGTTAGGATTTTCTTTGAGATTGGGGCAGTCTGTCTTAATGTGACCTGGCTTTCTGCACTCATAGCAAATGACTTCATTTGAAGCCTTGGCATTCTTCTGGAACTTACCTTTATTCCAATGCTGGCGTCTTCTCTGCTTCCTTTTTAGGAAACTTTTAAATTGTCTTGTTATTAGGGCAATATCCTCTTCATCCTCAGGTAGTGATTGATCACTTTCAGAGTCGTCCACCTTTAAAACAATATTCTTCTCCTTTCGCTTCTCACCTGCATCAATCTGTCTTTGAGTCACCGATTGCTCATAAGCAATTAGTGATCCAAGAAGATTGTCAATAGAATAAACATTCAAATCTTTAGATTCTATTATTGCAGTTATCTTTGCATCATATGCACGAGGTAAACAACGTAATATCTTATTAACTTTCTGAGCATTTGTTAACTCCCTACCTAAAACATGCAATGAAGTGGCTATGTGTGTAAAACGAGTGTACATGTCAGAGATTGATTCATTCTGTTTCATGCGAAAAAGTTCATAGTCGTGCAAGAGAATGTTCAATCTAGTTTGTTTCACTTCATTCGTACCTTCATATGTGATGCAAAGTCTATCCCAAATTTCCTTTCCTGATTTACAGGTAGACACACGCATGTAATTGTGGACCTCCGAAAGGACTCAACAAATACCGTCGCTCCGCGAGGGGAGACAGTATCTGGTGCCAATGGGAGGGCAGATTCGATCACACATATGATTAACCATTGAGGATAGCGGCTCTCACCAGCACACCCCGATGGGTAATAATATATATGATCTGATCGTAACGGGTTTCCCCCACCCGATACATTAGCTCGAATGGGGTTTATTTGAGAGTGAGATTCGGTTTCCCACGGGCGCAAGCCCCCGTGGTTAATTACATCTCAAGCCGGGGCCTGAGAATACTCTCGATTAAGGATTCTACATTATTCTTTCTAAATTGGGATTGGTACATAGAGGGAAGACTAGGAAGTCCTACTCGAAGGGAAAGAGAGGATCAACTAGGCTTAGTCAGCATACACGGCTCACATCAGCACTCGGAGGGACTAAGGTAGCGAGAAGAAACTGGAGAAAAATAAATGAATCATGCACTCGAAACATGCAGGAGGGAAGGATGGAGGTGGCGTCATCCGTGTGACGCAGATATGTAGGGTTTAGGGTCTCTGGAAGACAGAAGACCTACCTACTGATGAGGCGTACTACGAAACAATAGTAGCCTTGAATCCTAAATCTAATGGGTTTAGTGTTCTACGCAACACTAACACCCGTGTCCCAACTAATGCAATGCAAAACCTTGACTTACCCCGGCCTGGAAGGGGGAGCCAGCTAACCACCTAATCGCTTTAAAACCATGCTGTCCAGTCATTTATGAAGGATGGGTAGGTGGGTTATAGTTCTCGGAGATAGGGCCGACATCTAGAGGATTTCCTAATTGGCCCCGGACTGATGTTGGGTGAATGCTTCTAGAGCTAATGTAATTAAAATTTTGATTTAGTTAGTTTCTAATGCAATGTATGCTAGTTAAAGTATCCGAATCAGGTATGCATAGAACTTTAAAAGGGCTTATAAAAATAATTTTTAGAATTAGACTGGGCTTCCCCAGGTCCGGCACCTCATCCTCATAGGTCAGATTATCCGGACTCTACCCACGGGCGGGGAAGTGTCTTATAGAAGGAAAGGAAGAAATGCAACGATATGCATGCTACCCCGGACGATTCCGGCAATTCCCTAGGTCGTTAAGTTTCTAAATTATTTAAATCTTAAAATTTGAATGTTAGTTGGGAGTAGAAAAAGTTTTAGTCCTTAAAGAGCCTAACGAAATCCAGGCTAAAACAAAAGCGACATGCAAAACGCCAAGAAACTAAGAAAAGCAAACAATCCTAGAGGCACACAATCATAAAACACATCAAAATTATCTAAACAAATTAATAAATGTCCATAGGCCAACTGCCCTTAATTACAACCCAGGGTCTGCAGAAAATTAAAGTGGCCGGGCACCACTGCCAACAACCCGGATTTCTAATCCTAAGATTGACGCAAGTTATTTTGAGTGGTATACTCTTGGTCTTCATCTTCTTAATCTTCTCTTTCTTAGACTCCTTGGATCTGAGCTTCCTCGGACTCCTTAGACCTCGGCTTCCTTGGACTCCTCGGGTAGTAGAATAACCCAAATTTGGATTCTCAAACAGAAAAGGACTATCCTCATATTGGGTGTCCTTTTCTCTTTGGGCATCCAACCTTTGGATTCTTGTATCCCCACTCAAAATAAACTTTCACAACTCGATACCAAGTTACAATCCATTTACATTAAATGAAAGCAGTAAATCTAGACTCTCCTGCAAGGTTATCCTAATAAAAATCAACCCAAGCAATTTTATGTTATCTCAAGCAATTATAGGGAAAGTAAAATACTCATCACAGCCACACTGGCCATGCTCTTAATTACTTTGAGGGCTAAGCAAGCTCTGGAGCACCTGTAGCAATTTATAATGACTTTCAATTAGCCCTCATTTATTTAGGGGGGCTGAGCAATTTCTGAAGCACCTGCATAAGATGACATTAGTATTTAAATCATGATTATTGCCCCCCTTTTATTTAGCGCTGCATGAGCATGGCCACCTGCAGAAGACATTGTTAGTATCAACTTCGATCCTAACCTATGGGTAGTCTATCGTGCAATCACATCAATTCCCAGAGTGCAGTAAAAGTAAACAAACACACCAGCATCATCTCAATCACAACATGCAGTGAAATCTCAAAAATCTCGGCACACAACAGAAAAGTAAACACCGGCCTAGCCTAGGTCTAGAAGTGGTGCCCTAACAAACCATCTAGATGTGTGTGAAAAGCTGTGTAGCTGAGGTAGATCCTAGGCTGGGTAGTTAGTTACAGTTGCCTGCTGTCAAAGTTGGTTATAGGTCTGAAAAGGGAAGTTTTATTCAAAGTCTAAATATTAGTGAATTGAGATTTATCTTAGTTGATTTAATGTGTGGATCGATTTTAGTTCTTAGGGTAATAATATTTGACGTTTAAATTGCATTAGTGAGTTTTAGGGGGTTCGGGGTCCACCTATACACTAAGTAAAAGGGGGTCCAAAATTGACTTTTTGATTAAAGGGTTTTTATGACCAGCTAATATTTTTATAAAATACTAGGCCTTAACCTGATCAATTAGACAGTTAGCATGCCCAGTTTGGATTCTTCTATCCAAAGTTATGAATTTCTGAAGTTTTGGTCTCGTTTTGAACTAAGTTTGACCGGATTGTTGACTTTTTGATTTAAGTTGATTTCTGGATACCCAATATTTTTAACAAATACTAGACCTTAATGTGAGTTGAATGCCTTTTAGTTTGCTGGATTTGGAGTTTCCTACACAAAGTTATGAATTTTAGAAGTTTCGGGCCCTAGACTATAGACTACGGTTGACCGAAGAGTTGACTTTTTAATTTCAGTTGGTTTCTGGACACCTAATATTTTTAATAAATACTAGACCTTAATTAGAGTTAGGTGCCTTTTAGTTTGCCCATTTTGGAATTTTTTATAATTAGTTATGATTTTTAGAAGTTGGGGCAATTAAAGGAATTATCGAAATTGCCTAATTAGGGGGATTTTGGGGGTTTTGGCCCAAATCAGCTCCAAACTGATTGGAATCACCCCCAAAGGTCAGAAATGACCTAAGAAGGTGTTCCCAAGTGTTTGGGGGAAATTTGGGATTTTTAATAATTTTTGATGATTTAATTAAGGCGAAAAGGTGATTTTTGATTAAGGTTGAATTAAAGTCCAGATTAAGGTTCAATTAAGGGGCCCTAATTATCTAAGGTTGGGGACTGAATTCCGGAGAGTTTGAGGTATTATGGGTATTTTTCTGATTTAACATGGATTTATTAGATTTTTCTGAAGTTTCTAAGGCTTAATTAACGAGTGAATTAGGGTTTGCTAATTAAGTATTTTAAGGAGTTCAGAAAATTCTTAGAAAATTCTGAGGGGTTTAGGATGTCACTGAGTTTAAGTGTTTCAAATTTCAAGTCATTCAGGGTTCTACCCTAATTCCTGGAATTTTTCTAAGTTTGCTAGACGGGTCCTTAATTGTTGTCCTTAGGGTGTCACTACGTTATATAGGAATGAAATGAAGTAACTAACCCTTAGGCATAATACAGAGGGTAAATGCAGCAAATATAAACACACCAAGCCATGTCCTTAGATCTAGGAGAGCCTAGGCTACGTGCTTGTGCAACCTACGCATGCAAGAACTACGAAAACACTAAGTAAAGGAACCTAATGAAGTTATTAGTGAATGATTGGGACACAATCATTCACTAATCCTTCTCCCACATGAATTCTGTTCACATACAGGTCCTAGGTTTAAAGTTTCATAAGGGGTAGACTTCCCAAAATTGGGGGATTTAAATAATATGGTAATTTTAAAACCATTTTTTTTTTAAATACATCAATATTATAAATTATAATAATATAAATTTAAAAGTATGATAATTGAAAATACTTCAGTTCATAAACATGGGAAGTCTACCAGCCACCAAGGGGGTTTTAAAAAATAATTTTTTTTTTATTTTAAAATAATCAATCATATTAATTAAATAATATTTAAATAAGTAAATAACACAGTAATACAGAAAATATTTAGAAATGATAGAATTACATGCAGCAAATATTTTTAGATTAAAATTCATATTTTTCTGAAAAGAACGAGGTATTGCGCGTCGAAATCCGATTCAAAATGAGAAAGTTATGAATTTTTGAAGTTAAATAGGTTTAAAGGTAATTTTGAAGTAATTTAAAATGATTAATATTTAAAAATAATTAATTATTTTAAAATAAATCAGACATAATATCTGGATTTTAAAATGAATTTGAATAATAATTATTATTAAAATATTATAATAATATGAAATAATAAATATTATTATTATAGTGATATTAATATTGACATAATATTATTATTAAAAAGATAATAATAATAATAATACTAATTAACAATATTAATATAATAATATTAATAATAATGATAATTAATATTATAATAATGACAATAATCATAATAATAATATTATTAAGATAATAATATTATTAATTATAATATTAATATTATAATAATATTAATAATGATAAACACTAATATTATAATAATATAAATATTAATATAATAATAACATTATCAAAATAATGGTATTATTATCACCAATAATATTCATATTATAGTAATATAATTAATACTAAAAGTAATGAAAATAAAGGAAATAATTATAATAATAAAATTTTAAAATACATATATATATATATATATATATATATATATATATATATATATATATATTTTTAAAATATAATAATAAGAATAGCAATAACAATAATAATATTTTAAAAGATAATTTTTAAATAAAAAGAATAATAATAATAATAATAAAAATAAAATATAAAAATAATTTTTTTGAATAAAATAATGATAATAATAGTAATAATAATAATATATTAATAATAACAATACTATATGATAATGGTAATATTAATAATAATAATAATAACTATTGATATAATAATAATATAAATATTAATATAATAATATCATTATTAAAATAATAATAATATTATTAATTATAATATTGATATTATAATAATAATAATAATAATAATAATAATAATGATTAAAATAATAATAATAGTGATTATAATAACCAAATAATCATTATATATTTTTTTATCTTTATTTATTTATTTTAAATATATATATTTTTTTTAAAATAATTTTTAAATTAATTAAATGAATTAATAATAATAAAATTAAAAAAAATAAAAAAAAATAAATAAAAAAAGTTTTGGCGGCTCGGCGGCGGCAGCGGGACACGTGTCAGCCCGGGACTGGTTCCGCGGTCCCGGGCAATCATTGCCAATGATTGGGGAGAGACCGCGGCGACGGCGGCGGAGCGGGCCACGTGGCGCTCCCGGGTTGGTTCCGCAGCTACAGGCAATCATTGGCAATGATTGCGCCGCCGCGCAATCATTGCCAATGATTGCGACGGCGCGGACCGCGGCACTTAAACACGTCAGCTCGGATCAGGGCCGTTGATCCCGCGCGGTTTTGAATCAACGGTCCTGATCTTGCCGGACGACGAACGGGACCACGGGATTGAACTCGCGGTCGGAGAGAGGGCGCGGGATGACCAAATCAGGACCGTTGATCGGGAAATCAACGGTCCGGAGCTCCGGTAGGCATGCAGGCGACGAACCGAAACCCTAGAATGGATTTTCGCCTCGTTCTCTCGATCGGGTGGATGGAATTTGATGAAATTTTAAACCTAGAGTCTAGGAGTGAACAGAAATCTTGTGGACATGATCTTATGGCCTAAAACGAAGTATACTAGAAGCTATTTAGATCAATAGACCGTGACCTAGGTTAAGGGTTTTAGAGAATTTTCACCGTGAGATCTCCAAGTCCTTGGTTTGGTTGCACTTGTGGACTGTCCTCGTACGCTTTCCTTGAAGAAATCGTGGTCAGATGAGCTTCAGATTGGTCGGATCCAAGTCTTGGACGTTCCAAGCCTTGAGCCGCCGGGATCTCGCCGCCGGCGAGTTTTGACCGTCGGGTTTGAGTGGGGGGAGGTAGAAGAAGGTGGTAGGAGCTTTTACACCAAGATTCTCGGGTCAGGGAGTCTTGGAGCCAAAGCTAGAGTCCAAAGATCCCTCCAAAGAAACCCTAAATCACTATATATACTCTTCCACCTAAGATGTGCGGCTAGGATCCGATTTTGGGCATGATTAGGGGGTCACTAAGGTCCTTAGGCCGTGGCTTGAGTGGAGACTCAATATGGAAGGTGTTTAATGTGTTTAATGGGTTCAAATTGGCCTAAATAGGTCAATTTGACCCATTCAAGACTTAGGTTGACTAGGTCAACCATTGACTTGGTCAACCTAGTCAAATGGGCCCAAGGGATGCTAAGGTAGGCCCTAGGAGGGGTTTGGAATGAATTTGAACTTGAATGGACCTATTAAAGCCTATTGGGTCAACCTGGGTTGACCTGGTCAACCAGGTTGACCCAGGGCCTGGGCCTGGGCTCAGCAGACTTGGTTTGACTCCCTGGACCCACTGGGTTGGGTCCCAGGGTCTAGCCTGGTCAAATTTGACCAGGTCAACCCTTTGACCTAGGTCTAGGGAGAAACAGGGTCAACAAACGGACCCCCAACAGGAGTGGCGAACAAACTAGTGAACCGCTCGTGTTGGCGTTGACCGAATGTGAAAAAAAAAAAAAAAAAACGGTAGGGTAAAGGCTCTAGGAAAGAGCACCAAAAGAGGTGAAAGAGAGCAAAAAAGGGGGGATCTTCTCCTGGCCTTGTCTTACAGCAAGGGCAGCGTAACAGGTCACAAAAAGGTGACAGAGTAAAAGGAAATCCCATCCTCGCCTTGCCCTGTAGCAAGGGCAGAGCTGAGGGGGAGACCAAAAAAAGGTGAGGTAGTAAAGAAAACCAATCCATCTGACCGTATCGAAACAACAAGATAGAAGGTGAAAGGGCGGTGAGGTATGCCTTCCAGGGACACTGTCAGGCTCACTCGACCAAGTAAAGTCTGATGTCTGCTTGATCAGAGCAAAACAATCAGGGAAGAAGTAGTGGTGAGGAACGCCTCCCAGGGACACTGTCGGGCTCACTCAACCAGGTAAGTAAAACCAACTACCTGACTGTTCATCTCAAACAGCAGAATAGAAGGTGAAAGGATCCCGTCTCCTCCTGCTCCTTTCAGAACAGCGGATAGGGGTGACTCAATACTTCTGTCTGACCTCAACAAAAGTAAATAAGCCACGAAATTGGAGTCTGCGTAGTCTTTTACAGAACATCCAGAGTAAAGGGGTGGTGAGGAATGCCTCCCAGGGACTCTGTCGGGCTCTCTCAACTGGTAAGTAAAACCAACCACCTGACTGTTCATTTCAAACAGCAGAATAGAAGGTGAGAGGATCCCGTCTCCTCCTGCTCCTTTCGGAACAGCGGATAGGGGTGACTCAATACTTCTGCCTGACCTCAGCAAAAGTAAATAAGCCACGAAATTGGAGTCTGCGTAGTCTTTTACAGAACATCCAGAGTAAAGGGGTGGTGAGGAATGCCTCCCAGGGACTCTGTCGGGCTCTCTCAACCGGTAAGTAAAACCAACTACCTGACTGTTCATTTTAAACAGCAGAATAGAAGGTGAAAGGGTCCCGTCTCCTCCTGCTCCTTTTGGAACAGCGGATAGGGGTGACTCAATACTTCCGTCTGACCTCAGCAAAAGTAAATAAGCCACGAAATTGGAGTCTGCGTAGTCTTTTACAGAACATCCAGAGTAAAAGTGGTGGTGGGGAATGCCTCCCAGGGACTCTGTCGGGCTCCCACTCAACCGGGTAAAGTCTGATGTCTGCTTGATCAGAGCAAGACGACCAGGGTAAGGGTCTGATGTCTACCAGAGCGGCAGGACAGTCAGGGTAAAGGTGTGGTGAGCTATGCCTCGCAGGGGCTCTGCGGGGTGCTCCCAACCAAGTAAAGCCCGATGTCTACTCGGCGCATATGCCTGCAGCAGAGCCATCAGGGAAAAGAGGTGGTGAGATATGCCTCCCAGGGACTCTGTGGGGCATTCTCAACCAAGTAAAGTCTGATGCCTACCCGGCGCATATGCCTGCAGTAGAGCAATCAGGGGAAAGTCATCTCAACCATACCCTAACACGCATATGTGTAGGGATGGGAAGAGGAGTAGAAAAATGGAAAATTTCAAAGAGAGAAGGGTCGCCTAAGGAGTTTCAAACCAGTGTTTTGGGTACCACGTGGTAGAGGACAAGTCGTCGTGGCCACGAGTATCCAAATGCCGGTGAAACTGCCTAGGCGAAACCAAAATCATACAAACCTGGAAGCACCAGAATGGTGCCTCGAGAGACCATAGGGAAAGGTACGCCCTCAACAAAGTGTGAGAGGGGTAGTCTCATTCCCACTGAGTAGCTAAAGTAGCAAGGAGGACACACTTGCTACAGAGAAAAGGACCATATCAATGAGAAATAATCATAGAAGACTACAGTGGTACACCCACGTAGGCTAGTGGGACCCTGTAGAGGTGGAAAGCAACATAAACACATCCAAGGGACCGCTCTACAACAAGGAGTCGGGTCACGGCGGGAAAGTATGTCACTCTAAGACAAGTGAAGTGATTTTCTGCTAGAAAATCAAAGTTCACTAAGAAGCGACGCTAACATCTGAGACTCGATGTACTGCCTCACAATTAAGAAAGCACACAAGAGTAGCGAGGGGACACACTCGCCACTAAGGGAAGTAGCATTGCATATGAATGATATTTATGAAAAGCTCACAGTAGTGGTACCCACACAAACTGGTGGGACCCTGTGGGAAGTGGAATAATATCAGTGCATCCGTAGAGCTACCCCAGCAGCTGAGGGTAGAGTACGAATGAGAGAGAGAGTGAAGTAAAAACTGAGTTGATTTTCTGCTAGAAAATCAGAGCTCTCAAGTCAGTGATGCTAACGCCGGTAACCAGGCGTACTGCAACACTACTGGGGAAACAGCTCAAGATGGCGAGGATACACACTCGCCATTGAGGGAGATGATTTATGAGTAAAATCAATAAACATCAAACATCACAGCGGTAACACTCACCCTGACCGGGGGGACCCTGTGAGAGGCAGGAGCGATACTACCAAACCCATAGGACTGCTCTAGTAGCTGAGAGCAAGGTGAGGGTGAAAAAGTAGGTCACTAAAAGAAACTGGAGAGCTGATTTCCTACTAGGGAATCAGAGCTCGCGAAGGCGAGATGTTAACATCTTGAGCAAGATGTATCACACCACTAACAAGGACTATCATGATTGTAAAAGATCATAACAATCACAAGTGCAAACTCATCCTCGAAGCGATCACTTAGACGCTTCGTAGGAGAAGAAAAGAAAGACTTTGGGGAATTTGAGCTCTTAGAGAGTATTACCGGGTTCCACCTGTGACAAGGGCAACCGGTTTTGCTCTACTGAGAGCTTCCCTCTTTTACTGTATAGATGCATATTTTTTGTATGTTCACAATCATAGACTAAATATGTCTCGTACTGTCGAAGACAACACGCGGTAGAGGGAACGTTTACCATATCCGTGTGTTACTCCTAGTATGAGACATCCTCTAATGATTGGAACTCAAAGAGGGAGGTAGGATTGGCTTTGATGACCCAGGCCATATTCGCCACATGAATAGAACTGGGGGCACAATCTGAACATGATTTATATGTGAATAAAATTTAGATTAGGATAGTGGATCAACATTACCCCCCCTAGTTAGCATAGGTTGGTATGGACCCAGTACAAAGGACGTCTGAATTGGTTTTGATATTCCAGACCACACTTGGGGGGCACCAAGTGAAACTGGGGACAGAGAAGGGGAAACTCCCAAATTACCAGAACTCAGAAGGGGAAGATAAAACAAATGCGAGACTCTTACCAGTCCTTAAGAATGGTCTATAACCAGATGGTGGGGTCAAAATATTTTTTGTGCATGAATTTTTAAAAGAATATGGCAAGCATTTAAACAAACTCAATAGTGGGACCACTAAGAGGTGTTTAAGCCCTTACCAATCAATCTGAGAGAAGTCTGGTTCACACATTTCCTAAATAGCAAAAATTTTATCAGAGAGTAAAAGAACTATTCTTAGAAATAAAAAATTAACCTCTTAATCATCTTGAACCTAAAAAAAAAAGGTTCCGAAAGTTCAGCAATATAGTTTGCCTCCGTCTAAACCCGAGAAGGTTAGGGATTTAAATTTTGCCAACCCAGCTTAAGCCCCCTACAAGCTAAGCCGGGTTTTCTCCCTTACATATTCTGAATAAATATCTAATTCAAAAAGGGTGTAAATTAGAGAGAGAAACTGAATCCTCTCAACCTTCTCGCATGAAAATATTCTTATATCTAATAGAACATCCTTGCACGATGATAAATCCAAAATCATGATTTTCAAACTCAAGTATCACAAATATCAAAGGGTATGGATTTTCTGAGACTTAAAGATTTACGAGAAAGGGAAGCCATTTACTTTATCCACTTTGGGCTCATTTTGAGCCCCTCAACTTGATTTGGCGCACTGCGCATCTTTTAATTACTTGATGCACTTTGTGCATCTTTAACTTTATGGCGCATTTTGCGCAACTTTCCACTTTTGATACACTTTGTGTATCTTTGATTTTTGGCGCACTGCGCATCTTTTCATTATTTGATACACTTTGTGTATCTTTCATTTTGTAACTGGCTCCCTTTCTAAATCCCTAAATGAAAACTTTCTCAGTTGTAAGATTATCTTCCAAACATAAGAGAAGAAAAACTCACTCTCTCGTGCAAGGAAGAAGAATCCACAAAGCAAATCCAATCTTATGATAAGAATGAATGACTTGAATAAGAAAATTATGAGGTAGATTTATCAGCGTGCGAAAGACGCCTATGAGATAGAAAACTGCAAGATGATTGGGAAAATACACGTCTCTAAATCTAATTTCAATTTGATATAGATTTTAGTTCAAAATAGGAAATCATCCCAGGGGAGGGATGAGAGAGAAGGCATACATTTTTCTTTTGAATCATTATAATTGTCCTTCGAGCGTTTAGAGGAGTCAACCACCAATTACTTAATTTTCTAAAGAAGACAGGGGTAAGTCTTTCATTAGGAAAAATAAATTCTATACTTTCTAAGGAAAAATTCTCTAAAAAGTCCACATTGTGTCTCAAGCTCTCAGACTTTTCTCAGATTAATCTTTCTTTTTAAAAAAAAATTTGCACATTAAATTTAAAGATCCCACTATTGAAAATAGAACTTGAATTTGTATTTGGATTGATATGGGTCAAAATCTGGCCTAGAAGAGTTCAGATAAGGGAGATGATAGAGACCAGAGTTTATGTCAGTGTACGGATCATATCATCTCACCTCATCACACCTAAGGATAGCCTCATACTTCTCGTAACAAACATCGTGTGGTAGAGGACAAATCGTCGTGGCCACACAGACTGTCGAAAAGTGAAGAAGCCCCTCCAAAGGGGGGACATATACAGGGGAGTATTTACAGGCGGTAGGGAGACCCCCTCCCTCTCGAAGAGTGAACTCAGGCATAGTACTTTTTCAAGTACTGCCCGTTGATGACAGGCATAGGGTGAACACCATTGGCATCAACGAGTAGGTAAGCACCACCTTCATAAACTTGCTCTACAGCAAAGGGGCCTTCCCAAACAGGCTCGAACTTACCACTTCGGCGACGGCGCGAAATGATAGGTCTGCGTAAAACAAGGACCAACTCGCCAACCCGGAAAGCACGGGGTCGGACAAGGCGATCATGTGATCGAGCCATACGTGCCTGGTATAGTTTGAGGTTCTGATAAGCTTGTAGGCGAAGCTCTTCTAAACCATCAAGCTCTTCCGTCCGTAGTCGGGCGTTATCTTCGTGGGAAAGATTGTGGCTGACTGCCACACGTAACGAGGGGAGCTCGACCTCAAGCGGGAGGACGGCCTCGACCCCGAAAGTCAAAGCATATGGGGTAGACTGAGTAGGAGTACGGTACGTAGTCCTATAGGCCCATAGTGCTTCGGGAAGTCTATCGTGCCACTCTCGTTTGTTTGCAACCAGGATTTTTCTTATTAATTGCACGAGAGTTTTATTGAATGCTTCCGCCAAGCCATTAGCCTTGGGATAGTAAATTGAAGAGTATCGCCAATTGATGTTATGGCGGCGGGCAAATCTGGCAATTTTGGTGCTTCTAAATGACGGGCCGTTATCCGAGATGATACGGCGCGGGACACCAAAACGATAGACAATATGATCACGAAAGAAACGCATCACATCTTCTGATTTGACTTCCTTAAGTGGCACAGCTTCTGCCCACTTAGAGAAGTAATCAGTGGCAGCTAAAATGAACCTATGGCCCTTAGAAGAAGGAGGGTCAATAGGACCCACTACATCCGTGCCCCAGCCCTCGAATGGCCAAGATGATACAGTAGGGTGCAGCGGATTAGGGGGTTGGTGAATCACCGTGCCATGAATTTGGCACTGGTGGCACTTTCTAGCGTGCTCCATACAATCACGGATCATAGTCGGCCAATAGTAACCGAGGCGTTTAATTCTGCCTTTCATTTTTGGTCAGGACTGATGGGCACCGCAAAGACCTTCATGTATCTCGCCCATGACCTTGCGAGCCTCCTCGTTGTTGAGGCAACGCAACCACATTTGGTCGAAAGAGCGTCGATACAAGGTGTCGTTCACATAAGTGAATGATAGGGCTCTCTTTCTGATCTGGGCAGCAAGAGATCTATCATCTGGAAGCCTGCCATGCTTCAAATACTCTATAAAGGGTACTCTCCAGTCTGATTCTTCCTCAACTGAGAATACTGTGAGGGTCTGATCGGGAGAAGACAGGTCTGCGGGGCATAGGGCTTGACGGCACTGGACAACGATAGACAGTGGGTTGCCAGTTGGGTCAGCCAGTTCCTTTGCTAACTTAGCTAATGCATCTGCCTTGCCATTGGCAGATCTAGGGATTTTAGCTAAGGTCACTTCAGGAATCAAACACAAGAGCTCCATTGCCTTGCTGTGATAAGGCAAGAGCTCAGGTTTAAGCACTTTGTAGACTCCCGCTACTTGATTTATGATCAGTTGTGAGTCTCCAAAGATTTTCACCCGCATGACATTCATCTGGATGGCCAACTCTAGTCCCAAAATCAGAGCTTCGTACTCAGCTTCATTATTGGTACGAGGTTCTGAAAGACTGTAGGAATATCTCAGAGTGTGACCTTCAGGGGATACGAAAATGAGGCCCAGACCTACCCTAACTATAGGAGTTCCGTTCGGGCTCAAGGCTCTAACGGATGACGCACCGTCGAAGTAAAACTCCCAAGTAGGGGACTCCTGCTCCTCCACACTCATGATTAGCTCGTCAGGTAGCTCGTCGTTGAGTGGAGAATCTGCAGGGATCGGGTGAGCAGCAAGAAAATCAGCTAGAGCCTGTCCTTTAACGGCCCGCTGAGGGACAAAAGTGATGTCAAACTGCAGCAAGATCATAGACCTTCGCGCCAGACGACCTGAGAGGGTCGGACGGGTCATGAGATACTGCAAGGGGTTGACTCGAGAGATTAGATTGACCTTGTGTGAAAGCATATAGTGCCTAAGCTTCTGTACCGCGAAGATCAAAGCTAAACACTGCTTTTCCATCGCGGGGTACTTCAGCTCTGCGGGTATCAACCGTCTACTGAGGTAGTACAAGGCATTCTCCTTGCCTTCCTCATTCTCTTGAGCCAATAATGCACCCAAGGACTCATCCAGGGCCGTAGTGTAGAGAATTAACGGCCTCCCCGGGATGGGTGCAGCTAAAATAGGGGGGTTTATCAGGTAACGCTTTATACTCTCAAAGGCCTCCTGACAACGCTCATCCCAGTGAAAGCGGGCGTCTTTCTTTGCTAGGGCAGCAAAGGGGTGACACCTACCGGATAAATTGGAGATAAATCTCCGCAGGAAGGCTAACTTTCCTTGAAAAGACCTTAGCTGGGTAAGACTTTTAGGGGGTTTTAGATCTACTATGGCTTTGATCATGGAAGGGTCAATCTCAATGCCACGGTAGCGAACTATAAACCCCAGGAACTTTCCTGCACTAACTCCAAATGCGCATTTTAGAGGATTCATTTTCAAATCATATTTGCGTAGGCGTTCAAAAATGATTCGTAGATCTCGAAGGTGATCTCCACGGACCTTGCTTTTGACTACCAGATCATCCACATAGCATTCAACTTGCTCGTGTATCATCTCGTCGAAGATAACAGTCATAGCACGTTGATAGGTGGCCCCGGCATTCTTGAGACCAAAGGGCATCACCTTGTAGCAGAACACACCTATAGGTGTGCGAAACGCAGTAAACTTTTCCTCTTCGGGGTCCATCTTTATCTGATTGTAACCAGACGAACCGTCCATGAAGGAGAAAATGCTATGGGACGACGCTATATCCACCATAAGCTCGGGGATAGGAAGAGGAAAATCGTCCTTAGGACATGCCTTGTTTAAATCACGGAAGTCGATACAGACACGAATCTGCCCGTTCTTTTTCCGGACTGGAACAATGTTGGCAAGCCAAGTAGGGTACTTCTCTTCACGAATGAAATCGGCCTCTATAAGCTTCTTAGTTTCAGCGATCACCTGTTGTTCTATTTCTAACCTCATCCTACGAGGTGCTTGTTTAACAGGGACTGCGTCAGACTTAATGGCTAGTTTATGGACTGCTACATCTGGATTTAGACCAGGCATCTCGGTGTAGTTCCAGGCAAAGCAATCTTTAAACTCTGAGAGTAGCTCGATGTATTCTTGAGCCTCTGAGTCAGATAACAAGACACTATGAAAAATAGGTCTAGGGTCTGATTTAGTGCCTAAGTTTACCTCACACAATTCGTCCATGGCAGAAGTGATGCCATCTTCAAACTCTTGAGGAGCATCGAGTACTCTATCCTCATCATCACCCGGGTCTTCTTTATCGGTAAGGGAAACAACCGGGTATGAGTGGGAAACCGCTCGGAGGTTAGCATGGTTGGGTGAGCTCTGCTCGACATAACCTAAACCTTGCTTAGTTTGAGGCATATCAGTCCGCCAAACACGAGCCTGTCGTAGAGCTTGTTCATCTGACCAAGTCGAGATGACTGCACCCCGCTCTACACAGTCTTCCACGAAAGGGGAAAAATAACGAGGAGCGATCGTGACCCTGTTATCCATAGCGGTCTCCGCTGAACCCTGACTCCCAGGACCCAGTGGGGCACCTACACTATGGGATAACGAGGCACACTCACTAGCTCGTGGTGGCACAAAGGTTTCGTACAGAGGAGGCGGAGGGCGACCTCTAACTTGTAGTGCACCACCATCACTAGTGGAGGGGGTAACCAAAGATCTTTGGTGAGACTCCTCAACTCTTATTCCACGTATCTGACGGGAAAGGGACTGTTGACTAGTTGTCTGACGTCGGGGGTCTACTTCCTCGTCTGAACCACTGTCAATAACTAAACAACCCTCGGGTATCAGGTACCTACAAAAGGTAGGTAGTGAACTATAATCAGTGAAGTCCGGGGCTGGTGAGGGAGCTGAGCGATGAGGGGTAATGATCATCTCATCGTCAGAGGAGTCGGACTCGACAGACAAAGGAGAAGCATAAAGATACGAGGGAGGAGGGATTTGAGTGTCGTAGTTTCGCGGCGGGCGAGTCGATCCTCTACCTCTACCTCTACCTCGCTCTCCCCTACCTCTATTAGGGGGAACGTCGTGCCCAACTGCAAATTGAAAAGGAGATTTAACAGGATCTGCAGTGGAGGTATCTGCCTCAATACTAACCTGTGACGGACCTTGCGCAGGTAGCTGTACAGGACCCTGTACAGTACTGGCAGGTGTCACTGGTGACTGGGCGGAAGGAGGTTTACTCTTCTTACGAGGTATGTAATGCTCAGCATCATCGTAAATAGAGACCTCATGCACGGAGAAGGGTTAGGTATCCCCGGGAATGGAGTACTCGACTTCATTCCTCATATACTTCATACATTGGTGCAGGGTAGAGGGCACCATTCCATACTCATGAATCCAGGGCCTTCCTAAGAGAGCCCTATATGAAGTATCTGCCTCGATCACATGAAACTTCGCCTCAGTAAGGAAACTTCCAAACTTCAGGGGTAGGGTGAGAGACCCTAGGGCACGCTGTCCTTGGTCATTGAAGCCTTTCAACATAATCTTATCGGAGGTTAACTTCAAATGACCCAGGGAGAGGCTCTTCAAAGTTTCATAACTCAGAATGTTTACTGAAGCTCCTTGGTCAATGAGGACCCTGTTCAACTCATAACCATTGACTTCAGCGGTGGCGTACAAAGGACGATTGTGATCAGAGGTACCCAAGAGGAGATCACGATCTGAAAAGGTAATGCACGGCATCTCTCTCAAAAGGCATGCATCTCCAACAGGTTCGGAAGCAAAGAAGGCTTGATAGGACTCTGGTTCGAGTAGTGCTTTTACCAGGGTCTCTCTCAAGTCAGAAGACATCATCAAAGCGTCATAGACACTGAGAAGGGCAGGAATTTTCCTTAAATGAGCCAACACATTGTAATCGACCTCCAGCTGAGGGCCCTTCCCTTTCTCCTTAGATTGCTCTTGGGAGGAGGGGATAGGCTCGTCCTGCTGGGTAACAATATTCTTATCTTTTTCTTTTGTATTCTTAGCCATCCTAGGTGGAAGAACCTTCCCTGAACGCAAGTGAACTTCCTGTATCGAGTCATCTTTGACAGGAGATTCACTTGGTTCAACGGTGATGGCATGTGTTGGCTCCAAGGAAAGTGACTGGAGTGGGTTCTCGGATTCATCTTCTGAATCCATGTAACAACCACCCTCCGGAATCATAAAGACTGGTTCCTCATCACACTCAGACTCTTCATCACATACAGAACCATCATAAGAAACATGTAAAATATTGAAAGAGTGAGTGCTAGAAGAAATAAAAGTAGGAGCAGAACACCAGAAGTAGCCAGAATCACCTTCTTCTATTATTTCATCATCAGTTGAAGGGAGAACGAAATCCTTCAGCGTAAGTGCCGGAAGGCGTCCCGTCTTCCCCTCAGAGGTTACAACAAACTTTTCCTTTTCATACATCTTTTTATTACATAAAATAGGAAAAGAAATGTGCTCAGTAGGCACTACAACAGAAGAAGAAAAAGGAAAAGGTGCTGGCAAAGAAACTGGGCTGGCAACTGTCGATTTGGCCTGGGTAGGCCTCCTCTCAACTGCCTCTGAACTCTGAACTGTCTGCCGGATCATCTGCCTCGTCTTCCGAGAGAGTGCTAACTGCCACTCCCCCTCAGAACCTCTGGGTGATCTGCCACGACTGCTCTGTCTGCCACTCTGGCTGTCACTACAACTACTGGAGCCCGAGATCATCTGAATTGTCTGAGGTGTCTTGCCCTTGGGCTGAACCAGGTCGCTGTCCTGTAGGTGGATCTGCCCACTAGCCATGAGCTTCTCAACTCTGTCCTTGAACACATAGCAGTCTTCTATGACATGCCCGATATGTCTGTGAAATGGACAATAGAGTGGGTGTTCTGTCTGCCCTTCCTCTTCCACTCTATTGTTGTTCGGAAATGTTAAGATGTTTCTCTTAGTAAGGAACTTGAAGATCTTCATTACACTCTCCCTTTTAAAGGGATATTCCTTACTAAGCTTCTCCCGTAGGTACTGCTGACTCTATGGGGTCCTACGGGAGGGTCTAGACTGCACTGCTGACTGGCCCGGTGTGTGAGACTGCTGAGGTGGTGCTGAACTGACTAAGGGTTTCTTGCCCTTATCTGATGGTCCATAAGTACTGTGTACCTCCCCTCTCCTAGGTGGAGGTGCTCCTGATGACTCCTGTCGCTGAGGTCTACGTGAAGGTTGACTCTCAACCTTAGGAGGGACTGCATCGGGTATGCTGTCCTGCAAACTGATCACCTTTGTCAACAACTTCTGAAAGGTTCTGATGCTGAAACCCTTCAGATAAGGTGCTATCGGACCATCTATGTTCTTCAATAAAATTTCTTCTGCATGCTGCTCCTGTAACTGGGCTCACACTGTAGGCTGAGGTTCCTCCATCTGACTATGTAATCTGGGAGAGGCTCTTGGGGCCGCTGTCTAGTCACAACTAGCTCTCCAACTGTAACTCGGTGCTCTGCACTGACAAACCTCTGAACAAACAACTGCTCCAACTCTGCAAAGGTGCGTACTGAATCGTTGGGGAGGTCGGCGTACCAGGCAAAGGCCACCCCAACTAAACTGCTGACAAAGAGTCTCAACATCAGTGCATCGTTCCCTCCTATGTTGCAACAGATGGCTCGGTACTGGGCCACGTGCTGCCTCGGGTTCCCAAACCCATCAAAGACTCTGAACCTAGGAGGGACAAAACCAGGGGGTAGGGCTCGTGCTCGTACTCTACTGGGTAAGGACGCCCCCTGCTAACCACCTCTCCAGACTTCCTGGAGGAAATGGCCTGCTCGACCTTCTGGGCAATCAGATCCTGAATCTGTCCGGCTGACAACTGAACTAACTGACTCTGGACTGGGGTAGTAAAAGCAACTGCTGTCGGTGCCACTGGAACTGCTCTCTGGGCCCTGTCTACTCCCACAGGACCTGGTGCTACTACAGGTGGTGCTGCTGGCTCGTCCCTGGACGTAGCAGGAGTGCCTACGCCCGTCATCTGGGGCATCGCCCCCAAAGCTGTCAACTGAGCTGTCATCGCTGCCATGGCCCTGGCCATCTCTGCCATCTGAGTCTGTAACTGTAGTACTGTGACATCTGTCTCAACTGACCGGGGAGATCCTCCTACCTCAGCTTCTCCCTGCTCATCATCATCATCTGCCTCTATCTGCTCGTCTGAGTGGCCACGTCTAGTAACCACGCATACTCTGTGTACCGGTATATCTCCATCTGACTCCTCCTCGAGTAAATCATCCTCAAGTGCATCATCCTCGTAGAGGGTCTGATGGAAGTCCTTTGCATACGGACTCAAAGGGGAAGAAGTCTCGTAAGGGCTAAGGGCTGGCTCTGCCCGAACCGGTGAACCACTAGGAGAAACTGCGGCATCATCGTCCGTCGCTGCATCACAGACCATCGGAACTGCCTCTGATCCGGAAGGAACAACTGCCTCTAACTGCTCAACTACCTGAACTGGCTGTACTGCATCGACAGGGGACTCTGCCTGTCGTCGTCTCCACACCCATCTACTGCGACGGGACCCAGTAGGGGCAACTGACTGCTGCGGGGCTACTACAACTGAAGGGAGCTGGGGTCTGGGAGGCTCCAACTGCTGCCTCTGTCCATGACGACGTGGGCGTCGTCCAACAACCGGAGTAACTGTCTGTGGTCTCGCCAACGGAACTGAACTAACAGGCTGCCTGGATGGCTGTCCTCTCTGCCATCTGTACCTCTGTCCAGCAGTCTGTCTCTGCAACTGGGCGGACGCCTGAGAAATCTGGTGGAGTAACCTCTCTCGACTGACAGGGCCTCGACCCCGCGCTAAGCGGATAATACTCCGAATCCTCTGAGAGAGGGTTCGAGCAGCATCATCCCTGGGGACCCTAGCGCGTGGTAAAGTAGTTGCGACAGGAGGGGTCGCCGCAATGCGAGCAACGTCCTCCTCATCACCACTGTGTGTCAGTGGGGAGAAGCGTCCTCCCTGAACCGCTGCTATCTCAGGGGCAACTGTAACGCCCGGGGTAGGGGAAACTGCAACTGGTCGTGGTGCCCGCTGCCTAGGGACCACTCTCCTCTGAACTGGCTCCTGGTGAGCCAACGAATCTGCCATCTGCTGTCTATCTGCCTCGGATGCAGCCAACCGAAGTCTACGGTTTCTATTCCTCCGGGCCCTTCTCCCAAGGCCGGAGGCGGAAGACGAAGCAACATCTGAACCCACCACCTGAGTGGCAGGGGGAACAGGAAGCACGGGAAGTGTCGGGGTCTGCACGAGGGTCTCTGGGTGAGACAGTCGAGCGAAAGCTGAAACCCGACGGGAGGAAGGCGAAGGAGCCTCGGTCTGGGCACCCCTCTTCCTGGAGGAAGAAGGAGGGGAAACCCGAACACGAGCTGCCTCTGCCGGAGTAACAACAGGGGTAACTACTGTCTGCCGGCGCTGAGGGGCCGGGGCAGTCTGAACAACAGGTGCAGTAGGCACTGGTCGCCTAACCGCTGGATGAGTGGGCTGAACTGGGAGTGGTCTAGGCACTGGCTGCCTAACCACAAGGTGTGCCGGCTGCACATGAACAGGAGTAGGACGAGCAGGTGCCCGGGCTGTCCGCCGAGCAACTGGACGTCCAAAAGGTCGCATGGCTGCGCGAGCCCTCCTCTGGGGAGGAGAGTAGGCAGCAGCCTCGGCAGGGGTCGGCCTGCCAAGAGTGACGAAGGCCGAGTCAGTGAAGGAACCAAAAGTGATTCCTCCAGCGGGAGGACTGGCTAGCAGGGACTCAGGAAGTGTCACCCGCGCGTCGGAACCAAAACTGAAAGTAACGGAAGGCACGAAGGAAGCCATGGCACTGTCTGCCAAGAAGAAGAAAAGAAATTTAAAATGATTAGTAAGAAATAACGAGAAGATGAATGATAGATAGGGAACGGAATGATCTAGAAGGTCAGAAGGAAATGAAGCTTAGCAAGGGGAAAACCCTAACTAAGAAGAACGGAAAGAAGGAAACCTAGCTAGGGGGGAACCCTAACTAAGAAAAAGAAGGACGATCCTAAGTAAGGAAGGACCCTAACTAAGAGTGGGACGAACCTAATCTAAGGAGTACCAATCCCGGAGTACACACAAGAAAGAATAATATAGAATCCAAAGATGGAGAGAGAAACCTGTCCCACCGTGGTCGCCAGAAACCTGTGGACCTCCGAAAGGACTCAACAAATACCGTCGCTCCGCGAGGGGAGACAGTATCTGGTGCCAATGGGAGGGCAGATTCGATCACACATATGATTAACCATTGAGGATAGCGGCTCTCACCAGCACACCCCGATGGGTAATAATATATATGATCTGATCGTAACGGGTTTCCCCCACCCGATACATTAGCTCGAATGGGGTTTATTTGAGAGTGAGATTCGGTTTCCCACGGGCGCAAGCCCCCGTGGTTAATTACATCTCAAGCCGGGGCCTGAGAATACTCTCGATTAAGGATTCTACATTATTCTTTCTAAATTGGGATTGGTACATAGAGGGAAGACTAGGAAGTCCTACTCGAAGGGAAAGAGAGGTTCAACTAGGCTTAGTCAGCATGCACGGCTCACATCAGCACTCGGAGGGACTAAGGTAGCGAGAAGAAACTGGAGAAAAATAAATGAATCATGTACTCGAAACATGCAGGAGGGAAGGATGGAGGTGGCGTCATCCGTGTGACGCAGATATGTAGGGTTTAGGGTCTCTGGAAGACAGAAGACCTACCTACTGATGAGGCGTACTACGAAACAATAGTAGCCTTGAATCCTAAATCTAATGGGTTTAGTGTTCTACGCAACACTAACACCCGTGTCCCAACTAATGCAATGCAAAACCTGGACTTACCCCGGCCTGGAAGGGGGAGCCAGCTAACCACCTAATCGCTTTAAAACCATGCTGTCCAGTCATTTATGAAGGATGGGTAGGTGGGTTATAGTTCTCGGAGATAGGGCCGACATCTAGAGGATTTCCTAATTGGCCCCGGACTGATGTTGGGTGAATGCTTCTAAAGCTAATGTAATTAAAATTTTGATTTAGTTAGTTTCTAATGCAATGTATGCTAGTTAAAGTATCCGAATCAGGTATGCATAGAACTTTAAAAGGGCTTATAAAAATAATTTTTAGAATTAGACTGGGCTTCCCCAGGTCCGGCACCTCATCCTCATAGGTCAGATTATCCGGACTCTACCCACGGGCGGGGAAGTGTCTTATAGAAGGAAAGGAAGAAATGCAACGATATGCATGCTACCCCGGACGATTCCGGCAATTCCCTAGGTCGTTAAGTTTCTAAATTATTTAAATCTTAAAATTTGAATGTTAGTTGGGAGTAGAAAAAGTTTTAGTCCTTAAAGAGCCTAACGAAATCCAGGCTAAAACAAAAGCGACATGCAAAACGCCAAGAAACTAAGAAAAGCAAACAATCCTAGAGGCACACAATCATAAAACACATCAAAATTATCCAAACAAATTAATAAATGTCCATAGGCCAACTGCCCTTAATTACAACCCAGGGTCTGCAGAAAATTAAAGTGGCCAGGCACCACTGCCAACAACCCGGATTTCTAATCCTAAGATTGACGCAAGTTATTTTGAGTGGTATACTCTTGGTCTTCATCTTCTTAATCTTCTCTTTCTTAGACTCCTTGGATCTGAGCTTCCTCGGACTCCTTAGACCTCGGCTTCCTTGGACTCCTCGGGTAGTAGAATAACCCAAATTTGGATTCTCAAACAGAAAAGGACTATCCTCATATTGGGTGTCCTTTTCTCTTTGGGCATCCAACCTTTGGATTCTTGTATCCCCACTCAAAATAAACTTTCACAACTCGATACCAAGTTACAATCCATTTACATTAAATGAAAGCAGTAAATCTAGACTCTCCTGCAAGGTTATCCTAATAAAAATCAACCCAAGCAATTTTATGTTATCTCAAGCAATTATAGGGAAAGTAAAATACTCATCACAGCCACACTGGCCATGCTCTTAATTACTTTGAGGGCTAAGCAAGCTCTGGAGCACCTGTAGCAATTTATAATGACTTTCAATTAGCCCTCATTTATTTAGGGGGGCTGAGCAATTTCTGAAGCACCTGCATAAGATGACATTAGTATTTAAATCATGATTATTGCCCCCCTTTTATTTAGCGCTGCATGAGCATGGCCACCTACAGAAGACATTGTTAGTATCAACTTCGATCCTAACCTATGGGTAGTCTATCGTGCAATCACATCAATTCCCAGAGTGCAGTAAAAGTAAACAAACACACCAGCATCATCTCAATCACAACATGCAGTGAAATCTCAAAAATCTCGGCACACAACAGAAAAGTAAACACCGGCCTAGCCTAGGTCTAGAAGTGGTGCCCTAACAAACCATCTAGATGTGTGTGAAAAGCTGTGTAGCTGAGGTAGATCCTAGGCTGGGTAGTTAGTTACAGTTGCCTGCTGTCAAAGTTGGTTATAGGTCTGAAAAGGGAAGTTTTATTCAAAGTCTAAATATTAGTGAATTGAGATTTATCTTAGTTGATTTAATGTGTGGATCGATTTTAGTTCTTAGGGTAATAATATTTGACGTTTAAATTGCATTAGTGAGTTTTAGGGGGTTCGGGGTCCACCTATACACTAAGTAAAAGGGGGTCCAAAATTGACTTTTTGATTAAAGGGTTTTTATGACCAGCTAATATTTTTATAAAATACTAGGCCTTAACCTGATCAATTAGACAGTTAGCATGCCCAGTTTGGATTCTTCTATCCAAAGTTATGAATTTCTGAAGTTTTGGTCTCGTTTTGAACTAAGTTTGACCGGATTGTTGACTTTTTGATTTAAGTTGATTTCTGGATACCCAATATTTTTAACAAATACTAGACCTTAATGTGAGTTGAATGCCTTTTAGTTTGCTGGATTTGGAGTTTCCTACACAAAGTTATGAATTTTAGAAGTTTCGGGCCCTAGACTATAGACTACGGTTGACCGAAGAGTTGACTTTTTAATTTCAGTTGGTTTCTGGACACCTAATATTTTTAATAAATATTAGACCTTAATTAGAGTTAGGTGCCTTTTAGTTTGCCCATTTTGGAATTTTCTATAATTAGTTATGATTTTTAGAAGTTGGGGCAATTAAAGGAATTATCGAAATTGCCTAATTAGGGGGATTTTGGGGGTTTTGGCCCAAATCAGCTCCAAACTGATTGGAATCACCCCCAAAGGTCAGAAATGACCTAAGAAGGTGTTCCCAAGTGTTTGGGGGAAATTTGGGATTTTTAATAATTTTTGATGATTTAATTAAGGCGAAAAGGTGATTTTTGATTAAGGTTGAATTAAAGTCCAGATTAAGGTTCAATTAAGGGGCCCTAATTATCTAAGGTTGGGGACTGAATTCCGGAGAGTTTGAGGTATTATGGGTATTTTTCTGATTTAACATGGATTTATTAGATTTTTCTGAAGTTTCTAAGGCTTAATTAACGAGTGAATTAGGGTTTGCTAATTAAGTATTTTAAGGAGTTCAGAAAATTCTTAGAAAATTCTGAGGGGTTTAGGATGTCACTGAGTTTAAGTGTTTCAAATTTCAAGTCATTCAGGGTTCTACCCTAATTCCTGGAATTTTTCTAAGTTTGCTAGACGGGTCCTTAATTGTTGTCCTTAGGGTGTCACTACGTTATATAGGAATGAAATGAAGTAACTAACCCTTAGGCATAATACAGAGGGTAAATGCAGCAAATATAAACACACCAAGCCATGTCCTTAGATCTAGGAGAGCCTAGGCTACGTGCTTGTGCAACCTACGCATGCAAGAACTACGAAAACACTAAGTAAAGGAACCTAATGAAGTTATTAGTGAATGATTGGGACACAATCATTCACTAATCCTTCTCCCACATGAATTCTGTTCACATACAGGTCCTAGGTTTAAAGTTTCATAAGGGGTAGACTTCCCAAAATTGGGGGATTTAAATAATATGGTAATTTTAAAACCATTTTTTTTTTAAATACATCAATATTATAAATTATAATAATATAAATTTAAAAGTATGATAATTGAAAATACTTCAGTTCATAAACATGGGAAGTCTACCAGCCACCAAGGGGGTTTTAAAAAATAATTTTTTTTTATTTTAAAATAATCAATCATATTAATTAAATAATATTTAAATAAGTAAATAACACAGTAATACAGAAAATATTTAGAAATGACAGAATTACATGCAGCAAATATTTTTAGATTAAAATTCATATTTTTCTGAAAAGAACGAGGTATTGCGCGTCGAAATCCGATTCAAAATGAGAAAGTTATGAATTTTTGAAGTTAAATAGGTTTAAAGGTAATTTTGAAGTAATTTAAAATGATTAATATTTAAAAATAATTAATTATTTTAAAATAAATCAGACATAATATCTGGATTTTAAAATGAATTTGAATAATAATTATTATTAAAATATTATAATAATATGAAATAATAAATATTATTATTATAGTGATATTAATATTGACATAATATTATTATTAAAAAGATAATAATAATAATAATACTAATTAACAATATTAATATAATAATATTAATAATAATGATAATTAATATTATAATAATGACAATAATCATAATAATAATATTATTAAGATAATAATATTATTAATTATAATATTAATATTATAATAATATTAATAATGATAAACACTAATATTATAATAATATAAATATTAATATAATAATAACATTATCAAAATAATGGTATTATTATCACCAATAATATTCATATTATAGTAATATAATTAATACTAAAAGTAATGAAAATAAAGGAAATAATTATAATAATAAAATTTTAAAATACATATATATATATATATATATATATATATATATATATATATATATATATATATATATATATATATATATATTTAAAATATAATAATAAGAATAGCAATAACAATAATAATATTTTAAAAGATAATTTTTAAATAAAAAGAATAATAATAATAATAATAATAATAATAAAATATAAAAATAATTTTTTTGAATAAAATAATGATAATAATAGTAATAATAATAATATATTAATAATAACAATACTATATGATAATGGTAATATTAATAATAATAATAATAACTATTGATATAATAATAATATAAATATTAATATAATAATATCATTATTAAAATAATAATAATATTATTAATTATAATATTGATATTATAATAATAATAATAATAATAATAATAATGATTAAAATAATAATAATAGTGATTATAATAACCAAATAATCATTATATATTTTTTTATCTTTATTTATTTATTTTAAATATATATATATTTTTTAAAATAATTTTTAAATTAATTAAATGAATTAATAATAATAAAATTAAAAAAAATAAAAAAAAATAAATAAAAAAAGTTTTGGCGGCTCGGCGGCGGCAGCGGGACACGTGTCAGCCCGGGACTGGTTCCGCGGTCCCGGGCAATCATTGCCAATGATTGGGGAGAGACCGCGGCGACGGCGGCGGAGCGGGCCACGTGGCGCTCCCGGGTTGGTTCCGCAGCTACAGGCAATCATTGGCAATGATTGCGCCGCCGCGCAATCATTGCCAATGATTGCGACGGCGCGGACCGCGGCACTTAAACACGTCAGCTCGGATCAGGGCCGTTGATCCCGCGCGGTTTTGAATCAACGGTCCTGATCTTGCCGGACGACGAACGGGACCACGGGATTGAACTCGCGGTCGGAGAGAGGGCGCGGGATGACCAAATCAGGACCGTTGATCGGGAAATCAACGGTCCGGAGCTCCGGTAGGCATGCAGGCGACGAACCGAAACCCTAGAATGGATTTTCGCCTCGTTCTCTCGATCGGGTGGATGGAATTTGATGAAATTTTAAACCTAGAGTCTAGGAGTGAACAGAAATCTTGTGGACATGATCTTATGGCCTAAAACGAAGTATACTAGAAGCTATTTAGATCAATAGACCGTGACCTAGGTTAAGGGTTTTAGAGAATTTTCACCGTGAGATCTCCAAGTCCTTGGTTTGGTTGCACTTGTGGACTGTCCTCGTACGCTTTCCTTGAAGAAATCGTGGTCAGATGAGCTTCAGATTGGTCGGATCCAAGTCTTGGACGTTCCAAGCCTTGAGCCGCCGGGATCTCGCCGCCGGCGAGTTTTGACCGTCGGGTTTGAGTGGGGGGAGGTAGAAGAAGGTGGTAGGAGCTTTTACACCAAGATTCTCGGGTCAGGGAGTCTTGGAGCCAAAGCTAGAGTCCAAAGATCCCTCCAAAGAAACCCTAAATCACTATATATACTCTTCCACCTAAGATGTGCGGCTAGGATCCGATTTTGGGCATGATTAGGGGGTCACTAAGGTCCTTAGGCCGTGGCTTGAGTGGAGACTCAATATGGAAGGTGTTTAATGTGTTTAATGGGTTCAAATTGGCCTAAATAGGTCAATTTGACCCATTCAAGACTTAGGTTGACTAGGTCAACCATTGACTTGGTCAACCTAGTCAAATGGGCCCAAGGGATGCTAAGGTAGGCCCTAGGAGGGGTTTGGAATGAATTTGAACTTGAATGGACCTATTAAAGCCTATTGGGTCAACCTGGGTTGACCTGGTCAACCAGGTTGACCCAGGGCCTGGGCCTGGGCTCAGCAGACTTGGTTTGACTCCCTGGACCCACTGGGTTGGGTCCCAGGGTCTAGCCTGGTCAAATTTGACCAGGTCAACCCTTTGACCTAGGTCTAGGGAGAAACAGGGTCAACAGTAATCTTCTGATTTTAAAGCACAAAAGAAACTATTCAAACACTTAGCATTTAATTGAGCTAGTTCACGTTCTTCTACAGTCCAGTTTGCAAAAGGTGTTTGAACTCTTATCCCTTCTACAATCCTAGTTGGTTCAGTATAACCATCCTGAACTAACATCCACATACGATAATCAAGTGATTGCAGAAAAGTAGACATGCGAGTTTTCCAAAAATCAAAAGGAATATTATCAAATAACGGTGGTCTAGTGATCGAGTATCCTTCCAAAGTATTTCTATTTCCAAAATTAGCTATGATCGAAATTTCAAAAAGTATTTAAAACAGTTATTTTTGAAATTGGCTCTGTTACCACTTGAAAGTGCAAATAGGTTGTTAGACCTATTGGTCACGTCCCTAGGCTAACCAAGAGGGGGGGGGGGCTGAATTGGTCCTTTAAAAATTTACTCTTGATTTTTTGGAAAAATTTTAAAGCTAATCTACTGTACGATCTAACTTCGTACTGTACGAACAGAAATAATTATGCTTTTCTTCAAACGCAGAAATTCAACCACAAAGAAAATAAAACAGCGGAAAAAAGAAAATGCAGGAAATAAAGAATGAACAGAAAACATCATAATTTATAGTGGTTCGGTCAAACACGACCTACATCCACTCCCTAGAGACTCCTTCTCTAGGTATTGCACTAAAACCAAGTGACTCTCCTTTTGCCCCCACAGCAAGGCGGAGAAGCCTTTACAAACTCTCTTTCACCAACCCCGGTGCGGCAAAGAACCGTCGTCCTTTTCACCCTCAAAGTGTGACAGAGAACCGTCGTCTTTTTCACCCTCCAAGTGCGGTAGAGAACCGTCGTCCTTTTCACTCTCCAAGTGCGGCAGAGAACCGGAATCCTCTCGAACAATGCTCTTGCGGAAGTCTCTAAGAAACTAGGAAGATGCTTGAAGAACAAGTAAAAGAAATCCTCTCAATTGGATAACCTTGTGAATCTCCTCACAATTCTCTCTTGAAAGATCTCTCAAAACTTACTCTCAAACACTCTCCCAATCACTCTCCTTTCACTCCCCAAAAGAATTTTTGTAGAAGGATCTCTCCTTCATTCAGTTTTGTGTCATTTTTATACCTAGGACAGAAAAAACTATCCAAAAACTGAATTTTCAAGTTAAGTCCGTGCCGATCGTCCCGTACGATCGACAATCGTACTGTACGAATAGTTCAAAAATTTAAACAATCCGTCCTGTACGACTCATCAGACGAATAAGTCAGAGCCGTTCGTACGAACAGTTCGTCCCGTACGAACCCTTGGACGATCAAGTCAGTAAGTTTCGTCCGATCCATTCATCCCGTACGAAGGTTTGGACGATCAAGTCAGCGAGCTTCGTCCGAACACTTCGTCCCGTACGAACGCTTGGATAATGAAGTCAGTGAGCTTCGTCCGAACACTTCGTCCCGTATGAACGCTTAGACGAATCGAACAGAGAGCTTCGTCCGATCCATTCGTCCCGTACGAACCTCTGGACGAATCCAAATTTGAGCTGTTCGTACAGCAAAAACTCATGTACGAATGGTTTTCGTACTGTACAAACATTCCTTAGAAAAATTTTTTTGTCTGATGGGTTTTTCCTGGATGACATATTCTTCATATCGTACTGTACGATATAAATTCGTACTGTACGATCAGTTTAAAACATTTAAACTTTTTACTCCCCCATTGTGTGTGTGCACAGTTATCCAACTTACAATCACACTCTCTCAGACTCATGAAAAAGAAAAAATTTACAGACTTCATTTACAGTGAACAAGTGAACTTGAAGTCTTCAATAATCTTGAGTGTGAATTTTCTGAAAAATACTTTAGTACACACAAACAAAAACTCAAATATATGTTAGAAGATGAATTAGACAAACAATAAACTTTTGTAATCATAAAAAATATAAACTTAGATTAGAATTCTCATGAATAAAATGATTCACCCAAATCAAAATAATTTGAGCCGTTGATTCAAAAAGGCGGGCGATCCAACGGTCAGCGCCAAGCGCTAACGTGGTTAAAGAACCGCGTCCGCGGTTCCAAGGATTGCCGCAATCATTGATAATCATTATCGGTGACGCAATCATTACGCCGCCAGGCAATGATTGCCAGCAGACCGTGGGGCCTCTCCCGAGCTGCCAGGTGTCGGTCCAAGGGCTTTTTCGCGAGATTTTGATTATTTTAAATAGTTTTAAAACCTTTTTTACTTAATAATTCATAATAAATCCATTTTTAACCCAAAAAATACGTGTAATATATCAAATTGATCGTATTTTTATCCTCTTTAATTTAAAATTAAAATTATTTTAAAATGATATTTATATTCTTTAAAAATTAATAAAATAGTAAAATTCCTTTTTTTAATATTAATTATGTTATTTTAATTATATTATTATTATTATTATTATATTAATAATATTATTATTATGTTAATAATAACATTATTATAATTTTAATAATATTATTATTTTAATAATGATATTATTGTGTTAATATCATTATTATTATAATAATATTATTATTGTATTAATAATTATATTACTATGATACTAATAATAATATTATTTTAAATTAAAAGAAAAAAAATTAATTAAGTATTATTTTCTTTAATTTAATTATTAATTAATCATTATTATTTTATTTTAAAAATTATTTCAATTATTTTTAACATTATTCAAACTATTTAATTTTTTTAATTAATTAATAATTAATAATTAATTTAAATATCTTTCTTAATTCATAATAATTATTATTTTATTACATTATTTAAAATTTTAATTACCTTTTTTTATATTTTATTTATTTATTAATGATTATTGATTCATTATAAATTATTTTTAACTAATTAATTAATTAATATTATTTAATTAATTAAATAATTTAAAATCTTAATATTTTAATTAAAATTTATTATTATATTTTAAATTATTTTAAAATTTTCAGAAACTTTCAACTCCCAATTTAATTTAATTTGATAATTACTTCTTTTTTTATTATTAATTATTTTAAAATCATTTAATTACCTTAAAACTTCAAAAATTCATAACTTATTCATTTTAAATCAGATTTTTACACACAATACCTCGTTCTCTTCAGAAAAATGTGAATTTTAGTTTAAAATTACTTTTAGGGATCAATTCTGGCTTCTCTGGTTGATTTCTATATTACTTAATTATTTAAATATTTATTTATTATTTAATTATTTTAAAATTAAAATTTATTTTCAAATACAAATTATTTTGAAATCTTTGCTGTGGGTGGTCAGTGGATCTCTCATAAATATAAATGTGAACTTACTTTTAATTATCCTATTTTTAAAATTATATATTTATTTACTTAATACATATATGCATTTTAAGTATTTTAAAATTACATATATTACTAAATTCCTAATTTTGGGAGATCCATTGCATGAAATTTTAAACTTAGACTCTACTTGTGAATGACATTCATGTGGGGAGGATTAGTGAGTGATTGGGTCTCAATCATTCACTAATCATTTCGTTAGTCTCATTTTCTTTAGTGCTTCGTAGTCCTTTGCATGTGTAGGTTACACAAGCACCTAGCCTAGGCTCTCCTAGATCTAAGGACATATTTGGTGTGTTTATATTTTGCTGCATTTCCTTTATGTTATACACATGATTAGTTAAGAGATTGATTTAAACCTATTTAACGTAGTGACGCCCTAAGGATAATAATTAAGGACCCGTCTAGCTGACTTAGAGAAATTCTAGGAGCTAGGATACACCTCTGATTGACTTGAAACTTGAAACCTGAAACCTATAAACTTAGTGACATCATAAACCCCCTAGAAATTTCTAGGAATTTTTGGACTCTCTAAACCCCTTAATTGATCAACTCTAATTTACCCTTTAATTAGGACCCAGTAACTTCAGAAAATTCTAATAAATTTATTTTAAATCAAAAAAATATCAATAATATATCAAACTCTTTAGAATTTAGTCTCTAACTCAAGAAAATTAAAAGCCCCTTAATTGGACCTCAATCTGAACTCTAATTTAATTTTGATTAAACATCACATTTTTACCTTAAATAAATAATTAAAAATTATTAAAAATCCCAAATTTTTTCCAAACACTTGGGAACACTTATTTAGGGCATTCCTGACCTTTGGGGGTGATTCCAAGCAGTTTGGAACTAATTTGGATTAAAATCCCTAAAACAGCCTTTAATTAAATAATTTCGATAATTCATTAAATGACCTAAACTTTTAAAAATTCATAACTAATTGTAAAAAATTCCAAATTGGACAAACTCAAAGGCATTCAACTCACATTAGGGTCTAGTATTTATTAAAAATATTAAAATTCTAGAAATCAACTTAAATCAAAAAGTCAACAATCCGATCAAACTTAGTTCAAAATGAGACCAAAACTTCGGAAATTCATAACCCTGGATAGAAGAGTCCAAATTGGGCATACTTACAGTCTAACTGATCGGATTAAGGTCTATTATTTTATAAAAATATTAACTATTTACAAATCCTTTTTAATCAAAAAGTTAATTTTGAACCCCTTTGACTTAGTGGATAGGGTGACCCAGACATTCTGAAAACCACCGGTTTAATTTGAATTTCAGAAAATATTGCCCTTAACCTAAAAATAACATACTAACACAATAATAAATAAATCAATATACTCTTTCTTTTAATCTTCAACCAAGTAAATTAACTTAATCAGCCTATGGTTGCTACTAGGTAACCCAGGCCTACGAGGCTATTGACTTAGCCCCAACGAAGGTGAAATAAACTTCACGACCTCAGTGTGAAATAAAGATAGTAATCATCTAACCATTAAAACATACCTAATTCAATTGTAATGCATTAATATTTAAATTTAAATCTAAATCTCTCCTGGGGACCTTCAACAAACTTGGACATTAGATAACTTCAACTAATTACCCAGCTTAGGATCCATCTCAGCTATACAGCCTTTCACACACACTTAGATGGTTTGCTAGGGCACTATTTCTAAACCTAGGATAGATCGGTGTTTACTTTACTACTACGTGCCGAGTTTTTTGGGTTTTCACTGCATGTTATTATTGGAATGATGTTGATGTGTTTGCTTACTTTTACTGCACTCTGGGAATTGATGTGACTGCATGATAAATTGCCTATAGGTTAGGATTAATTTTGATACTAACGATATTTTTTGCAGGTGGCCATGCTCATGTAGTGCTAGTAAAAGGGGGGGCAATAATCATGATTTAAATACTAACGCTGTCTCATGCAGGTACTTCAGAAATTGCTCAGCCCCCCCCAAATAAATGAGAGCTAAAATAATAAATCATTATAAATTGCTACATGTGCTCTAGAATGCTTAGCCCCCAAATGAATAAGAGTGTGGCCAAGTGTGTTTATTTTTTTGTACTGATATAATTGCTTGTGATGTAATATATTAAACTGCTTGAGATTTTCATTAGGATAACCTTGCAGGTTCAGTTTGAGTCTATATTTTATTTTTCATAATGTAATTTATAATTTATATAGAGTTGTGAAAGTCTTCAAAAGCATGTCATTTCAAATATTAGGTACCCAAATGGAGAAATAAAGGCCCTCTATCAGGGAGTTTCTTTCTCATTTGGGTACCCTTCTGGAGAACGACCTGAAGGAGGATGACCCGAAGAAAGACGATCCACTCAAAGACGAAATGCCTTGCATTTAAGACTTGCGTCGTTCAGTAGGATTAGAACCCAGGTTATTGTTGGTGGAGCCTAGCCACAATTACTTTTCTGCTGACCCTGGGTTGTACTTATAAGGCACTTATCGTGGACTGTGGACTTTTCTTTACTTTGTTCTGTGGATTTATATTAATGTGTTTACTTTGTGTGCGCATTAGAAATGACATATTGTTTCTAGGTTGCTTTCTTGCATGTACTTGGCCTGATTTCGCTAGGCTCTTTAGGAATAAAATTTTTCTACTCATAACTAACATTTAAAATTTTAAGAATTAAATAACATAGAAACCTAACGACCTAGGGAATAGCCGGAGCCGTCTGGGATCACATGCATATTAATGCATTCTCTCCCTCCTTGTTATAAGACACTTCCCTGCCTACGGGTAGAGTCCAGATAATCCAACCTATGAGGATGAGGTGCTGGATCTGGGGAAGTCTAGTCTTTTCTAAAAAAATTTATTTTATAAGCCTCTTTAAAATTCTATGCATACCTGATTTGGAGACTCGAACCAGCATGCATTGTATTATAAACTAATTAAATCAAAACTTTAATTACATTAGTTCTAGGAGCATACACCCTACATAAGTCTAGGGCCAATTAGGAAACTCTCTAGACGTCGACCCTACTTCCAAAAACTAAGCTACCTACCCATCTTTCATAAAAACTGGACAGCATGGATTTTATACGACTGGATGGTTAGCTGGCTTTCCTTTTTAGGAAGGATATAAGCCCAGATATATTAGTTATGACACGGGTATTAGTGTTGTGTGTAGAACACTAAACCCACTAGATCTAGGGTTCAAGGCTATTACTATCTGTGTCTCGTAGTACGCCTTATCGGTGGGTAAGTCTTCTATCGTCCAGAGACTATAAATCCTACCTATCTGCGTCACATAGATGATCCCACCTCCATCCTTCTCTCATGTATGCTTCGAGTGCATGATTTTTATTTTCTCTAGTTTCTTCTCACTACCTTAGTCCCTCCAGATGCTGATCTGAGCCGTGTGTATTGATTAAGCCAAATCGAACCTTTCCTTCCTCTCTGAGTAGGATTTCCTAGTCTTCTCCCTATGTGTCAATCTCAATTTGGAAAGAATAATATAGAATCCTTAATCGAGAGTATTCTCAGGCCCCGGCCTGAAATGTAATTAACCACGGGGGCTTGCGCCCGTGAGAAATCGAATCTCACTATCAAATAAACCCCACTCGAGCTGATATATTGGGTGGGGGAAACCTGTTGTGATGATCAGATCGTACATATTATTACCCATCATAGCGTGCTGGAGAGAGCCGCTATCCTCAATGGTTAATCGTATGTGTAATCGAATCTGCCCTCCCATTGGCGATACCGCCTCCCCTTGCTAGGCAGCAATTTTTTGTTCCCTTTCAGAGGTCCACATATTTGTGCTCATTTGGGATGAATTTGGTGTTGTTAGATTTGTCTCGGTAAGATGTTCAATTTAATTATAAGTTTGGTGAAATAGAAGTTAGGATGGTTCCTAAATTAATTTTTGGAGCCTCTGATTCATATTTGCATCGAGATTCGTGCCAGACCAATATGAATTTTTGGTGGCATATCAATAAGTATTATTAGATAAAATAAATTTCCATAAATAAGTTGGCAAAACATAATCCACCTCAGCTTAGCATCCTCAAATGACCACAGACCATATTTGCTCACCCTATTGATCCTCTATTATTATAATCTATCCATAAAAGACTATATGCAAATCAAAATAAAAATAATTATTAATAAATAAAAAATAATATTAAAATTTAACTATTATTTAAATTATCTCAACTTCAGCCAACTTTTTCTTGCATGGCTTCATACCTTTATTACGTCACTATGAAAAAGAGATTGGCATCAATATAGAGTTTATAGTAATAACACTCAAATATGATCCCAACATAATAAAATCTTAGATATTATAGTAATTATTGAAAAAAATAACAATGAAATATAGCAAGCATAAGGAAATATACCACCAAGTGTTAGTAATTAAATATAAGAATCAATAAAAAAATAATAATCTCATAAGTAAAAGTCATTAATGATCTAATCTTTTCCTCAGCAGTCGTAAAAATCATCGCACAAAAGCTTTGTAGCGGACAACAATTACGATGGTCTAGTGGCGGTTTCAAAACCACTGCAAAGATTTTTATGCCGTCTAAAACCGCCACTAAATCCTAAATTAAGTGCTACTGAAGCCTTTTTTTTCTTGTAGTGATTGATGAATTGCATTATATATTATGTGAAAGATGTTTTCGTCAATTAGAGCATATATTGATATTAGTAAAAGCCATTGATAAACTAAAGTCTTACATTATTAATGGATCATTACTACTCATAACCTATATATAACATAATATTATCATAATGGTGGAGCACATTGAATGAGCTTACATTAAAATTTATCATCTAACACTCATAATGTCACCATGTCCAAAGGAATTTTGGCACTGGAGTACTTATACTATACTATCTTCATTTGATAAATATTTCATGCTTCTGGACCTATGTAGTAACTCAAATCCTATCATATATTTAGAGTAAAGATATTCCCTCCTTAATAGTATATCCCTTCGTAATTAACCCTTGGGTTATATAATGTCTCAAGATTAAATTCAAAAGAATTATTCTTTTTATCTTTTAAAATCAACATCAAAGCTATTTATTTCCCTTTTATCAGTAATAAAATCATATATCAACGGAAACAAATTCTATTGATCAAAACATCCATATGCATTTAAATTCATTGACCCAAAAAGCATATACAATACTAAAAAATTATATAATTATAATCTATCATCATCAGTTCTGAGTACAAAAAAATAGCTAAAATACAGAAATAAATAAACTAATAATAAACATGGAGAATCCTGATCTAATCAATCTCACATAGCTGATCCTCTGCCATGACCTAAAATTATTTAAATCACATATAATGAGCTAAATAGCCCATCATGCTACTAAAATTCTATAACTGAATTCAAAATAAGATAAAGAATAAGTAGTATGCATGTTATCAGTTAATTCATAATAGTAACAGTCATATGATCAGGAATCAGTGTAGAATAGTAAAACTCACATCCAATAGCAACGTAATCTATAAATAATAAAGCAGTACAATAGGGAAATCAATAAACCAATACGAGTGTCGAATCAATAAAATAGTCATCGTATCAGTACTATTAATCAGTAAAATAATTATATAAAGCGGTAAAACTCAGATCAATACAGTAAAATCTTATAATGATGTGCACATACTATCCAGTTAGTCTATATCAGTATCAAATTAGTATTTTAATCACATGTTTAGTATATTATGTGCTCAGTATATCACATACTCAGTATATTACGTACTTAGTATGTCATATGCACAGTATCAATATAGCGAAATAGTATCATTAATCAATATAGTGAATCAATAATAATAACAATAGCTAGCAGCGAATCAGTAGTAGTATTAGTAATAATATCGATGGGCGTATCTATACCAATAAATCAATGCTATAATAATAATCCATACACTGATAATAAATTAATGCATCATCAGTAAAGTCGTACAACAACAATGAATTCGTAATATGTATTTCAATAATTACAATAAACAAGTAAAAAGTACTTGTTTAAGCGATATTTTTCTAGTAAGCAGTAATCATATTAGTATCCCGTTGTCTTAGTAAACAGAGTCATCACTCTTTAGTTGTCGACATAGTAATAACATTTTATAACTCCCAATTAGTATAATGTGAATTATTAAAGGAAAACATCAAACCACAATATCTAAAGGAAAGCCCATCGGCCAACCATCATGTACATGTCAGTTAGTCTCTAGTCAACATTGATGTAACTAGCTTTTACTTGTCCTTACATATATTATTATCACAGTATCATAACAATAATAGCGACCAGTTATTACACAATCACATACCCATTTTTATTTTTAATGCTTATATTAACAATATGCTTAAATAAAAATATTCAATTTTTATGTAATGTAAATCATACAAAAATTTAATAACTTCTATTTTACCCGATGAAATTTATAAATATTACAGTTAAAATGTCCATAATAATTATTGCGATGACATATAAAAAGTTGTGCGGTGAAAATTTAAAAAATTAGGAAAACATATAATAAAATAAATTTTGAGAAGAATTCATCGGTCAAAATTAAAATCATTGAAAACAGAGATATGATTAGAATCACATACCTCGATCTGAATATTTTTTGTAAAAGTAGCAAAGCAATTCGAAGACAAAAAATTTAGATTTTCTCTTTCTCTCCTCCTTCCCTCTCTCCTTCTTCTCTCCATTGCTCGGCAAGCTGGCACTGGCTGGGGAAATGAGGGACGATGAGTGGAAAAAAGATTATATACAAATGGTTTTTAGTGGGTAGCGCCGCAACGTCACCACTTAACGCTGCAGTGCTGCATGTCAAATCCAGAATTACTATATAAATAAAGGCTTCAATGCCGAAGTGGCATTTTCTGGCGTCGCTGCGCTGTAGGCCTAACACTGCAGTGCTCAAAGAATTAGCTTCGATGCGCTTTAGTTCAAATAGAAATTTAGATTTTTTATTTTCAATTATTTTCAAAACTTTGGGTTGTTGCAAGTTATGCCTCATAGCCAACAGTTCTATAATACTAAGAAAATATATAAATTATATAAAATCTAATGAATGCCTAAATATATGACATTAATAAATGGTACATAATTGTATGTTAGCTCTTAAATGGGTACATCCAGCTATAATTATTAGTTTGCATCTAAAATAATCAAATTGATATAAAAAGATTTATTTTAGAACAAAAGTAAGAAATAGAGAAACATATGGGAATGCAAACGGGAAATTCAATTCTTAAAATGCATCAAGATTTACATAAAAAAAAAACTAAACAACTAATAACTACTCATTTCCTCATATCTAGGAAGCATGGTTGAACTAGGTAAATTATATAAAATACTTTCGCCATAAAATGTGAGGTAGCGTCATAGCGATGCAAATAACCAACATTCCCCACTCTCTCAACAAATCACCTAAAGTTATCTCACCCAATTGCACATTTGAAACCCCACCCTTCCCCAACCATTTTGGCCATCCAAAGACCCCATTGCCTCTAAGCCCACCTTCCAAAGACCCTTAATCCCTAACCCCTCCACCTTGATAGTCTAATCCCATAACCACCACCCTCATGCCACCACTAGATCCCCCTCCCCAACCCAATCCTGCCATCTCGAGACACCATCCCTTGATCAATCTCCTAGCACCTGCAATCCCAGTGTTCAAGACCCTCACTTAATTCACACCGTCTCAAGACTCCCCACCACCTTTGATCTCGTCATCCAAAATGCCTTCCACATTTTACAATGGATATGCACATCCACCTAGGATTGTAAGTGAGTTGAATTAGCTTGTGATCCAATGTGAACTCAACTTGATAATGAGCTGGTGAGTCAAGTTTCTCGAGCCATGAGCTTCAGCTCAAGCACAAATTATAGCACATTTCTTTAATGAGCTTAACCTCGAGATCAACATTAAAAATTACTCAATTACACCCCTAAAATCACCTCATTGCCGCAACCTCCTCTTGCATTATCATTCACAAAGGTATATTATAATCAAGTTACCCATAATGTTATTTGCTATTAATGTAATGAAATTTGGAATACTTTGGTATATTATGTTATAGTTCATTAAATATTATGTGAATGTAGATATTTTTTAGATTTGAATTTTATTTAGTTATGAATATGCGGCTTAATGAAATTATGAAGTGTTGTGCGGTTGATATAGCTATATGACATGTGCATATATAACAATTATTATGTTTGAAAATGGGTGGTTGATATAGCAACAGTTCATGTTATACCAAAAATGTACTCAATGTTCAATAATTTTTTCTTGAACATGGTTCGAATCATCAAGGCCTTGTTTTGAACAAGGGTGGTTGATATAACAATTAGGTTCAACGATGATTTGAACATCGTTCAAATCCTTTTCAATCATTTTTTAATTTTTTCTCTTAGAACCTTTATCTAGTTTTACATTCAAATTCTATCAAAACGTACTCAATTTTCAAAAATTCTTTTCCACTTGACAACTACAAATTATATGAATCATCAAATGATACTTTCATTGTATGCCATAACAACAATGTTTAAACGTTTTAAATGTTAAATCATAGATGCCGACATACCATTAAACCACGTTGTTCTAGTTCAATGTCGCAACATTCTTCTTGTTGCGGACTAGAATATACGCGGCGTTAGAGTTTAAATTTCCGTTTCAACGTTGTACGCATATCCAGCACACAAACAGAATTAAAATAGTAACACCAGGATTTTTACGTGGAAAATCCTGGAAAGGGAAAACCACGGGGCCACGCCCAGTTGAAAGAGTTCCACTAGTATTGTTTGAAATACAGGAGGCTGATTCGTCCTTCAAATTTAGGGCCATCAGATTACAATGAGTATTGAAAATCAGTTACAGGGCCAAGCAGAGTTCTGACGTTACTCGGGTGCCTGGCAGAATTCCGGCGTCACTTAGAATTACGACGTTACTCTGGCGTTGGGTCGAGCTCCGGTGTGCTTCGGGCACGCGGCGGTGTTCCGGCGAGGTCCCGGTGGTGTTCCAGCGGAGTTCCGGCGGTGGTCGAGGAGGAGCTATTCCCTCCTAGACTTCTCTTCTCTTCTTCTTCTCTCCTTCTCTTCTTGGCTTGGGTCCCCTCTTAAGAGAAATGAGGGGCTATTTATAGTTTTTCTGGAGTGGCATAGCTCGTAAATAGATGAGGGATCAGGGGCAAATAAGGAGTGATCCGGATGAACGGTTGATATTGAATCCCTTGATCGTGAACCGTTTATTGAGCGTTTTAAGGTCTTAATGGTATCAGAATTCTGCGATCTTGGGCTCGTTGGATTCGTCTCATCGAGCCGCTCGATTCGACTATAAGCTCGTCAAAATCGGAGACTGTTTGGTAACTCAAATTGCTGTTCGATGCTTCCAACAGCGCTTCGGGTACTTGATTTGGACTCATTTGAACTCGGATTGAGTCGAATTTGGTGTCGTTGGATTCGTATCGTCGAGACGCTCAGTTCGAATATAAGCTTGTTGAAATCGGAGTTTAAATGGTCTCTGAGTTAATTTTTGAAGTTTCCAACTTGAATTTTTCCTCGAGATTCGTGCCTGATCAAAATAATTTTTCGATGACATATCAATATATATAAAAAAAATTAATTCAACTAAGCCTATTATTGGAAGATATATAAAATCAAAATTTTTAATAGTAATAGAATTTTTGCATCATTATATTAAATTTATGAAGAGACACTTTTAAAATCTAAAGAAAGAGAAATGTAATGTATCATTATATTTATTATTCTTATATAATGTAATTTTTTATTATATTTAATTAAATATATTTTTTGAGCATAAAATTCCATATAATTCGGACTTTTGGCTTACATATTACCCGCTGTAATGCTCCGCTAGTCCGCTATCGGCCTCTGCGGGTCGTCGCGGTCGACGTCGTCATCCTATTCTTCCGTCACTTCCCGTACTGAAATTAGCTCATGGTGTTGATAATCTGGTTGATCGCACAGTAGTCCTATTTCTCCTTCCTATCCCCTTCCCTTCTCTTTGCTGCGATCTCTCGTCGGCGAAACTCCTTATGGCTTCGTTCTTCCTCTCCTCTTCCGCCTCCGTTGGCCTTCCACCAACGCATCAAGCCCTTGTCCGCCGGATTCGGCAACCGTCTCCTTTGATCTCCGCCTCTATGCGTTGCGGCGTCTCCTCAGTACCCTCGCCCCCTACACTTCTCTGGAGATACCCTAGAATTTCTCCTTCGCGGCCGCGCCTTCTCCTCACGCGTCTACCCAGTGGGGTAGGATGCGGAGCTCACGAACACCACCACCCTCATCATCACCAGCACCATCATGGGCACGAACAAACATGCGAATTGGAGCTCAACGGTGTGCAGAAGGCAATCCTCCGCTTCGCCAAGGCGGTGGGATGGGTAGATCTCGCTGACCTTCTCCGGGAGCATCTTCAACTTTGCTGCTGCTCTATGATTCTGCTTCTCTTGTCGGCCGCCTGCCCCTACGTTCTACCGGCGCGTGCTGCCAAGCTTCTCCAGAACGCCTTTATCTCCATTGCGTTCCCATTAATTGGGGTATGGCTTTTTCTGCTTCCTCGGAGATGGTCTCGTTGTTCTTTTACCGGTTGGCATAATTGCATAATGGCTTGAAATCATTTGGTTATGGATGGGCTATTGCCTCGCCTTTTTGGTAGGATCTTTGATGTAATAAATTTTGGGGTAAGGCTTTTGTAGATTCAAAGATCAAATGTTTTATACTTATGTTGTCCTTGCAGATGCTCAGATTGCTCAAGCTGGAACCTTAGGTTGCATAGACTGGGTTGCTCTTCTTTCGGGTGGCGTTTAGGCCGAAATACTAGGAAAAATTTAGGGACCTATTAAATAAACTGACATAATATTTTTGGCATGAACTCTTTAAGCTTAAAGCTTCCCACTTGCTGTTCTGTGTGTGGTAAAACCCTTCCTGTCTGAGTTAATACATATTTTAGCTGCCACGGCTTTTTGTTTCCTATAAGATTGGCGTGGCATGTTGTGTTCTTTACCTTAATAGGCTCTCGAGTGAACAATCACCTTAATAGATTGGTATTTGGCAGCATGATTTTGTCAATTTTGTGTGAGTCTGTCCTTCGTTTTCTTCATGTCTTATGATTATCCTGGTGAAGAAACTATACTAGTAGTAGTCTTGTCATTTTATATCTCATACTTGTTTTCTTTTTTTTGGTTTTTTTATTTCTCATACTTGTTATGAATGGGATTTGCCTACTTTTAGGCTTTATTGAAGCTCATAGCAAGCTAATATATTGATTATTGCCATGTACTTTGGACGTTATATTATCTTATATATTAGAAACTAGGATGATAAAGATTTCTGGTGTCAATTGGATGCCTTCGAGGACACATTATGGTGATGTTTTGTCGAGGCTTGCCTTATTTTGCGAATTGCTAGGCAAAAAAGCATTGTGTATACTCATCAAATAATATGACTTGCATTTTCATTGCTTGATGCGGCGCAAGATTTAATAAATGTCATTATGCTTGAAACATTTCATCCCATTAGTATTCTTAAATGGGCCCAACTTGATTTATTTGAATGGGGGCTCAATTTTAATAGAAATTTAAAAGTGTCTGCTTTCTTGGATAGTATGGTCAACGACCTTGCATGTGGTCTTCTAGCCTTTCAAAAAATTATCTACATTTGTTGCATATGCTTATGTCAATGTCTGTGATTTGGTTTATTATGCATAAATGGCAATTTTATGGACAAATAGTTACTTACTAAGTCATACTTTTGTCTTAAGATGCGTCCCTAATTTTATAGCAAAATTTTGAGGAAATTGGGGATGTGAGGGAGAAGATGGTGCAGGAGATTTCTAGTTACATGGAAAAATAGCTAATTGCTGGGGGGAAGGGGGAGTAGATGATGCTGGAAAAATTGATGATGCAAGGGGGTGATGATGCTAATATGGCTTGCAGTCAGACCAATAATTTGCTCATTGTCAATGGTTGATAGCTTTGCAAATTCCGTAGAAACTAGCCCATAATTTTAATTGTATCAACGCATGGGTCCTTTCTGGCACATTTGTGGTGCTAGGTTACTTTTAGATAAAAGACTGGTAAGGAAAGAGTATCAAGATTATGCATGGAAATTTTTAAAAAGAAATCTTAAGTACAAAAGCATATGTAACCGGTTCACCTGGAAGGTTGATTTTAAACTGCTGCCAATTATTGGTAGTCTTCAATATAGATATAGCTTACAGACTCTATCAAGTAAATCATAATGTTTGGTCCACTGGAAAGTCAATCTTCAGAATTAAAGGTGCATACTCTAATATTATTCTCTATAAAAAATGTTTCTACATCCTTGTCCAAATGCCAACAAATGGTGGTTTCTGCTTCCAGAATTGTCAAAGTAATGCCTTATCTTCTTGTCCTCAATGAATCCTTGTTAAGTTTAAATTACAATCTCTGATTCAATGATTTTGTAGCTTTCAAGTGTTGGAAATTTCTGAAGGTTTTTTCATAGACGTGTTTTAGGTTTCAGCAGCACTTGATGCTGTCCTAAATGTTGCTGGTGGAAAAATAAACATCCATGTTCTCATGGCCTTAGCAGCATTTGCATCGATTTTCATGGGAAATTCTTTGGAAGGTGCACTACTTCTTGCTATGTTTAATCTAGCCCACATAGGTATGTTGCATATATTTTGTTTCTGTATAGTATCATTTTCCTTGCTATTCTTGGTTGTCTGCCCTGCTGTTGTTGATAATGACATCTTTTGTGTAGCGGAAGAGTATTTCACGAGGAGGTCAAATGTTGATGTTAAGGAGTTGAAGGATAATCATCCTGACTTTGCATTGAAGCTGGAATTAGACGAAGATACATTACCACAGTTCTCAAAATTAAATTATAATAAGATACCTGTGCATCAACTTGAAGTGGGTTCCTATATTTTGGTCAGGGCTGGTGAGGTATGTGTATGAACTTTAAATGTCTCTATTATTGTATAATTTTCCACTATTCCTTCAAAGATAGATATAAAACCTGCTTTATTGCTTTCATTTAAATATCTTAGTATCTGTTGACTATATAAAAAAAAAGAAAAAAAAAAAAAAAAAAAAAAGAGAGGTAATCATGAAAGATACCTGCCTTCGAGCAGGTCCCACATCGCGCGATTTGCCTCCAAATGTAGCGACCCTTCGTTCGAAATGAAATAACCGCAAGCTTACTCCTTTAAAACAATCGGAAGAAACGATAGGAAAAAAAAAAGACTTACGCTCGCTCCAACTTCGCTCCTTCGACTCCGTTGTTTCTGTTCGATTTCGTGGCTTCGCAAAAGGGGTCTAGGGCTCGCCCTTCATCTTCCCTTTTCGTCGTTGTTGTCCGGCTTTGCTTCGCAAGAGGCTGGGATTGCGCGCGTCGCTTCTTCGGCTCCCTTAGTGTCGTCCGACTTCGCTCCTTCGCGGGTGGAAGAGGCCGCACGAGTCGCTCCTTTGACTCCTTGGCTGCCGTCCGACTCCGTCACTCCATAGGAGGTGTAGAGATCGCACGAGCCGCTCCTTTGACTCCTTGGCCGCCGTTCGACTTCGCTCCTTCGCGTGTGGTGCAGAGATTGCACGAGTCGCTCCTCGGCTCCTTCCTTGCGGTTCGACTTCGTTGCTTCGCACGTGGTGCAGAGATCGCACGGTCGCTTCTTCCGCTCCTTTGTTGCTGTCCGACTTCCTTGCTTCGTAGGAGGTAGAGATTGCACGAGTAGCTTCTTTGGCTCCTTTGTTACTATTCGACTTCGCTCCTCTGCCGAACCCAATCGAAGCTGAACCCAACCATGCCCTAGCCGACAGATTGGGCTTCTCTCTCCTTCTCTTTTTATAATATAATATATATATATTATATATCATATTATATATAATATCATATTATATTATATATATATATATAATAAAAAAATGAAATAAAATGAGTAAAGAAAAAGTGATCTTTCAAACAGGCAGTCGAAGACCCGCGCCGTGATCTTAGATCCGGGCGGATGGTTTTAAATTTGAAGCCCCCGCGCCATTGATCTTAGATCTGGGCGGGATGAAATAAAATTTGAAGACCTCACGCAGTCGATCTTAGATCCTGGTGGGATGATTTTAATTCGAAGACCCTACGTCGTTGACTTTAGGTCCGAGTAGGAAGAAATTAGGGCAAGCGCCCTCCCTCCCCGACGCCGGGAAGCTGTCGAAATTTCTCAGAAATTACAGAACTTTTTGGAGAAATTGGAAAGCAAATTAATTTCATTGAATTAATCAATTAATTAATCTAATTGATTAATTATAATTAATTGATTGAGGTTAATTAATAATTTAAAATTAATTAATTTAATCAATTAATTAATTGAAGTTAATTAATAAATATTAACCAATTAATTTAAATTAATTAAATAGAACTAATTAATTAATTAAGGTTAATTAATTTAAACTAAGTAATTAGTCAAAATTAATTAATTAAAAATAATTAATTAGTTAACATTAATTAATCAAAATTAATTAGTTGATTGAAATTAATTAATCAAAATTAATTAATGAGTCAAAATTAATTAATTAATTAAATTTAATTTGATTCATTTTAAATTCAAGAGCATTTGAAATTCTAAAAGTTTTAAAATCCGAGAGTATTTCAAATGAAATTCTTTTAAAATAAGAGAGCTTCAAATTTTGAGAGTTTTAAATCTGAGAGCTTTTAAAATCCGAGAGCATTGTAATTGAGCAATTGGAGAAATTAAATAAATAAAAAAAAATCAAATGAAATCCAAAGAATGTTCACACTAATTGACTCTGTACAACTCACACTAAAACTCAACTCCTAAGAAAACTAACCAAAACACAAAAAACTGAAAGAAAGTCTCTAAAATCCTAATCTAAACCCTGCCCCTGGTGGGCTCCAGTCCCAACTCTTGGTAAAGCTCTTAGCATGCTCTAATCCCTGCAACTGCATCACCTCTGGCTACAAGTTCCTGCTACTGTAACTACTGGCTACGAACTCTGGATCAGCATGTATCTGCACACAAAATAAACAAATATTAGTACATCATAAATAAAATAAAAATCATCAAAATGCTGGAGAGTGATAAATCTAACTACTAGTAAAACAAAAGTACTAGGAAGCAAGTAAAGCTAAGTACTGGAAAACTAGTAGAACCATAATGTAGTAGGAAAAAGACTACGAGCACAAAATAACTAAAACACTGACACCAGTGTCAAAACCCCGAAGTGTCAAAAGAATAAACTCAAACAAACTCATAAATCTCTCAATCTCTCTGAGTGACGAACCCTAAATAATTGACATCCTCTCAACAAACACACAATTAAACCCTTCTGGGCAGCCTTGCTTATAAGAACTTGGTTGTAAGACCCACTACTAGCCACTTTCAAAGGAAAGACGTAAGCCCGACCCTAGAGAAAAGTTAGGTAAAAATTGTAAAATCAACCTAAACCCTAACCCCAAATTAAAACATTCGGCAACTTCTAATAGAAGCCGTAGGTCCAATCTCTGAGAGAAATGTTTAGGCAATAACACAACCCTAGACCCCCTCACTCGGGCATCCTAATCTATAGGACTTGGTTGTAAGACCCACAACACGGGCCACTTAGCTTACAGGGCTAGGTCGTAAGACCCACCATTAGACAACTTCTAAGGAAGCAATAAGACCTACCCAACTAAAATCTTCGGACTACCCTTAATAGAGGCCATACGTCCATACCCAAATCTAATCACACGGACATTTTTTGTTGAAAAATCAAAGCTTTAAGAGAGAATGTCATCTTTAAATAAGGCTTTGAAATACAGTAATTATGTTACTAATCCCATGTTGAAAGCATGTGGAATTTCTAAGATTTTCTATAAAACATATAAATCCCTGGGCATCCTAGTCTATAGGACTAGGTTATAAGTCCTGCTTTCAGGTAATTTCCTAAGGGAAAAATAAGACCTACCCAAACAATTAAACCCTTCTGGGCAACCTTGCTGTAGAGTTTGGTTGTAAGACCCATCTCTGGGCAACTCATAAATAGAGTCGTAAGCCCTACTCCAAATTAAATATACGGGCTACTTGCTATGAAAGTTGTAAGTCCCGACCCAATCAAATTTCTGTATAACTTCTAAACGAAGTTATAAATTCCTAAATTAAATCAACTTCTGGGTATTCTAATGGATGTAAGCCCCAAAACCCAAATAAAATTAAAACACAAACCTAACCACCTCAATCTACTCGAGATCCCTGAGAGGAGACAACCCATGGCTGCTAATCAGATTCCCTGGACACAACGGTCAATGATCGTTAGTATTGGTAGATTGAAACTACGATATACCCGGGACGACGGAACCATGGGATCTTGATCGGGTCTACCTCCATTCTCCTCATAATTGAGACTAAAATCACCTAAAATTTATTCATCCTTAATCGAGAGTTCTCTCTTATGTGTTAAGAGAGGTAATTAACTATGAGTGCTTGCGCTCATGGGAAGTAAGGACCCCAGATCTAATTAAACCCTGACTACCCTCAGGGGAAATCTGGTTAATTCTAATCTGACTTAAGAGAAATGGAATCCTGTAGATGCGAAGCGGGATTCATGCATTCATGCCGTTTTTCTTAAGCCAACATTATCGCAGTTTGAAATGATGATGCCGTTAGGATGGCATTCTTTAATTGTCTCTCTTGTTATATTCATGCTATATATGCTTTTTGATATTCTTCTATACCACACTCAAGCATATCATACTTACGAGCCTTCATTTTTGCATGTTGTTGCTAAGCCATTAGAGATTTTAACAGAGTTACTTCTGCAAGAACAAACCTTTATTGCTCATCTACATTTAGTCATCAGCTTTTTTTTATTGCGCTGCTTAGTTGGAGGATTAATATTGGGTATTTTATCATTTCAAAAATTTTTTTTTTGATGCATTTTAAACATTGAATGATGTAACTTTTAATTAAGAAAGTTGCTAGGGCTATGATATCATTATTTCTACACGGTTAATGTACATTTGCTGATCTTAATACCCCTCCCCACACAGATTTACCAGACAATCTGGGAAATGGAAAGGCATTGTCTTCTTTTGGAGGTCTTTAATAAGATTTTGATATTGATGTTACATGGTATTTAATATTTGCTGTTTGTCAGTAAGTGGTAATGTCAAATATATCTAAATCTACTTTTACTATAGTTTTAATTTGAGTTTCTTTGAACATGACCGCTATTGTTTTCCAGCTGACATTGCATGGCATGGCATGGCATGCACTAATAATTTATAGGTCTCCAAATTAGTTCTTTCGTGGGATCATTTATGTCCTTATTTAAAATGTCAAGGGACTAAAATGAAACTTCTAAATAATTGAGGATCATTTTTATCCTTCGTAAAGAGCCAAGGGTCTATTTTGATCTTTCAGAAAAATTTAGGGGATCAATTCAGTCCTTTTCTCTTTTTGTGCCTTTACATGCCTCTTGTTGTGTGCTTGTTTGTGAAGGTGTGAGTATTAATAAATATATATTTGTATAAGTGTAGTCCGTTTGTCTCTTGTTTGTGAGTTTGAGTGTGTTTGCAGATTACTTGCATCCAAGCCACGTAAATTTTGTTTTCTTAGGCTGTCCCAGTAGATGGAGAAGTTTTCCAAGGAGCATCTACAATTACTATCGAGCATTTAACCGGGGAAAGCAAACCGGTTGATAGAAAGGTTGGGGATACGCTACCAGGCGGTGCTCGGAACCTTGAAGGGATGATGATTGTAAAGGTATTTTTCTTCAAATCTTAGTATTAACATCATTTCATTTTATCTCTATTGTTTGTGATATCAAATTTTGTTCCTCGGCTTTATTTTGTGTTGGGGATCCATTTCTCTGTTTCAGTTTTCTTTCATTTATCCTTCATTCTAGAAGTTTCGGCTTCCATTTTTTCCCCATTGGGTTATCTTTTATGTCATTCTTGGGCAATAGATCTTTTTGATATGGACCTGCTAATGATTAGGTCCCGTAGGCGTCCATTTTCATTACAGGTTACTCCAATTTAAACCGAGTTTGCTTTGGGTTTTTCTAATTTTATCATTAAAGGATTGTCAAATAGCTCATATATCCTGACCATCGTATCCCCATAATGTTAACTGAACATCAGATTTCGATGTTTGCCATCTTTCGCCAGTAGTTTTTTGCTAAGTTCCAAAAGCTTCAATATTTGGCTGTTGGTTGCTTAACACGGCCTCTTTTAACTGCCAACTACTGACCGCACATCAACACTTACGGCCATTACCAATTACTGTCTCTTTACACATACTATTGATAGTTGGCTGCCCGTTGACTGATGGCAGCCAAAAGCTGGAGCACTGGGCAGTTAGCTGGCTATGGACGGATGTGGCGGGAGTTGGTTGACTAGATGGGACTGCTGGTGGTTTGATTACATATTGTGAGGGTCTTTTGGTCATTTGGCCTTTTATTAATAATGTGGCAATGTTTTATAGGTTCTTAGGAATCAAGTTCACATCTTAGGGACCTGTGTTGAAAACTAAAAACGTGAGGGATCTAATCATTTCTAGGAAGCATGCAGACAAATTTAACCTTTAGTTTTAACACAGTTCGTATCAGAATTATATACTTGAACGCAATTTTCTAATTTACCAATACAATACTATTTTAAACTTCTCATGTTTTCTTCCTACATCTTCCCCTCTTCCTATGTGTTTTTTGCTGTTCTTAAACTCTACCAGGCATGTAACTGATTATGCAGCTAAGAGTAAACTTTATGGTCTATGAAACTGGCTGATTTCCTTTTTTATTCCTGCCTTAGACGACAAAGTCATGGGAAGATTCCACTCTGAACAAAATTGTGCAGTTGACTAAAGAAGGACAGCTAAATAAGCCAAAGTTACAAAGATGGTTAGATGAATTTGGAGAGCAGTACAGTAAGGTTGTTGTAGCGCTATCTTTGATGGTTGCACTTCTTGGTCCATTTATCTTTAAGTGGCCATTTATTGGCACCTCAGGTACTTCACCACCCAAAATACTCCATGATAATAATATAAAGGTGTGTTAATAATAAGAAGACATAACCACATTGTATTGCTCAAATGTGCATGTGCATAATTTTAACTGTTTGTTTCTGGGCCACCTATGGTATTTGAGGTTTCTAAGATTCATTTTCAATTAGACAAATAGAACTTTTTATCCATCCCTATTTTTCATTTTCATACTTTCTTCCTCATTGTTAATCTCTTTAGCAGACAATTTTTCTTTAAGGATCTGTTTGGATGCAGGATTTAGGTTGGATTTAGACAAGATTTGAACTAAAATCTTCCCAAATGCCGAAAAACACAATATCAAATCTCCCGGTAATCTAAGCTTGACTTCATGACATTTTTGCCCTAAATCCTGAATTTCATAAATCTGACATTTTGGTGGATTTAGCCGAAGAAGCACGCGAAAGGGGAGAAATAGTGTTACGCGACGAGCTCTTTGATAGGCCTCCGGCCCAGGAGGGGCCGGCTGGACCGGTCCTTGTCTACACACGGTGGGCCCCACAGGGGGGCGGAAAACAGAGAGGACGGGAGGGGGCAGAAGCCCTAAGTGGGCCCATGCTTGGATTAATTCAAGCTTTGGAGGGAATTGGGGATTATCTGGAATTTGAATCAGATTTTTGAGATCTAAGGTTTAGGGCTTGGGCTCTTGGCGTTGCCGGAGATTTAGAGAGTTATTCTTCCTCTCGAATTGAAGAATATTGTATCGTTTGCTGTTTTCCTGCATTTACTAGTGAATTCCTTCATTTCCTCTCAGTTTTGCTCCTGTTTTCTCCATTATCCTTGCTGTTTTCTGTGGCGGACATCAGACTTCTGCTGTATTTCTCACCAATTCTTCATCGGATTGCTTGCGAACTTGAGTATTACCTTAGGGTTATTTGCGAACTCAAGTATTCCCTATCACTCTTGTCATGACTTTTGATTCAACAACAACAATGTCGTCGTCAAAGGCGAAGAAGCTTCACGCGAAGCAGAAACAACAACGCCATCGGAGGCGGATAAGCTCAAAGCGACACTTTCAGAACTCTATTTCACATGACACAGGACAACAACGTTGTCGGGCGCAGAGAAGCTCAAAGCGATACTTTCAAACTCTACTTTACGTGACAACAACGAAGAAATGGAGAAGAGGAAAAGTGGAAGATATGAAATATTAAAATAATTAATAAGAAATTAGGATGTAAATATTAATTAAATAATTAGTTAGTAATAAAATATTTTAATGATTAATTAGATAATTATTACTAAAATTAATAATTAAAAATTCATTAAAATAATACTTAAAAAATTAATCAAATAATTAGTAGTGTAAATAGTAATTAAATGATTAAATTTTTCAGATAATAATTAAATAATTAGTTATATAATTATCATTATAATTAGTATTAAAATATTTATTAAAACAACACTTAAATAAATAAATTGATAATTAGTATTTAAATCATTAGCTAAGTTATTAAATAATTAAATTAGTTTCTAATTATATTATTCATAATTATAATTTATTGATGTTAATTAAAATTAATAAGTAACTCATATTTAAAATATAAATATCATCTAAATTAACCACCTTAAATCCTGAATAACATTGTCAAACAGTCTCATAAGATTTATAAAAATTTAATATACTTCTTGCCAAACAGTTTTTCAGGATTTAACACCCTCAGGATTTAATAAATCCGGATTTAGAGGATTTATGAAATCCTAGTTAAATTAAATCCTAGCCGCATCCAAACAAGCTCTAAATGTCATATTTATTTGTATGTAATTTCTTGGGCTCAATAACTTTATCATGTTCCTTGAATTTTGTTACTATTTGATGTGAATCTTGGGTTCTAAGGTTTTTAATGTGGTGTTGAACCTATGATGCAGAAAATAATATATATATATATATATTAGCTATAGTGCATGTGCACTGAATGCATGGAATTTGAAAATGAAATATCTCATTTAAATGTATAATTTAAAAGTAATTGCAATATACATTTATGAAAATAATTATAATAGATTTAAAATTAGTTTCATCCAAATTCCTTAAGCGAGACTCTTACACCTAAAAATCACTTCAGAGATATAATGACACAACACCTAATAATAGCCAATGTTTTTTTTTTGCTTTATATTTGTTCAATTGTGAAAGATATTGAATTCAAAAGGTGTGATTTTTTCCTTAGAGTAATCTCTTGAACTATTCCAAAATGGCTACAAGGATAAATTATTTAGAGCCTTATCCTCCCTGAATATATACTCTGGATTGTCAATGAAAAATCACATATCCATTTTGATCACCCTTTGGAAATTCTTTAAAAAATTATAAATTAATAAGTCTAAGACTCAAGATTACATGAAAGTTGAGGGTGTCAGTGTTCTATCCTTGAGATACAACATCATTAATTCTGTCATCATTCCATCTTTTGTCATTTGTCATTTTTCAAGGAAAGCCAATAGTTAGCTGCAAGATGCCTTTGATATTTAAGACTTACTGAAAGGAACATGTGAAATATTCTCCTAATCCTCGAAATACATTGAAACATAAACCTTCAATGAATTTAGGAAATTTTTTTTTCCAACTTGTCATATTGTTTTATTAGGGTGTTTAGATGTTATACAAATAATAAATACATTCAATATTCAGGGAATAATAAATACATTCAAAATATTGTGGAAATTGTAAAAAAGAATCTCATCTCTGTTGAGGTTAAGCACCCAACAAAGTTTCAAGTTATTAATTTATTAGTATTGCACATTTCACGATGAAAATTTTACTTATAACCAGATTTGAATGCTTAGATTGAAGAGAGTTGGGACATAAACATTTTAGCTATTCTTTAACATTAATCTTACAATCCCATGAAAATTTGAAGTTTAGAAGGATGAAGTTTTAAATACGGCGTGCATTGTCATCACTATTAGAATTATTGTATTTCTTTATTGTTGTTGTTACATTCATTTGGTTGGTTCTTGGAGATAAGATAACTTAAAATTCTTGACAGCTTGTTACTCCTACAGTTTGTGTTATTAGGAAATTCATGCATGGACAATTTATCTTGCAATTTGAGCTCTTCCTTTTATTTTATAAGCTTATGAGATTGTATACCATGATTTATATATGTTGAAACTTTGATCAATTGTCTCCAATTTATATAGCTTCATTTATTTTGGATACATTTTATACTTTCCAAAATTCTCCTGGACATTCCTCAATGCATAAAAAAGATCCAAGTTTCTTACGGAGAAAATAAACATAGGAATAAAACATGAGAGCAATGGCAGGAAAAGGATAAATCACAAAGAATAAAACAATCTATTTATAAACATTTAGTAATCATATTACAGGCTTTATGCATCAGATTAAACAGAACAAGGAATATGAAGTCAAGGAAGCACAATTCTATATGCTGTTTAATATAGTACAAATAGATTTTTTAAAAATATAATACTAATATATCTTTTTTCCTTTATATCCATCTTATCATTTAAAACTGAACTTGCTGTTGCGATTAATTATTTAATTAAAATTGAATGGTTAATATTTTGTTTTAATTTTGATTAATATCATTTTTGTTTGATTCTTGATTCAATGAATGATATCAATGGTTTATGTATGGAGTGAATATTTAATGGCTACGTTTTTCTATTGTTTTAAGTCCAAGCAGATTAAATATTATAGATTGTTGCAATGCCTCATAAAGGTTGTCATGCAAGTCTGTCATTCTTTTTCAACTTCGTTGCTCTCATTATGAAGTTATGGAATCTGTTTTGCCCAAATTAAAAGAAAATGATATTCCTCTTTTTTTGCTCAAAGAAAACAAAGGGAGAGGGAAAATTAAAGTTGATGTTTTCGTGAATCTTGTCTGTCAGGTTTATTATTTACTTGCTTTTCTTTGATGCTGTGTAATTTTTAGTTTGCAAAGGTTCAATTTACCGCGCCTTGGGGCTTATGGTAGCAGCATCTCCTTGTGCATTGGCCGTAGCTCCTTTGGCTTATGCAACTGCCATCAGTTCATGTGCAAGTAAGGTACTTGTTATTGGCTGTAATGGTTTTAGTATTTTATATTCTCTTATGCGCCACCATAATTATTAATTAAGTGAATGATTTTATAGCATTACTTTTCAGCATTAAGGTGACTCTTTTTTTTTTAGTCTTATTATTGTTAATTTTCTTCTCTTATACACCACCAAAGCGGAGATGCACACAACTAGGGTTTGTTGAGTGGAGCGTAAATAGATGCGCACATTTGGGTCATTCTAATTCTTAACCTTCAGGCACTTGAAGTAAAATATTTGATATCAATTTGACACTAAACTATTTCGGATTCAGGGTTTCTAATAACTCTAGGATGATACAATAATTATTGATTGCACAGAGAAAATTATGATTCACTGATCAAAGACTCTAAGTATACAAAAATTACTATTTTTTCTGTGAACCAAAACAATATGAGAATTTAAATCAAATCTATAATGCTATGATTAAGTTCGAAGAAATCAACAAAAGTTTAAACCACAAAAATTTGTGAGCTGATGAACTTAACACTCTAATTTAAATCCCAGCGGTATTATATTTGATCAAAAATTGGAATAGCAAAGTTAACAATAAAATATTTAAAGAGAAAAAAGATAAATGAAGGGGATCAACAAAGCGAAAGAAAATTAAAGCCTTGCACTGATGCAAAGAGATAGCTTCCTACAGAGATTTGTTTATTACACTTGCTCCACACTAAAGGAATCCCTCTTCCTACCAGCACACACAATTGATAATAGAAACAAAAATTTTCTCGCATCAAAAACTATCTCAATAAATATCTTAGGTGTTGGTATTTATAAACATTTAATTCCTTATTAGGCTTCCTCTTAGTGGTTTAATTTAGTTCCCTTATTGCACTTGCTCAGCACCACCGTTGAATATCTCGTCCAAATCTCATTGAAAATTATGCAATGTTTTAGAATGGAACCCCAAAAACCTTCTAACAGAATGCCAATAACCTGCTACAGATCCCAATCTCAGGTTTAATGGCGATAAGGAACACCGCGACGGAAGACCTACAACTATAGCATAAAAAAATCAGATAGAATGAAACATCAAAAGCCCGCATAGCTATAAGAAAAAACCAACAGTAGAACTACTTCTGGAATACCCTCACACCATGGAATCAACAATTCCAAAATCTAATTATAGGAATTAGCAATTCCAAAATCCAACCATTGGCCAACCTCTCAATTCAAACCAAATGAGAAACCACCTATACCAGAAACCATTATAACCAAAGTGAATACATCTAGTTCGTATAGACCATCATCATTTAGATGTCCTAAATTAACTAAAATCATAAAACAAAATAACTATAAAAAAAAAAAACTTGTTTAGATTATTTATTAGCATGGTGTTTTCAATGTGTAGACTTGTAGATAGATCCCCATGTCCTCTTGCTGTGACTTTTTCCTATCTTGTCATCTTACTTTCTTTGAGATTGGGTCTTCCACTTGAGTTTAACATGCAGTGGCTTTTTATTGACCTTTTCCTCTTATGACTTCTATTTAGTGGCTTCTTTGTGCGATCTCCTCTATTATGGCTAGGTGGTTCTCTATTTCAATGATTTCTTATGGCTTTCTTCTGTTGACTGCTCTGAACTATTGTTGCTTTATGTTCGGCACCACCTTTCTATTTAGTTTTCCTCCCACAACTTTCTATTTGTCGACCCTTCTAGTTGTGTGACAGTTTTAAGCACTCTTCTTTTTTGTTGTTCTTGTTCATTCAATATTTTGTTTTTGTGTCTATTTCTTTATCAGGTACTAAGGATTATTCTAGTAGGGAATTTCCTTTAGGTTAATTAAGAGGAAATTTTATTTTGTTTTATGATTATAATAAGGGTTTGAGGCATATGCAAAAAACTCAATTATTGGATAAATTTTTTTGTTGGATCTGCTAATCCTTTTACGTATGAATTTATTTTCTTAATTAAGTGAAAGACTTGAAGAGTTCTAGGAGAGATCATCTCCTTGGACATGCCAGAGGCTTGCATTTTGTTCAATTCTTTTCCTTCTACTTTCTTCTTTTATGCTTTGTTATTGGTTTGAAAAAGTAATCAAGTTTAATCAATTTAATACAATCTGATTTTTAACAAGGCTACGAATTTTAAAATGTTTGCATGGTTTTCTTGGTCCCGAATTTCCTAGCCATTATTTTTATTGGAACAACATTTAAATTATTGTCTAAATTGAATTCGGTCATACTTTTGAATTTTCATTGAATGCATCAGATAATTATTTGAGATCAAAAGTTTGTTCTGTGAATTTTGTGTTTGTTGCATAATTTTTCTCATCTCTTATTCATTACATATAAAAAACTTTAGATCTTAGATTATTTGTGTAGAATTACTTGAAAAAGCCTTCATAGTTGTTGACCTTCACGTATATTCCACAATCAATTCAAGTGTGTGCGACAAGAACGGCATTCGAAAGACATAATTGCATATGTAACAAGTTTAAAATGCCTCGACAGTGGGCAATTGACGTGACAACGTGCGTAGCAAGTTCAAAATACCTCAACGATAGTTAAAATCACTCAAATGCCACCCCGTTGAGAAACAAACTGCACCAGTGCGCTCAAAACATCAAAAAGTATCAATGAAGGGCCTCCTATGCTCGATTCGAGCGAACTTGATTGAAAATGATGATATACATACTCTATATTATCTGAAGTCATCCAAGCATCATTTGTTCACAAAATGGATTGCGCTACACTTTCGGAACATCAAAATTATCTTGAAATGACACCCATATTGCTGGGGTTGTTGTGCGAGCCGAAATGCAAAATTTGCCTGCCCGTGTGAGGCAATGGCATGCAAATTGAGATGCATGATGAACAATAAATTGCGTGGGAAGTCAATTTACATTTATTTTGTCCTATTTCTTTTTTTACTGTTTTTAATTTTTAAAAAAGAAAATCAAATATATAATGAATAAAAAAAAATCAAATATTACCCATATCTCATCAAATCCCCAAAATTTCTCGAGCCCAGTAGCAAAGACCAACCTATTGTCTGATTCATGATAATAAAAAAAATATTATGATTAACCTTCTCTTGGCCAAGTCCCACAGTCTGGCCTTCCTCGCAACCCCCTTCTTCATTCATACGCTAAATCCTATTGTATACCTCTCCTCTTTAACTTCAAATCCCTAGTTTGCTCCTTCTGGATCCTAGTGTCAGAGCACCCTCACCCTTTAAGTCCCTCCTTCACCATTTTCGAATCCAGCATCCACATGGTCTTAGTCATCCCCTCTTGCTCCGCCTATCAATCCTATTGAGTAGTAGTAGACCGCATGCGAGCACCTCTTTCTCCTCACGTGGCCATTGCCCCCTCTTTCAAGCTCCTACCACCACCCTTCTTTGTTCGATCCCAAGTTCTTCATCACCTTCTCTCGAAACCCACCTACACCTACTCCTCTTCCTCCTCCGATACCAATTGCCTAGGCTACCGCCTACAGCCTCATTTTCCCTCTCTCACCGAGCTCTCTACATGCCACCCTAGTTGCTGTTTGAGTCACCACCATCGTTGCCTTTATATGCCTCCTCTTTTTGCATTTCCACTCTTTCTCTCTCTAAATCCCTCACTCCCTGTCTTCTCTCTATCTCTCTTTCTTTCTTTCTTTCTTTCTTTCTTTCTTTCTCTAACACTATCTCTTCTCCCACCATCTCTACCTTCTCTCTCTCCTCACTCTCTCTACCCTCCAATTATCTCTCTAAATAGAGAGAAGTTTTTTCTCTCCTTCCACTTCACCCTTTCTCTCTCTCTCTCTCTATATATATATATTAAAAATGGATAAACAAAACAAAAGAAAAAAATGAAAAGGAAACAATGCAAAAATAAAGAAAATATATTTGGAAAAAGAAAAAAGAAGATTTTTTTTTTAAATTTTTCCTTGCAAATCTCTCTCCATCTCATTCTTATTGTTGTCTCATACAATGATATAATTTCGTGATGTCAAAATTAAGTATTTGTGTGTTATTCTATCGTGGCTGGGAAATTTGCAAACTATGTACTCGTGCACATTATTCCAACACGGCAGGAAAATTTACAAAATAAGTATTTGTTCACATTGTTCTAAAGTGGTGAGGAAAGATGTGCTTTTGCTCATGCAGTTGATTAAAACCCTGCATGCTTTTTTAAGTGTATTGGGGTAGAAGTCATTTGGCCGTGGTGTTGCATTACATCAACCATCTCACTTCTTTATAAGTGTGATGGGTAGGTCTAGCACTCCTTGTAGATGCCTCCTATACCGAGGAGACATCGGGAAGCTTTTGATATCCTGTGTGAATATTGCTTAAACAGGGACCAATTGGATTAAAATACAATGAAATAAAAATTTAAATGCACATTGAAAATAAAAATAAAAAATACTGAAATACAATATTTGTGTATCTGAATGGACATAATTGAACACAAGTAGTGGACTTATAATAAACATAACAGCTCTTCTACGGGCAAGCATTTTATGACTCCAAGTGAACTCACAAATTTTAAAACTATATAAAAATGAAAATTTTGCAAAGTAAAAAAATACAAAAAAAATTTCTATTCACTTGTAATGCGATCGAATCTGTAATATAAACAGGCTAACGAACATAAGACATTTTAAACCTCAAAAATAAATCATTGCATGCATTTTTAATGATAAACACTTTGCAAGCGATCAAATATGGATATTTTTAGAATCTTGTATGCATTAAAATATAGTTTTTTAAACTCAAGCGCACTTGCCTCAAGAAGTGTGCTATTGCCTCAGGAAACGTATAGCACCCTCATGAAGCATATAACAGTCCCAGGAAATGTGCTATTGCCTCGAGAATTGAGTCATTGCTTTGAAAAGTATGCCACAAAATTAAAAAGAATTTGGTTTTCTTAAAAAGGGTGCAGTTGTCCCATAAAGCGTGCTATTATTTTAAAAATTTAAAAATTCAATCAACAATGTACATTGAAAGGGCCGCGAATACACTAGAAAAATGCACCGAAAAGAGTGTAGATGCCTCGCGTGAGCTTATTGAAAAGTGCTCAAATACATTGAAAGCATACGAACACTTTATGCAAATGCATTGAAAGTGTATAAGTGCATTGTGTAAGTGCATAAAAAACCATGAACACTATTTAAATGTAAATTGAAATCCTCGCATATAATCCAACAAATGTGCTAAACGTGCAAATACAAAGTTTGATAATGTTGCAAGGTTTAAAAGCAAGCTGAACAAAATCCTCTTTTCAAATTAAACACTCGCATGTACTCCAACTGATATATTAAATTCCTAAATTTAAGGACTGAGAATGTTGTGCGGATTAAAATAAATGCAATCTTAAATTTCAAGTCTAATCCTCTTCCTTAAAATGACTGGAGTTTACTAGAATTGAATTAATGAATGAATATATGGCTATGAAATTCATCTAGATATTTGGTTTTATATTTGTGTTAGGCCTTCAATGCCTTTACAAAAGAAACTCATTGAAAAAATGCAAACTCTCAAGGTAACGCTTGTATGAAAATTAATAAAGTCGATATTTGAGCTCTTTCCTCTGTTGAGAAGCAAGCAAATTTGATAAGGTTCATTTAATAATGTAAAATTACTTAAATCCTCGATGATGATGGTGTTGAAAAAAATATTGACCAGAGTGGTCTATTTCAATTCTCAAAATCAAAATTTTAAGTTACGAATACATATATTTTATGATAATTCAATGTCACCCCAATGATGGCCGTTGTGAAGGTAAATCTCAACCAGAGAAGATCTTATATTTTGAAATTCCTCTAAATTCCAAAATTAATTACTCAGGGCATTGATTATAATAAAATTAAAAAAAAATTCATTATTTACCAAAAAAAATTTCAAATGAAATCTATCTCATAAAATTTAAATTAAAAATTCATTCGCCTTTCACAACTGTTTGTTAAGGGTCTTAAATTTGAGAATAACATTTGGTCACAACTAGCTAATATTTTGTCAAGTGTATTGCTATAATTTATTCTCAAACAATATCTTACTATTAAGGGATGTGACCTGTGTCCTTTAACTAGTGATTTTATTGCCAAATGAAAATGTCTATGATCAGAACCTTCTAATCTAATGTTTTTTTTACGAAAAGATGCCATTAAATTACAATCTTGAGTAGAGCCTGTATTTTCCCCCAATGCCAAAAAATCTTTGAGTAATGAATCATAAAGTATACTTGATATGGTATAAAGTCTTTTGTTAATTAAGGTTGACTTAAATTTATTCCTCTTAGGCAAACATCCACCCCTGGTCTACAAGGTATCCTTGGGTGAAGCAATCTATGGCTATCGATGAGAATACTTCGGTCAAGTTGGGTCTACTACCTTCTCTGACAAAGTAGACTAGGGATCATGACAACCGGGAATGACATAATCATGATATCTTGATTGAGTTCATTTTCATTCCTTCATCATCTCTTTAGGTATAAGATGATAAATTCCAATCCCAATATTAACTTTGCTACTGGAATTATACTTCAAGTATTTTGTGTCTATCCAACGACTTGTTTTAACCGAAAGTTTTTTCTAAATCACTGAGAGAGGTAGTGAATCATAATTGCTTGTGCTTATGAGAAATTTGAACTCAGATTTTAAAGTCTTCACAAAATGAGAGCAAATATTTACTTAGTGTCTTATCTTAAATCTAATTTACCTTTTAAAAATTTGAACTAGAACACTCGGTTAAAACTTTTCCAATGCAGAGAGGTTGGGGCGTAAATTTTCGAAGGCCATAATAGCATTACTGTTTGAAGGTTTTGCTCAAATTATTCAGTATCTATCAGTTTCCAAAAGTTAACTTATGTAGTGTCTGTGTAATTGCAATTTTCACGTTGAAGACGCCATATTTTTTTATGGCACCGAGTTCTTTGATCTTCGTGCTAAAGCTCATTCATATTGTTGTATGAGAATTCCTTAAAATGACTGAATCTGAATGTGCTACATTTGACTTTATATTGACACTCCCTCATTGGTTCCTATCTAATGAAGAATTTGCACGTTTCTTTCTAAGAAGCTGAACACAGTTTATAAAATTTCTTTCACCCTAGTTTGTTGTGTCTGAACTTAACCTGAGGTTCTTCTGGGGTGACCTGTTTAGTGGTCAATGATTCGGTTCTATTTTTTCTATTTCAACAATGTCTGACTTTCTTACCTTTTAGTGCTGATTCTTGCATATTTTATCCTTGCAGGGTATTCTTCTCAAGGGAGGTCATGTGTTAGATGCAATTGCAGCTTGCCAAATTGTTGCATTTGATAAAACAGGGACCCTGACAACTGGAAAGCTTATGTGTAAGGCAATTGAGCCAATACATGGGCATTGGATTCAAGGTGATCCTTCTTGTTGCAGTCCCAATTGTGAAAATGAAGCTTTGGCTATAGCTGCAGCCATGGAAAAAGGAACTACACATCCTATTGGGAGGTAAAAAATAATAACTATATATGTTGATGTGTTTGGTACCACCATGCCAATTAGCTAATGAATGAGAACGAATATCAATGCAATCCAAATGCCTTTGCTAATGAAAAGTTTAATGAACATGTCCGGTGTGTCATTAATTTTTGAGTCGGCAAGCAGTGGATGTGGAACTAAACTTATAGTTGATGCAGGCTCTCTTTGAAGAAAGCCAATAAAAAAATCTTGATTTATGGAAAAAGATAGTCAGGATAATGAAAATGTGCATTCAGATCCAAGGCAGATGAATTTTAAGCTTGATGGGGTTTAAATACTTAAAAATATAGTAGACAAAATCAGTCTTACCTTAATCTGTCTTTTGCAAAGTACAATATGCTTCAAAGATAAGAAAAGCACTGATATTTTCTGCAAATCATAGGCCACTTGAAAAGTAGGATATTCCCTTTGTTTCAGTTAGCAATTTTCATCCACCTGTTGCTGTAGTGCACTTATCCCAGTTAAGAGATGGATCCTATGCATACTTTGTCTTGATGCTGTTCATTGCTTACAGTTTTCTGTGGTCAAAAGCACTAGTCCAATACTCCAATGCCAAAAACTACGGAAATCACAATTTTTTTATGTAAATGACATCCGGGATGTTGAAACTGCACTATCTCCAAAAATGAAAAAAAGGGTTCAATTAGTGACTACGAGATAGGTAAATATCTGAGATTCTTGGTAATGACAAAAGGAAACCTGTATAAAGAGAAAAAGGTATTGTATATATAAAACAATATGGAGCATTGCTATAGCTAAGACCGATTAGTATGAGAAGTGGGCTTGTGATTGATCATGTCATATGGCAGTTGGCTCTACCTTTCCATTGCACACCCTTCAACATTAACCCTGTTAACTTTTGCTTCTACTGCTGTTGTTGATAATGATAAATCTTATTTTCCTCTTTTTGTTCTCAGCATGATTTTTGTTATGTCTGCAATTTTATTCTATTGGGGTACTTCTCTACTAGTTTGATGGTCTTGCTGCTCTAGGTAGTGGAGAAGTTATGTTTGTGTCGGTCCAAAATTTCTTGCTGCCATTATTTGTCTATTTTTTGAGGTGAAAACCCTGAATCTAGTGGCTCATTATTGTGCAATCCAATCTTGCTTATTATTAATAGTCGTCACCGAGAGTTTATCAACATGCACCAGTTCCAAACACAAGCAACTTTTTAGTCTAACATCTTTTTGTTTACCCTTTTCCTATAAGCTCTGCAGGGCAGTTGTGGACCACAGCCTAGGGAAAGACCTTCCTAATGTTTCTGTTCAAAGCTTTCAGAGTTTACCTGGTAGAGGTCTTTCAGCATCTTTGACCAGCATTAAGGTTGGGTCCTTAATTCACTTATCTATTTCTTAAAGCCTTGATGATTAATTCTGCTTTACTTAAGTTATTATCCTTACTCCATTTCTATTATTGGTTTCCAGAATATAATAACTTATAATTTTCCATTATGTTTAAATCTTTCATTTATATTTAATTTGTGGTATAAACTTAAGTAGATGTACTCCTTAATAATATATATTAATTATCAACAAATGACCTTTTACCATCCAATGCTGGCAACAATATACCATGAGGAAAATGCAGAAGTGATGCCCCCTCCCCCACCATATTTTGATGTTTTGATAAATCACTTATCACTAGGGGTGTTAGTGAGCCGAGCCGGCTCAAACTCGACTTGTTAACGAGCTCTCAAGTCGAGCTTATTGAGCCACGAATTTGAGCTCAAGCCTATACTTGAGCTTGTATGTTTAACGAGCTCGAGCTTAGCCTGGCTCTGCTCGAAAGGTCTTTAAATTAAAATATATTTAAAAACTAATTTAAATTAATATTATGTAACATATTTTAATATTTTTAAATTAATTTTATTAAAAAAATAAAAATGCTAAAAAAAAATTGAATTTTTAATTTAACATTAAGAAATTGAGCTAAAAAATCGAGTCAAGCTCGAGCAATCGAGCTTATAAATTTTTTAACTAGTCGAGCTTGAGCTTAATAAATGAGCTTGAGCTCAATAAAAACTAAACAAGTTTAGCTTGATTAGGTAGATACTCGACTCGACTCAACACGTTTACACCCCTAGTGATCACCACTGTTTGGATGGCTTTTCCTAGTTTGCATTTATATTATTTTAATCAATCTACTCTATGCTTGTTGGGATATATTTTTGGTAAACATTTACAAGTTCATGCTACTATTGCTCATCTTTCTATGTAGGCCATTAGTGGCCATGGTTCTAGTAGAAATGGACACTTCTATGTTTCCAAAGGAGCTATGGATTAGCACTTCATCTTGTGGTTATTGGAAAAATGTTAAATTTGAAGGTATCCCCCATTATTGCTCCTTTTGCAAGAGCTTTGGCCGAAATTATTTTGATTGTTTCAATGCCCGTCTGGATTTAAGGAAATCAAAATTAGGGTTGAAGAGGTATACTCATCAAATCATTTCTTCTCCCACAATGCTTGCAACTTCTTGATCAGTTGAGTTTTGTATTCAGAATCAGTGGCGAAATGATTTTTCTTTGGAAGTTGAAACTATTGTGCCTGCCCATGCTAGTCATGCAGTTATACTATCTGTATCACTTAAAAATAATATCTTTGATATTTGATACTCCTACTATGGAAGTTCCTCGTTTCCCTTGCATTGGTGAAGATATAGATAATCATGATTCACACCATCCTTTTGATTTTGATGAAACGTTGGTGGATAGGATGTTTTAAATCTTATTCACCAGATAGGGTTGAAAAAAAAAAAAAAACTATTATAGTGCTCCACTGCTCCTATTTTCACCAGGCTTTAAGCTAATGATATGACAGGGCTGGACAAGGCAAGAAAGGAGGTTAAGGGGGTGGGGCCCAGCAGGGAATTAATACATTATATTAGGAGGAAATTAATTAGAAAAAATTTTCCTAATGTGATTCTTTCCTAATTGAATTATTTTCAAATTAAGGAGGAAGATATATTAGGAAGGGGGCTGAATTAGGAAATCCTTTCCTAATGAGATCCTTTCCTAATTGAATTATTTTCAAATTAATGAGGGAGATATATTAGGAAGGGGGTTGATTTAGCGGGGAGGGAGGAAGTCTATTTAAGTCCATAGTAGGGTTTATTTTATTCTTATGCAGAGTTTTGTCTTGAAGGCTGTAATTTTCTTTGTGTGAGGGATCCTAGCGGCATCTTGGGTTTGGGAGAGAAGGTTCTCCTCTCGAAAGAGGACCATTGTATCTTGCTTTTGTTATTTGATTTTCTAGCAATAAAAAAATATGTTTTGTGCTGAATTTCTTTTATTCGTTGGCTATTTTTGATACCAAGGCGTATCAAATTGGTATCAGAGCATGTTCCTAGACCAAAATCCAGGTTTTCGTTGCTGATTTATGCTGCGATCTTCCTTATCATCCGCTGATTTCTGCTGTTTGGAGGGCATAACCGCCTCTAAGTTTCTGTTTTTTGCCGAGAAGACTTTGATCCGGGTACCAATGGCTAGAAAAAGAGTTGAAGCATTGGAAGAAAGGTTGGAGGAGGAAGTAGGGCAACTACGAGCGGAAGTGAGATCAATAAATGAATATATTTCAGCGATAGAAGGAAGGTTTGGGAACATAGAGGAAATGATGAAGCGGGTGTTGGAGCTTCATACTAAAAAGGTTCCGTTGGGAGCAAGAAGAAATTAGGAAGATGACATGCTGAGGGAAGGCAGGGAGGTGAAAATTTTAGGGAGGAGGAGGAAACACCCCACTTGGAGCCTATTCTGAGAAGGGGGATGGATAAGGAGTATGTAGGAAGGAGGGAATGGGAAGAAGAGGACAGGAGGGCTGGATTTGGAGGAAGAAGGGGGTATGACCGACGAATGGAAGATGGGGAACCATGGAGGGACCACCATGCTTGCGCCATGGGAGGAATGGGGGTGGAAGGGGACATTGGGGCAGAGGGGATCAGAAGATTAGGAAACTAAAAATGCTTGTATTTGAAGGAGATAACGCACATGGGTAGATATACAGGGTGGAGAGATATTTTACAGTAAACGGGTTGACAGAATGAGAGGCTGATGGCCGACGCCCTCTGTTCGGAAGGAAAGGCACTGGCATGGTACCAATGGCGAGAGGCGAGGTACCCAATCTGTTCATGGGATGAGTTCAAGGAATGCTTGTTGGAGCGCTTTCAAGTCCAACAGGATGGGGATTACTATGAGCAATTCTTTGCCTTGATAAAGGAGGGAACTATCATGGAGTATTAAGAAAGATTTGAGCTTCTGTCAGGACGTGTAGGGAGGTTATCAGAGGCAGTATTAGAGAGCAATTTCATGAAAGACCTCAAACTAGAGTTGATGGCAGTAGTACGGGTGGCAAGACCTCGTGATCTAGGAGAGGCGATGGAGTTGGCACAGATGATTGAGGATAAGAAGTCACTACAGAAGAGTAGTAAAGGAGGCAGCGGAGGAGGCTTTTATTGCACGACAACCACTTTTCTGGCACCTAGGGTGCAGGCCGTACCAATTAAAAGGGAGACGCCAAAGGAGGGAAGTTCGAGAGCCCGACTAAGAGGAGATTTCAAGAGGCTGACTGAGATCGAATTACAAGACAAAAGAGCAAAAGGACTATGTTTCAGATGCGACGAGAATTTTACACCAGGACAGGTGTAAAAATCACACATTGCATGTTCTCATTGTGTGTGATGGGGAAGAGGTGGATGAAGAAGAGGAATTGAAGGAGGAAGAAGAGGAAGAGAAGCTTGTGCATTTGGAGGTGGCAGAAGTTTCATTGAACTCTGTAGTGGGATTCACCCTGAATCACACTATGAAGTAAGGGGGCATATAGGAGGGGAGGCAGTGACGATCCTGGTGGACAGTAGGGTTACCCACAACTTCATATCAAGCCAGGTGGTAGACAAACTAAGGTTGAAATTGGTAGACATGGGAGGGTTTGGAGTGATGATGGGCATAGTAAAAGTAGAGGAGTAGAGGGATATGTCAGGGTTTGGTGGTAGAGTTGCAAGGGATCCATAGTAGGGAGGATTTCCTTTCATTGGAGTTAGGAAGTACTGACTTAATCTTGGGCATGAAATGGCTATAAGCTTTGGGGGAGACCAAGGTGAACTGGAAGGCATTGGCTTGGAGATGCAGGTGGAGGGGAGAACGGTGGTAATTAAGGGAGACCCCAGCTTATCAAAAGCAATGGTTTCGTTGAAAACCATGGTTCGTGCCCTTCAAGGGGAAGGAGGGGGATTCTTGGTGGAGCTCCAGAGTGTGAAGGGAGGAGAGGCAGAGGGTGAAGAGGACATTCCCGACATTGTCCAACCCTTGATTCAACAGTTCAGGGAGGTATTCCAGCTTCCCAGGGATTGCCACCCCCACGGGAGCATGAGCACTCTATTGTTTTGAAGGAGGGAGTTTCCCCTATTAGTGTTCGACTCTATCGATACCCCTAGATCCAAAAGAAGAGATTGAGAAACTGATTTGGGAGATGCTTGGAGTTGAAATCATCAGGCCTAGTGTGTGCCCCTTCTCAGGTCCTGTATTATTGGTGAAGAAGAAGGATGGGAGCTAGAGGTTCTGCGTAGACTATCGTGCTTTAAATAAGAAAACAATACCAGACAATTTTCCCATACCTGTCATCGATGAGCGCTATTAGATGAGTTGCATAGCTCTATGATATTTTTCAAGATCGACTTGAAATATGGATATCATCGGATTAGAATGCGACCATGAGATATCCACAAGACAACTTTCCGGATGCACAAAGGGCATTATGAGTTTTTGGTGATGCCGTTTGGCCTCACTAACGCACCGGCCACCTTCCAGTCCCTGATGAACAGGGTATTCCAGCCCTACTTACGAAGGTTTGTGTTGATTTTTTTTGATGATATATTGGTTTTCAGCATGTCTGAAGGGGAGAATTTGGAGCATTTAGGAGTTGTGCTGTCAACCTTAAGGTAGCACTTCTTATATGCCAATAAGAAGAAATGTTCGTTGCCCAACCCAGAATGGAGTATTTGGGGCATGTGATATCTTAGGAGGGAGTTGCAGCGTAACAAAGTAAGATTGAGGCCATGCTCAGATGTCCCATACCCAAAAATCTGAAGGAGCTGAGAGGATTCTTGGGACTCACCGGCTACTATCAAAAATTTATGAAGGGATATGGATCAATAGCATGGCCATTGATTAAAAAACTTTAGAAGGACAACTTCAAGTGAGGAGAATCGGCCACCCAGGCTTTTGAGGAGTTGAAGAAGGCTATGACCAGTGTACTAGTCTTAGCCCTTCCGGATTTTAGCCAACCTTTTATTGTGGAGACAAATGCCTCGAGTTTTGGGCTGGGAGTGGTACTTATGAAGAACCAGAGGCCAGTGGCCTATTTCAGTCAGGTGTTGACGGCCCAAGTTAGGCTCAAATCAGTCTACGAGAGGGAGCTGATGGCGATTGTGCTGGCCATTCAGAAATGACAACCTTATCTCCTTGGAAGACATTTCATAGTCAGAAAGGACCAGAGAAATTTGAAGTATTTGTTGGAGCAGAGAATGGTCACTGAGGAGCAGCAGAGGTGGCTTTCCAAGTTATTGGGTTATGACTTTGAAATTCAATACCGACCCGGAGTGGAAAACAAAGCAGCAAATGGGTTATCCAGGTGCATGGGGGAACCCCAGATGATGGCATTGTTTGTGCCTTCGGTGGTTGACTAGGAAGCACTGAGAAGAGAGAGCGAATAGGATGCAGGCTTGAAGAAAATTAGAAAGGAGCTGGCAGGAAACAAGGACAGCCATCCAGGATATTCAGTAGTGGGACAGAAGTTGCTTCATGAGGGGCGCTTTGTGCTTCCAAAGACCTCTTCTTACATTCCCTGCTTACTTCAGGAGTTCCATGGGACGGCTATTGGGGGGCTTGCAGGGGTCCAAAAGACATATTGCCGGTTGTTTGCAGAGTTGTATTGGGAGGGTATGAAGAGGGATGTCAAGAAGATGGTGGCTAGTTGTGACATATGCCAGAGGCACAAGGCTTTAACAATATCTCTAGGAGGGGTCCTCCAGCCGTTAGCTTTGCCAGAAAAGGTGTGGGAGGAGGTGGCCATGGATTTCATTGAAGGGCTGCCCAAGTCAGAAGGATACACTACGATTATGGTGGCAGTGGATCGACTGAGTAAGTATGCTCATTTTATTCCCCTACGCCACTTGTATACTGCAGTATCAGTAGTGACGATTTTCATGAGGGAGGTGGTGAGATTACGTGGGATCTCGGAATCGATTGTTTCAGATCGAGGTAGGATCTTTCTAAGTCAGTTCTGGAAGGAGTTGTTCAAGATGCAGGGGACCGTTCTGAAAAGAAGCACTGCTTATCATCCTCAGATTGACAGGCAGACAGAGGTGGTCAATCGTAGTGTGGAAACTTATCTACGGTGCTTTATATCAGACACACCCAAGTTGTGGGCAAAATGGTTGGCATGGGCATGGGAAAAATATTGGTATAGCAATTCCTATCATTTAACAGCTCATACCACATCATTCAAAGTGTTATATGGAAGAGATTCACCGCACTTGATATATTACGGACATGGTAGCACACCGTTGGCTTTAGTAGAGCAGTATTTGGAGGACATAGATAGAATATTGGTAGAACTGAAAAGGCATTTGTTGAGAGCCCAACAAATTATGAAAAGGAAAGCAGATGCACTAAGGAGGGACATTCAGTTCGAAGTGGGGGATAGGGTTTATTTGAAGCTCCGCCCCTATAGACAGAAATCTCTGGCACGAAGATAGAATGATAAGTTATCACCTGATATTTTGGTCCTTACGAGATAGTGGAGCGCATCGGGGCCGTGGCTTATCGCACAGTTACCACCATCATCAGCCATCCACCCGGTGTTTCATGTGTCCCAGTTGCGGCGGGTGATAGAAGAGCATATTCCATCTTCTTTATTTCCCCCGACCTTGACGGACAACATGGAGGTGTTGTTGGAACCATTAGAGGTCAAAGGAGTGCACCAGGGAGTAACAGGAAGAAAAGAGGTGTTGATCAGGTGGAAAGACCTACCAAAGCATGAGGCTACGTGGGAGGATTACCAGATTATTCAGTAACAGTTCCCTACATTCTACCTTGAGGACAAGATGGAACTTTTGGGGGGGAGTATTGATACGGTAGGGCTGGATAAGGCAAGAAAGGAGGTTAAAGGGGTGGGGCCCAGCAGGGAATTAATACATTATATTATGAGAAAATTAATTAGGAAAACCTTTCCTAATGAGATCTTTAACTAATTGAATTATTTTCAAATTAAGGAGGGAGATATATTAGGAAGGGGGCTGAATTAGGAAATCCTTTCATAATGTGATCATTTCCTAATTGAATTATTTTCAAATTAATGAGAGAGATATATTAGGAAGGAGGCTTATTTAGGAGGGAGGAAGCGTATTTAAGTCCATAATAGGGTTTATTTTATTCTTATACAGAATTTTTCCTTGAGGGCTGTAGTTTTCTTTGTGTGATGGATCTTAGCGGCATCTAGGGTTTGGGAGAGAAGGTCCTTCTGTCGAAAGAGAACCATTGTATCTTGCTTTTGTTATTTGATTTCCTAACAATAAAAAAATCTTTTTTGTGCTGAATTTCTCTTGTTCGTTGGCTATTTTTGATACCAAGGCGTATCAGCTAAGCAATCCAATTGAGTAGTTTTTAGATTAGATGGCTGCTTGTGCTCCATACTATTTTTATTGTCTTTTTTTTGCTCTTACAAGTTTTGTTAATTGTCCTTTTGTACACTTATATCATTATCTATTTATAAAATTGTGTTTAAAAAAAAATACCATGGGAAAAATGGTGAGAGATTGCTGAAAAGGTTTAAATACATACAGAAGTTGAATCGTAACAGTGAATTGATTCATATTCATTGTCAGCCATTCTCTATGTGATATTGATTATAAATTTTTGATGTACTTATTTTGCTGTAGTCAGGAAATGGAACCTATCAGCTTTTAAATGCTTCACTTGGTTCTGTGGAATACATTGCCTCATTAGGTAAATCTGTCAATGAATCTGATAAGATTAAGGAGGCTGTGAAGACATCTGCTTATGGAAGCAACTTTGTTCAAGCTGCACTTTCAGTTAATAAGAAGGTACAGTGCATCACTTCCTGAACTTGCAATAATCTCGGTATCTTGGATATAATCGTGGCTTCTTTGGATGATAAGAGCTTGAGATATTTCTGCTAGCATTATGCTACACCATTTCCTACTCATGTAATGACTAACCATTTTTAATTAGAGTTCTACCCTTCCAAGTTCTATATGATCATTAATATAATTCTATGTGGGCACAGTTTGAATTTGTATATTTTGTTGCATTTTTTATAAGGTTTTCTGTGGGCGGGGTTCTGCTATATATGAAATACAAAGTTTTCCTCCTTATTGTTCCAATGCAAAAGAAAACTACATATTCTTTGCTTGGTTCAGAATACTTGACCTTCAATTTCTATTTTGACTTTTTGTTGGCCCTGAAATTTTTTGCTTTGTATTTTCAAGCTCTTACGCATTAATAAGAGTACTCATTTTAGATATCTCAGGTCTATTGTTCAAAGTGATGGTGAAATAGATATCTCGGGCCTATTATTAGTAGAACTCAAGTTGGATGGTTGAAGTGGAGGAATGCATCAGGCCTGTTGTGTGACAGAAACATACCCTTCCAATTTATGGGAAAATTTTATAAGATGGTGGTGAAATATGCAATGCTTTATGGCGCATAATGTTGACCATTAAAAGAGAAGCATAAAATTAAGTTAAGTATTGCAATGACGATGATGCGCAAGGGGGTGATTGGCTTCGCTCTTAGAGACAAAATACGAAACGAGTATATACATAAAAAGGTTGGAGTAACTGCAGCAGCAGATAAGATTAGAGAGAGTCGCCTTAGATGGTTTGGACACAAAATGTCGGCCTTCTGATGACTCGGTTAGGAGAGTAGATGTATTAAATTTGGTCTATCTTAAGAAAGATGGAGGTAGACTTAAAAAGACTTGGTTGGAAAATATTAAAAATGACCTTGTTTTATTAGATTTAAATGAGAATTTGACTCTTAATAGGACACAATAGAGAAAAAAAGATTCATATAGCCGACCCCACGTTGTGGGATAAAGGTTTATTGTTATTGTTGTTGTTGTTGTTGTTGTTGTTGTTGTATTTTCATGCTCTTACACTGGGCCACGGATTGATATTTCATTTCATTTCCTTTGGGTTAAACGATAAATGTACTGTTGATTACTTGATTTTAGTGGTGGAAGTTTAATTGGGTTGTGCTTTTTTTCATAAGATTTTGTAACGCCATTTGTATTATTGCAACATTGCCATCTAAACAACTTGTTTATGATTGTTTAGTTCCATGATAATTTATGTAGTATGAAAATTTCAGGTGACTCTCTTCCACTTTGAGGATGAGCCACGGTCTTGTGTTCCTGATGTAATTTCTACACTAAGAGACAAAGGAAAGCTTCGATTAATGATGCTGACGGGTGATCATGAGTCAAGTGCATGGAGAGTTGCCAAAGCTGTCGGTATCAAAGAAGTTTATAGCAGTCTGAAGCCTGAGGATAAGCTCAATCATGTCAAGAAATCATCAAGAGATGCAGGCAATTTATTACTTACCAGATTAAATGGGATAAAATATATTTACTACCTTTAAGATTCATTGACTGTAATTTCCCCCCAATAGTTCTCTTCTGTAAGCATTAGCAAAGTGCTCAACTTAGCATGGTATCTAAAGCACTACTTATTGATGGACTTATCTTAATTCCACAATTTCAACTCGTTATTGGATATTGTTTGGGTGCAATGCACTCAAGTATGTATGCTGGGATGCATTTCTTTCCTTATTTCGTATGCTTTGCAATTATGTTATTTACTAGGTTGTGTTTGCACCATCATCACGCACACTTCACGTTTTGATCACATAGATTATTATGTTTGATTGACTGTCAGCTAGCATCCCACCATTATGGACAGTTGGTTAGATGCACATTTCAAGTTCATGTAAAATTTCACAATGATGTAAAATTTCTTAAACAAAAACAGCTCTTAATAAATTGTCCTGATTAATCAATTTTAATATCTTTGTTATTAACTTCTTCCATTAGTTTTGTTTTTCAACCATACTGTTGCTTGGATTTACTCCTACAAGTTCTTATTTGAGTTTCACAGCTCTAGCTTTTTCGAGTGTTCTAAAGATTCTGTGGTTCTAGGTGGCGGTTTGATAATGGTGGGTGATGGTATAAATGATGCCCCTGCTCTTGCTGCTGCAACAGTAGGTATTGTGTTGGCTCAGCGTGCTAGTGCAACAGCCATAGCTGTAGCAGATGTGCTGTTGTTACAGGACAATATTTCTTGTGTTCCATTTTGTATTGCTAAAGCTCGTCAAACAACTATGCTGGTGATTATTTTAATTTGCTGTTCCTTTTCAGTATTTTTGGTATCACTAGTTAATTCTCTGATTTGGTTATTCTTCCCCCTTGCAGGTCAAGCAAAGTGTGACGCTAGCCTTGTCATGTATTATATTAGTTTCTTTGCAATCTGTATTAGGTTTTCTTCCTCTATGGCTAACGGTATGCTTTCATTGACAAATTGTTACCATATCCACTCATATTATGGCTTTCATCAAAACTTTTTTATAGGTGAAAATAGTTTCTAATTAGCACATTTCATACTCTGTCAACTGCTTTATTATGATATCTAACAAGGTACAGCTGCAAACCTTACACAAGAGAGTTATTAGAGGTCATTGTACACATAAGGTAGCCGAGTTATTAGAGGTCATTGCACGCATATGGTAGCCGATGTGCAGAAATGTGCCCTCCGGTTTAAACAAATGAATTCTAGCATGAATATGGATAAAACAAGCCACTAAACCTCTTATTTTTCAATTAGGCGGTTTAGCCTGCACTTTCATTGTCTTCATGCCAGCTCAAAACTGTAGGTGATCCAGGATAAATAGTCTTTTTCTCGGTTAAATTTGGGTTTCTTGATGATTGGCCATTACTACATGGATCTCAATTCTTAAAATAAACTTGAACAGTTGGCAAAATTTTTGTATGCCTTGCTTGTTGATGAACTCAGTTCAGCTTTTAGCTCTTCGCAAGGTTTCATATGGTTCTGTTTTTTATTGCTGCATAAAGTTTCATAAAATGGATTTGGTTATATATATGCACATTCTCTCTGAGTTCATTAAAGAACTGAATCATAGAATAACCAAAATTTGTTGGTCCTCTACTTCAGGACATAATGGCATCTCCAAATTATATGTTGTATATTCTATTACTTTTTAAGCTATTCATGATTTATATCATACTTGTAACCAGTTACTGCTTCATACTATTTGTCCTACAGGTTCTCTTGCATGAAGGTGGTACTCTTCTTGTATGTCTCAACTCCATTCGCGCACTGAATGAACCCTCCTGGTCATGGCGAGAAGATCTGCGGAGCTTTTTTGTCAGCTTAAGATCCTTAATCACAACACTTACTGAGAAGACCACTAATTTTGGTGGCAATATCCAACCTGCTCCTTTATAAAATATGCTGCACTGCTCTCACCTCTAGCACCTCCCAGAGGTAGAACTTATTATTTTTTCACCATCATTATTTTCCTCTCATATCAATTTTGCTGCTTAGTTAGTGGCTCATGGACAGTGAATCGTTTGGGACGGCTTTTTATTGCTTTATAAAGTTGTTTTTTAATAAAAAATCTCTTAAAAATAGAGAAAAAATAGTGGTCTAAAGCTGTCTCAAACGGAGCCTTAAGTGTTATTTTTCTGCTTAATTTGAAGAGATATTTTGTTAATTGCCAGTCTCCTGTTACATTGGAAGGCTTGTTGCTCGCTGACTGTGGTCTGCATAAATGTGTTCCAGTGCATAGCTTCTATCCGGAAATAAATGTTTTTTGTTGCCTTTTCCCAGTACAGTATGTTTCTCACCAGAGACCTGTATATATGAGTCATTAATATGCCTATGTAATATTTATATTACTGATTACTAATAATTTGACACATTGTAATAACCTAGAACACTTAGATTTTATACATTTTTAGATACACTTGATTGTATTTTTAGCCATTTTTATTTTTATTTTTATTTTCTATAAAAAATTAAGTTATTTTTTAAAATATTCGGAAGCATCTCAGCCGGTGTTATCCGATGTTGGTCACTGCTATTATTGACCTCCGTCATCGTCTTATGCAATATTTCATTATATATATATATATATATATATATATATATATATATATAATAAAAACAAAATTAAGATTTATTGGATATCAAAAATATGTTTTTATTAAAATAATAAGTTAGAAAATAAAGTTAATGTATATGAAGTAGTCTCTAAATTATTGTTGTACTTGTTTTAGAGTAAGCTACCCAAGCTTCATAGTTGCCTGTCAACAGTAAGAAGTTGGCTGGGCAGAATATACCGTAGTGATTTATTTTAGACAAAAATATTTTTATCCAAATAACTTAATTAATTAAATATATTTCATCGAGCCCAACTAGCTTGAATAATTTTTTTGAATTTAACTCCAAAAATTTATCTATTTGGGATAATTTTTTTACTGTCTTTTATTAATATATATATTTTTTGAAATATAAATTTTTATACTTAAAAATTATTTTGAAAAGCAGCAAAAAATTATCCCAAATAAAATCTAAATTGTCACAATTCTTGTTGCTTTTAAAGAAATATAGATAACTTCACTGGTCTGCTTGAAATTTTCTGGCCAGGAGATCACAAGGATGAAGAAACCAGGAGAGATCTGTAAGAACCCTTATTTTCTCCACCTTTAAAAAAACAAAAGAAGAGGTTGATGAGAACAAGAAAGTAGAGTTCTTGCTGAGGTTCCTATCATTAATGATCATAATAGATCTTCCTTGGCCAAGGAAGTTAGTGGTAGCTTTTCTTTACCTTCTTTGAAAGGGGGATTTACATACATACCATACAGTTTTTATATATTTATATATCCAACATTTAAATTTAAATATTTACTTACACTAATATATTTAAATCAAATAAAAAATATCACTAATATTAACTTTCCTAAGAGAAATACTTCTTTTTCATGCATACATGTAGAATCGATATATCGCCAAAAAATCATCTTGATCGGGCACGAATCTCGAGGAAAATCTCAAGTTGGAAACTTCAAAAATTATTTCGGAGACCATTTAAACCCCGATTTCAGCAAGCTTATAGTCGAACTGAGCGTCTCGGAAATACGAATCCAACAACACCAAATTCGACTCAATCCGAGCCCGAGTGTGTCCAAATCAAGTACCCGAAGCGCTGTTGGAAGCTTCAAACAGTTATTTGAGTTATCAAACGGTCTCCGATTTTGACGAGCTTATAGTCGAATCGAGCGGCTCGACGAGACGAATCCAACGAGCCCAAGATCGAAGAGTTCTGATATCATTAAGACCTTCAAATGCTTGATAAACGGTTCACGATCAAGGGATTCAATATCGACCGTTCATCCGGATCACTCCTTATTTGCCCCTGATCCCTCATCTATTTACGGGCTATACCACTCCAGAAAAATTATAAATAGCCCCTCATTTCTCTTAAGAATGGGACCTAAGCCAAGAAGAGAAGAAGAAGAGAAGAGAAGTCTAGGAGGGAATAGCTCCTCCTCGACCACCGCCGGAACACCGCCGGAACTCCGCCGGAACACCACCGAAGCACCGCCGGGCACCGGAGGGACGCCGGAGCTCTGCCCGACAAGGGAGAAACATCGAAATTCTGTCCGACGCCAGAATTCTACCCGACGCCCAAGTGACGCCGGACTTCTTTCCAAGCGACACCAGAATTCTACCCGACGCCTGAGTGACGCCGGACTTCTTTCCAAGTGACGCCGGAACTCTGCTCGACACCCGAGTGACGTCGGAACTCCGCTTGGCCTTGTAACTGATGCTCATTGTAATCTAATCGTCCTGAATTTAAAGGGCGAATCAGCCTCGTGTATTTCAAACAACACTAGTGGAACTCTTTCAACTGGGCGTGGCCCCGTGGTTTTTTCCCTTTCCAGGGTTTTCCACATAAAAATTCTGGTGTTCTTTCATTCTTCTGTTTGTGTGCTGGATATACGTACAACGCTGAGACGGAAAAATTAAACTCTATCGCCGCGTATATTTGAGTCCGCAACAGTTTGGCGCCGTCTGTGGGAAATTATCCCACCACTTCAAGTATTGCTACAATGGTCAACAGGCGCAGCAGTCGTATCATTGGAGCTTCTCGCTCCAACTCCCACCAGTCCAGAAATCAGTCTATAAATCATAGACGCCCGGTATCTACCTCTTTCCTCCCCGGGGGGCAAAACGCACCTGGAGAAGGGACCTCGGGACTCTCCTTAGAGGAGAGAATTCGAAAGATGGAAGAATCTCAAAACGAAATCCTACAACTCTTGCGAGAGACTCGACAACCGACCCTAGCACCTCAGGAGGAGGTTCTTCTCCCTCGAGATCCACCACGTGTCGAAGCTGTTCAAATCGAACATCTTCAAGACGAGATTCCTCTTCCTCCACCCAGGAGGCGTTCGCAGTCACACCAAGGTAACGAACTGGCTGACACAGCAAGTTCTACCCATCCTCCACACACAGGTCGACAATCTCGCATTCCTCAAGACCTCCCTGAGGAGCTAGTCCAACCTCACATTGCCGAGCTCCCTCGCAATGCCCTACGCCATGAACTGCGACAATTGGTCAGGGAGGAGTTCCCTACAGGAGGAGTAAGGCAACCTCTTCGTCAGTGGGACTTCCAGGAGTCATCACCCCTGGCGGAAGCCATTCTTCAACACCCTATTCCGGCTGGCTTTAAGCTGCTAAGCATCGAATCCTACGATGGGACATCCGACCCGTACGAGCACATCGACCATTACAGGACCATCATGCATATTCAACGAGCTTCAGACGCACTCCTGTGCCAGGTTTTCCCTGCCACTCTTAAAGGACAAGCTCGAACATGGTTCTATTCACTTCCAGCCGGAACGATCCCCACATTTGTCAAATTGGCCAAAGTATTTGTCGAACAGTTTGTAGCCAACCGAAGAATAGCTAAGGATTCTTCTCACCTTTCTGGGATCCGTCAAAACGAGGGAGAATCGTTGAAAGAGTACTTTCAACGGTTTTCTATCGAGGCTCGACAAATCCCAGGAGTAGACCCTGAATTGCTCAGAGGGGTCTTTCTTGGAGGACTTCGTCCTGGCCCCTTCTATTCGGCACTCATGCGCGATACTGTTCATTCATATGGCGATTTGATCCATCGGGTGGAAGCACAAATATCAGCAGACGAGGCAATAAACGCTCACAGAAAACAGTTCGAGCAACCCACTGGGAAGCGCAAGGGAGCGCCTGAGATGGATAATCCTTCATCACAATGGAAAAAGCAAGGCAAGAGCAATCTACCTCCTAGACCCCCATTGCCACGGCGAGAACCCCGACAGCAGAAGGAGTATACTCCGCTCAACACATCTCGAGTAAACGTGTTAATGGCGATTCAAGATCAGGACAAAGTGAAGTTTAGGGGGACATCTATAAGAGAAGATGTATCGAGGAAATCCACTTTCCAAGCATTCAGGGTCCATGGGTCATACAGTCAATTGACGAGCCAAGAGAGACGTCTTGGATCGAACCCATCTTGTCTTTTCTGAAAGATGGGGTGCTACCTGAAGATCCTATAGCTGCAATACGACTTCGAAGACAAGCTGCAAATTTCACCATTATCAGCAACGAGTTGTATAAGCGCTCCTTCATTGGGCCATACCTCAAGTGTCTCCCACCATCAGAAGCTGATTACGCACTTCGAGAAGTTCATTCAGGAGTATGTGGAGAACATCTGGGAGGAAGAGCGTTAGCTTACAAGATCATGAGACAGGGATTCTATTGGCCTACAATGAAACATGATGCACTTGAATTCACACGAAAGTACGAAAACTGTCAACTGCATTCTAACCTCACTCATACACCCGCTCTGGAGCTTGCATCCCTTCAAAGCCCCTGGCCTTTTGCCCAATGAGGAATTGATATAATGGGACCTTTTCTTATAGCGACTAGACAGCGAAAATTCATTATTTTGGCTGTAGATTACTTCACCAAATGGGTGGAGGCGGAACCTTTGGCGAAGATTACTGAAGCAAATGTCAAGCAATTCTTATGGAAGAACATAATATGTCGCTTTGGCATTCCCGCAAAAATCGTCACTGATAACGGGACACAGTTCACCGGGAAGATCTTTACATCTTTTTGTAGGGATTTTCATATTCAGCTCATTCACACAGCTGTTGCCCATCCTCAAACTAATGGGCAAACAGAGGTTACAAACCGAACAATCCTGAAAGGGCTGAAGACACGCTTAGGGAAGGCTGGGGGGCAATGGGCCGAAGAACTCCCCAATGTTCTCTGGGCTTATCGGACCACCGCTAGAACTCCTACAGGGGAAACCCCATATAACCTTTGCTTTGGTACAGAAGCAGTCATACCGGTTGATATCGGAGTTCCTAGCCACAGAGTTCAGACTTTCGACGTCAAAAGTAACGAGGAGAAGATTAGAGCAAATTTAGATCTCCTTCCAGAAGCAAGAGATGAAGCCTCACTCAGAACCGCTGCATACCACCAAAGAATTGCCCGTCACTACAATCGAAGGGTGAAACCTCGCCCTATCACTATTGGGGACTTAGTACTACGAAGCATTGAAGTCGCTGGAAAAGGCCCTCAGCGAAATAAGCTCTCCCCCCTCTGGGAGGGTCCTTATTTGGTAGCGGCTATGGTCAAGCCTGGAACCTTCAAACTGAAGGATGCTGGTGGAAAAATGCTTCCCCGAACCTGGAACGTGGGCAATCTTCGTAAATATTATCAGTAGGAGTTGATACTGCTATCTGTCTATGTGTTATGTTTAACCTTCTCCTGTAGTCGTGTTATAAAGTTTTTCGTACATCCCTTGTGTGTTGATTATAGAAGAACTTTTCTCTTGTATCCCTAAGTTATTCTAGGGAACTGCTATCTCATATTACAGAGCAATATGATATTCACTTTGTCGTACTATTGTTTCTTCTCTCAAAACTCTTTTTCTATGATTCGAAAAGTACACAATCTATATTGTATCTCAATCACTGAATGATCAATCCCAGGGGGATTTGTTCCGACCTCTTCCGCACAGGTTAATATCATCAAGCAAAGGCTTTGACTAAACAACCTCGGATAGGTCAAATATCCTAGGAGAATATCTTGATATCAAAATCATTTGATCCCAAAAGGACTTGATCTGACCTTTTTCCGGACAGGTTAAGGGTATCAAGCAAATGCTTTCACTAATAACCCCGGATAGGTCAAAATTTTTAAAGAAAGAGATGTCTCACATTTGCTCAAATCAAAAAGAGCTCATTAGAATACTCTCATCCAAATTGAAGTAAAACTAAGTGAATTTTATTTGCATGTGAAAAAAGAACATCAACAACATCTTTACATATCACTGAACATCAAGTACACCAGATAGAAATATCAACATCAAGCATATTTACAATCACTAGAAAGAAATCAAAATAACATCAAAGACATCCTACAGAATCTCAACGTCATCCTCGTCCTCCTCTAAGGCAAAAGCTCGCTGCAACTCACTCTCCAGCTCTTCACCACCAGAGTCTGAAGAAGCATCACCAGAAGCCTGGCTAGGAGTCAACCCCTCGATCTCCGCGCCAGTCTTGCGATGTACTGTCCGAACACCCTTCATGAAGCCCCTGATGAAGTCATCCTCTACGCACTCTGCCTCCAAGGCCTTCACCTCCACGTCATAAATATGACTGCGAGCCTCCTGAATGTGGTCCTCAATAATGATCTTGAAAGCATAAGATTTCTTGAACTCTTCAATAACTGCTGACGGCAACTGCTGGGCCTCCTTCTCGGACAGTACACTCTGAAGCCTCTTATTCTCAGCCTCAAGGACTTGCTGAGCCTTTTCCTGCTGCTTGATCGTCGCTTGTGCCTCCACCAACTCTATATACAGACGATCCATCCGTTCATTCTGAGAAGAGATAGAAGTGATCTTATTCGCCAACTCAGTTCTACACCCCTCAAGCTGATCCTCCACCACCTTCATCTCCTTCACTTTACTGTCATATTTCTTCTTGTACTCTCCCTGAAGGTATTTAACCTTCACAAACTCTTTGTTCCAATCGTTCAGAGTCTTGGTCATCTCAAGCTTGAAATCAGAATACTGAGGCAAGAAAAATATTAGAAATATATTCCTTAAGAAAGGTAAAAAAGGAGAAGAAGTAAAGGAGAACTCACCAACTCCTCAGCCCGTCGGCGGCCGATGCACTGATGGTTCAACACATCTTCTGGAATGTATGACTTTGATGGAGAAGCTCGGGGACCTTTGCCAACAACTGTCAAAACCTCATCTGCCCTCTTCTTCCTCGATGTCTGCAAACCTTCCTCGCTCCCTGGTCGCTTGAAGTGGTTCTTTTGGGGAACCACTTCTAGAACTCTAGCAGACTTCTTCAACATTTGAGCATGTGATCTCCCTGCTTGAGTAGATAATCCGACCTTGAACAAGTACTCCTCATCTATATATCTACTCAAGTAACGCACCTCGTAGTGTAGAGCATCTAAATCAGGGAGTTTGAGTATCCTCAGCAAATCTTCTGCTCCAATGTGAAGGGGGACAGGTAGCTCTTTCAACTTCCCCCATTTCTCCTGAAGACCCCAATCATTCTGCACATAAAAGAAGTTGCTGATCCAACCTTTCGAGGGGTCACGATTGCGGATGTCCAACTACTTGGACCTGAATGAAATACGTCCCTACGCATCGCTAAAGAGACGCCCCATCCGAGAAAGGCACTCTGAGGAAAGTACCACTCCACGGTCTCTGAAAAGCACGATCAAGCCCATCACGATCGACATTGCTCTGTAGGAAAATTGAGACAAGCATACCCCACAAATCGTCAGAATGTCGATCAGTTCGGAAGATGGAGGAAATCGTAGTCCCGCTCGCAGACTAAATTCATACACCGTCACATATCCCGGGGGAGGGAAGCAGGCGCGATCGGTTCTGGCTGGCACCTTCATCACCAAATCATTAGGAAAATGAAATTTTTTCCTAAATGAAATGAAAGAGTCTTCAGTGACGGTGGAAATCACATCGTCAGCCTTCGGCGCCTTTTGGGTCCTCTTTGGAACTTCAGATCGTTGCGCAGGACGGTCTCCTGAAGGATTTTCTGAGGCAGGATCACCCATTTTGCTTCCTTTATTAAAGAGGGGCGCAAATCTAAGTAGGGAAAGTCACCTACGAAAGACTGCGGAAAGCCTCCAAAGTAGGAAGAAAAAGGGAGGAAAAGCGGAGGAAGAAAGGGGGAAAGCCGCTAACTTCTGCGCAAAAGGAGGGGCGCCGAAACAAGTAGGGAAAGTCACCTACTTAAAAATGGCGGAAAGCCTCAGAATGCCAAAAGCTAGAAAGCCAGGAGAGGAGGAAGACAGGAGCATTTTGACCCCTACCCCAGGGGGTCTATTTATATGATGAAAAGAGAGGGAGTTATTGAAGAAAAGGGGGGGGGGGAAATATTCAAAAATTGGAGGGAGAGGGCTTCTAGAAGGAAGTTCGAATTTTTCTGAATTTTTTCGGAATTTTTTGAAATTTTTTTGGATTTTTTATATAGTGTGTGGGCCCCACCTTTTAAAAAATATATATATATATTTTTTAAAAAATAACCGCGCGGGCGTGGTTATAACCGCGCGGTTCCTTGCGGACGCGCCTGTTGGCGCGGGCGCCGCCGCAGGCGGCGGCAGCCGGCCGGCCGGCCGGCCGGTTCGGCCGCCTAGGCGTTCCCGGGCTCCGATTTTGGACCCGGACGGTCCAAATTCGATATTTTTGGGGTCCCCGGACACGTTTTTCGACGTTCCGGACTCAATTTTGACACTTTCGGAGCTCAACGGGGCCTCTATGGTTGAGTTCGAGCAAACATTTAATTTTTGGAATATTTTTTGCGATTCGGCCAATGTAAAATGCCGGAACAGGTATTTTCGGACTCGTGGAGCTTCGACGTCCGAAAATAGGGGGGCAACTGATATATCACCAAAAAATCATCTTGATCGGGCATGAATCTCGAGGAAAATCTCAAGTTGGAAACTTCAAAAATTATTTCGGAGACCATTTAAACCCCGATTTCAGCAAGCTTATAGTCGAACTGAGCGTCTCGGAAATACAAATCCAACAACACCAAATTCGACTCAATCCGAGCCCGAGTGAGTCCAAATCAAGTACCCGAAGCGCTGTTGGAAGCTTCAAACAACTATTTGAGTTACCAAACGGTCTCCGATTTTGACGAGCTTATAGTCGAATCGAGCGGCTCGACGAGACGAATCCAACGAGCCCAAGATCGAAGAGTTCTGATATCATTAAGACCTTCAAATGCTTGATAAACGGTTCACGATCAAGGGATTCAATATCGGCCGTTCATCCGGATCACTCCTTATTTTTCCCCTGATCCCTCATCTATTTACGGGCTATGCCACTCCAGAAAAACTATAAATAGCCCCTCATTTCTCTTAAGAAGGGGACCTAAGCCAAGAAGAGAAGAAGAAGAGAAGAGAAGTCTAGGAGGGAATAGCTCCTCCTCGACCACCGCCGGAACACCGCCGGAACTCCGCCGGAACACCACCGAAGCACCGCCGGGCACCGGAGGGACGCCGGAGCTCTGCCCGACACGGGAGCAACATCGAAATTCTGTCCGACGCCAGAATTCTACCTGACGCCTAAGTGACGCCGGACTTCTTTCCAAGCGACACCAGAATTCTACCCGACGCCTGAGTGACGCCGGACTTCTTTCCAAGTGACGCCGGAACTCTGCTCGACACCCGAGTGACGTCGGAACTCCGCTTGGCCTTGTAACTGATGCTCATTGTAATCTAATCGTCCTGAATTTAAAGGGCGAATCAGCCTCGTGTATTTCAAACAACACTAGTGGAACTCTTTCAACTGGGCGTGGCCCCGTGGTTTTTTCTCTTTCCAGGGTTTTCCACGTAAAAATTCTGATGTTCTTTCATTCTTCTATTTGTGTGCTGGATATACGTACAACGCTGAGACGAAAAAATTAAACTCTATCGCCGCGTATATTTGAGTCCGCAACAAGAATTAAAATATTATATAAATAAATATCAAATTTTAAATATTAGATATATAAATACTTAAAAAATTACATAATACCCCCCTTACAATATATTTATAATCACATTCTACTAACATTTACATAGCTCACCAAACATGCCTTTCCTTATTTTGCCAATATTATTTACAATCACTTTATAAGATATTTTGAACCTATAAACTAAATACTATTATTATAAATTTATATCAATATTAGCTATATAAGAAAATAAATGCTTAATTTGCCACATGGCACCATAAAAGCCCTCTTCTCCTTAATTCTTGGATCACCCAATTTTGGGATAGGATGAACAGTGTAAGGAGGATTGGGTAGGTGGGGGTAGTGAGCATCTAAGTAGGTGATAGCATATATTATGATATTAATTAGTAGTAGGTAGAGAGTTGCAAGCTGCTATTAGTGGATTGCTAATTAAGAATTTTTTTTTTAGAGAAGTGAAAGTTTCATTGCCTTAGTAAAACTTATATATATATATATATATATATATATATATATATATATTGCAGTGAATAGGGGTGGAACCAATCTCTCTTTTGAGGGTGGAAAAAACAACCAGTATCCTACTGTAATAGTATTATATTAGATAAATATTTAATACAAGGTCAAATCTTCACCTGGCCTCTCTCTTTCTCTTCCTTATATATATATCTTCATAATGTGCATATTTCTCTCTCTCCAAGCAGAAGACTAGATTTGGTTGATGAGAGTATTCAGTGGGAGTAGGGACAAACCATTCAATATTTGATGAGACGGCAAACTTCAATTTTATTACGGCATGAGCTCATAATACAGACGAGAGAGCAAGGAAAAATAAGGCTGTAGAGTTCTTCACATTTGAACCAGTGCATGAGAGATCGAGAGGGAAAAGCTTGTTGTAGGCTCTTTAGGATAATAATTTTTTTTTGTGGGGGGGGGGTGGAATTGTAAATTTAAATATATCATATTGTGATTTTTGATGAACTGAGTGGAGTGATCGGTCAAAAATTAGATAATCATTTAGGAAAATTTAATCCTCATTTTTAGAATCACTAAAAAATAAATATATATTATACTATTTGTACATTAAAATGTTTATCTTATTGAGAGCACTTTTATAAACAGCTCATAAAATCTAGTTATGATAAATTTTAAAAAAAATTATGCTGTAATGCTTCAAAAAAATTATTATTACTTTCAACAAAAGCGAGCGTCGGTTCGTGAAACGTTACAGCTCTGGCACGAAAATCGATGCAATAATCGAAAGCTACTTCTAGATTCTTTCAAACCAAGCCCTCTCATTTCCTTAATTAATAAACTCCCAAAGGTCGTTGTATGGTTTCCTCTCCTCGCGGCAAACGACAAAGGCGAGACCTTGGAAGGCTTCTTCCTCCCAACTTCTTCACTTCGTTCAGTACTCATACCAGCCCACTCGCTTCCACTATGTAGCAGAATAAGAAGTATCGCCGCGGGTGATAGTTTTCGATCCTCTCTTCTCCTCGACGATGGCGATCAAGGCCGCAGTCGATGAAATGGATCCCCTGCTCGCCAAACACAAACGCACCATCACCAAATCAACCTCCCAGCTCGCCCTCGTCGGCTCACGTGTCTGCTCCATCGAAAGCCTCGACTTCGAGTACTCTTCCTTCTCCTCCTCGCATTCATTTTACCCTGTATGTATGTTCTCTTATCGATCAATGAATCGAGTAATGAAATTTTGGCCCAGGATCGCCGAGAACGAGCTGCTAAACCAGGACTTGCGTGCGCGCAACGACCGGGTCGAGTTCTTCGGGTACTTGATTCTCAGATGGGCCCTCTGCTTCATAATCGGCGTTTTCTCCGGCTGCGTGGGGTTTTTCTTCAACCTCGCTATCGAGAACATCGCCGGCGTTAAGTTCGTCGTCACATCCAACATGATGCTTGCCAACAGGTACAAGATGGCTGATTTCCTTGCTTTTAACTTCTTAAAAATCTTATTTTTACTTCTTTGAATCGATTGCTTCGGTGTATGTGGTAGGTATCTCTGGGCATTTGGAGTATTTGCAGCTTCAAATCTGGTTCTGACGATGTTTGCTGCGATCATCACCGCATTCATTGCGCCGGAGGCTGCGGGATCGGGGATACCGGAGGTGAAGGCTTATTTGAATGGCATTGATGCTCCGGAGATATTCTCTTTCCGAACTCTGGTTATAAAGGTCAAGCTTTGAGTTCTACTACTCGTTTTTTTTTTTTTTAACTGAAATTTTTCTGATTCAATTCATCTTCGAGGATGAAAAGCAGACAATACTTCGAAGTGTGAGGTTGTTTGGTTCGTTGTCATATGGAGGCCAATATTATCTTGCTGTAAATTTTATTTATTAAGATCAATGGTTATTATGATTTTTTTATTATATTTTATTTTGACTGTCAAAGACTAGCATCATGTTGCTTCATCAATATTGGACTTTCATGGCCTTTATAAATTATTATTTAACAGCTGAATTTGATATTAAATAGAAGTTAACGAGCCAACGCTTCTTTGTATGATAGAATAATGCTGTAGGCCCCTCCAAATGGTCATTTTACTTAACTTTTTCTTTCAATGATCCACTTCTACTTCGACATTCTAATCGTTCAATTTGAGTTGATGAATTTTTTTACCATTATTTCCTGTATTTTTTTCTTTGTTTTTGTTGCCTTTTCTTTGCATAAACAAGCAAATTAATCAGGCAATAAAGGAGATAAACTTTGATATTTTGAATTTTTTGACCTTGTATCTGTAAGAGTGGATATCTTTCAATGCAGATAGCTGGTTGCATCACTGCTGTATCATCGTCGCTCCACGTAGGTAAGGCAGGTCCAATGTTGCATACCACAGCATGCATTGCTTCTTTGCTGGGGCAGGGAGGATCTTGCAAATACCGGCCGACATGCCGGTGGCTTAGGTGTGTAAAGAATGACAGGGACAGGCGAGATCTGGTGACCTGTGGAGCTGGAGCTGGTATTGCAGCTGCCTTCCGTGCACCAATTGGTGGAGTGCTTTTTGTCCTTGAATCACTATCTTCATGGTGAACTTTGCTTCAATCACTTTTTAGTTTAGTTTGTGTAATTTCTTTTTCATCTTTTTTTTTTTTTAATGTCTTGGTAGATTGATGATACATGCAGCATCCAGTCCTATATCATTCTTGTGCTTGTTACCCTCATGTAAAATGAAATGCTGATTTTTTTAATTCTATTCATTGCATTGCACCTTCAATAGTGTTCTCTTTTTTGTTGGGAGACATGCCTCTTCCTCATGTTTGTCCTTTTGGACGTGCATTTTTTTCATTTTACATGCGAAACAGCAGCTTTAGTTTCCAAGCTGACAATCTCATTTAGGATTTTTGTGAGAGGAGAGCTCATGAAATTAATGCTGTTTTTGAATGTTAGGAATTTGAGTGGAAGGTAAAGAGAAAAGAGTTGAAAAACTTAAATAAATGGTTGCAGATTAATAATAAAATTATAAGTTACAGGGATTTCATTTCTTTTCCTCCACCTTTCTTCAATCCAAACAAAGGTAATGCAAAACAACTTTATTTGAGAGCTTTTATTTGTTGGAGGAATTAAGATCTGTGACAATTCCCCGTAAAGAAGTGCAATGACATATGTAAGGGTTTTAAATATATTTACGTGCATAAGAATGCTTCTGAATAGCTTTGTTTGTGTTGAACTTTTTTTTTTGCTTTTGATCAACTTTCGATTCACTTGATAATATATTACATAACTTATGACTCTTTTTTTTTTTTTAATTTTATCATTTAAGGTGGAGATCCACGCTACTATGGAGAGCATTTTTCACAACAGCTGTTGTTGTTGTTGTGCTCAGGACACTTATAGATTTCTGCAAAAGTGGCAAGTGTGGCTTGTTTGGAAAGGGAGGGCTTATTATGTTTGAGGTGACTGCAGAGAGTGTTTCCTATCATCTGGTGGACTTGCCTCCAGTTATTTTTCTAGGAGTTATTGGTGGCATACTCGGGAGTCTATACAATTTTCTCTTAGACAAGGTTCTTCGATTTTACACTCATATCAACGAGTATGAATTGTTTTCACCCTTCTCTCCTAAGCAAGTTATTTTTTGGTCTTTTCCCTATCAGAGTTTCAAGTTAACAAGACTACCGGCTTACATTGTTTTGTTCCTTAAAATGAAAAGTAACACAAATTCTATATAACATTGTTTCATGTTGATAGCCATATAACTTCTTCTGTTGTCCTTCAAAATGTGGGGTAGAGTTTAAAGTTGGGATCCCTATCTTTTTGCAGGAAAGGCCGTGTATATAAGCTGCTTCTTGCTGCCTGTGTATCCATTTTCACATCTTGCTGTCTGTTTGGATTACCATGGCTAGCATCTTGTAGACCATGCCCAGGTGGCATATCTGAAGCTTGCCCAACAATAGGAAGATCTGGAAACTTTAAGAAGTTTCAATGCAGTATTGATCACTACAATGATCTTGCTAGCTTATTTTTCAACACCATTGATGATACAATAAGAAATCTCTACAGTGCTGGCACAGATAGAGCCTTCAGCAAGTATTCTATCCTCCTCTTCTTTGTTACCTCTTATTTTCTTGGAATTGTGAGCTATGGTCTTGTGGCTCCATCTGGTCTTTTTATGCCTGTAATCTTGACTGGCGCAACTTATGGACGCCTTATTGGAATGCTCATGGGCTCACACTCAACTTTAGACCATGGCCTCTTTGCAGTGCTTGGTTCTGCATCTTTTCTAAGTGGATCTATGAGAATGACTGTTTCTGTATCTGTTATCCTACTTGAACTAACCAATAATCTCCTATTGCTTCCTCTAGTGATGGTAGTTGCGCTCATATCAAAAACTGTGGCCGACTGCTTTAATACAAACATCTACGACATGCTTGTCAAATTGAAAGGTTTTCCTTTACTTCAGAGACATGTAGATTCTTACATGGGCCAGGTTACAGTTGGTGATGTTGTTACAGGTCCATTACAGATGTTTAATGGTGTAGAAAAAGTTGGTAACATAGTTCACATTTTAAAAACAACTGGTCATAATGGATTTCCTGTGATACATAAACCTCCATTTTCAGAGTCACCTGTACTATATGGTCTAATTCTTCGCATGCACCTTCTTGTGCTGTTGAAGAAAAGATGTTTTCTGTCTTCTCCGTTACCTTCTCAAATAAATACTTCTGAGCAGTTCTCAGCTGATGACTTTGTGAAACGGAGCTCAGGCAGGCGTGATAGTATAGATGATATTTTATTGACATCTGAAGAGATGGAGATGTTTATTGATTTGCATCCATTCACAAATACTTCACCTTATACTGTTGTTGAGACAATGTCTTTGGCTAAAGCTCACTTACTTTTCCATCAAGTCAGTCTAAGACACCTTCTGGTTATTCCAATGCTCAATTCTGTAAGAGTTCTTCACTCAAATTTAGATTATTATGCATCTTTACCTTGCATAATTTTGTTACTAGTAAATATTTTGCCATCTGATGCTACATGATCTGTAGAGCTGATTTTCTCTTTCCTTTTCTGCTGCAGAGGATGCCTGTTGTGGGAATATTAACAAGGCATGATTTCATGCCCGAGCATGTTCTTCAGTTGCATCCTTTTCTGGTTGGAGGCAGGAGTAAGTTATTGCAGTTCAGGAAATCAACTGAATTTCTTAGAGACATCTGCTGATAACTGAATTTGAAATCAGAATGATCATTAAAAAAGAGGAAGTTTTGTAAACATACAGAAATCATGATGATGCTTAAGATTGAAGAGGCTTAAGTTTAACTCTTATGAAATCCTTTTTCTCAAGAGGATAGCCACTTTGCTAGTTGCAGGGTCAGATAGTTTAACAGTTTAGATGAATCTGAAACAGAGGGATTACAGTCTTTTTCTCCATTATTGTAAGGCTTTTCTTATCCCTTTAGGATTCTGTTTGTCAGAAAGGTATCACATTAGAACTAGTAGTTTTTACTCATTTTTAAAATTCCTATAGGTCTCAGGGCTGAAGAAATTGCTTATTTTTGCAGGCAAGCGCTTTATATCATGATTAACAATAGAATGTAGTAGTGGATAGGAAGTTTGCCTTCCCATAATTATTAAATTTAGATGTGAAAATGATCAGATCTTCAAGACATTTGTGTGATCAAATCAGCAAGCTGCAAGCCTAATGCTGTATCATTTGATCTGATAAAATAAGTTCCAGAAATGTTAATGCTTATTAAATTCTGAGTTTAATATTTACAGTAAGATTTTCTGGAGAAAAGAGTTAAAGTTGACTATAATACTTATGAAAATTCTTGTAAAAGTTGAATAAAATGAATTTCTTAGATGTTTTGAGTTTAATCCCATTTGAAGGTACTCTGGAATTGGCAAAATGCATGTAGAAAATTTTGTAGTTGTTGATCAATAAAAAAAATGAGCCTTTACCTGTCCAACAAGTTTTGCCAATCAATCTATGGTTGGCAAAAAGAAAAGAAAAGAAGATTGATATAAATCCAAAAAAAAAAAAAGTTTTATATGAATTATGAACCCAATTTTAATTAGTTAGTAAAAATAGGGAATTAATTAAGTAATGAAAAAGTAAGCAGTCTAATGTCTTGTAAAGTAGTCTAATGTTTGTAAGCCTATAAATATTCCAATTGGAGATTACAAGGCATGAAAAATAATAAATAAAATTCTCCTCCTACTAGATCGTTTTGAGCTACTCTTTCTCAAAAGTGAAGATTAAGGCTTTATTTGTGATGACTTTCTTATTGCTCTGTTAAATTGCTGTAGAGAAATTAAAATTTTAAAATTGTTGTAAAAAATATTTTTTTAGAACAAAATTTTTTTGAAAGCAATAAAAAAATAATAGTGACCTATTGACCTCCACAGCATATCAAAACAAAAAAAATCAAATAATTTTTTTTTCGGCCATACCTGTTGACGCCCATCCCGCCATCTGGTCACATAAAACGGCGGCCTCCCGATGACCCGGTTAGGAAAGTAGAGGTCTTAGATTTGACTTATGTTAAGAAAGGTAGAGGTAGACCTAAAAAGACTTGGTTAGAAAATATTAGAAATGATCTTTCTTTATTAGATTTAAACGAGAATTTGACTTTTAACAGGACACAATAGAGAAAAAGGATTCATGTAGCCGACCCCACGTAGTGGGATAATGGCATCATGTTGTTGTTGGGGAAGATGCCGGGAGGCTGCCAGATTTTTCAGCAAAGTAGGGGGATGTGGCATCAAACAAATGAGGACATAATTTGGACTTAAAAGAATACAAGGGACTTAACATGAATATATTTGAATGAGCAAAATACTTAAATTAAATTTGACTAAGAAGAACTGAACTTGAACAATCACAAGGACTTGAATAAATTTTGGATAACAGGGAACTCGAGCATGAATTGGATTTGACAAGAACAAAGACTTGAACTTTAACATTATGTAGGGAACCAGACTGACCTTTAAGTTCTAAAATGCACGAATAAATTAAAAATGCAAACACTAAGTATTCAAACAAAAGTCAAATGAAAGACTTGTGATGGACAAAACATTAGTACAACCTGCTTGTAAGCCATAACATCGAATATTTCATGAAAGATGATCAAATCAATTTGCATTAGAAAATCAAATGGAACATATAATAGTCCACTTGCAATCAATAATGTGAAACCTTAAATAAATATTAATGGTCTTCAATGAAAGCAAGTGTCAACATACAATGTGTTATATATCAACAGGCATGACAAATCTACAATACATACGAGCATTCACGAGCGAATGAAGAAGACTTATCATGTACATAGTGGTCCACCTGCAAGTAACGACAATCAACATGCATGAAGAAGTGGATGAATGCAACAACACCCAACACTCAGTGCCAATATACAAACAAATATATTAAATCATGCAAGCAAGAAAAGTTTTTGCCAATAGAATATGTTCGAGGGGGTTGTGATGAATATAGGTCTCCCATAGCTCATGTCAACCAGTTGCAAGTGATATGTCAACTTGCTTACAAGCAATAAAGACTGATGCAATAATCCTTTGAAGAGATTGTAACGTCAACACATCAGTCCCCCACAGGTAAAAGAAGTCATGTTGAAAATAACTTGCTCATAACCAACAACAGTTAACTGACGGGTATAAGTGATGACAACAAATATAGTAACCTGCCAACAAGCATGCTTGGAGAAATTCAGCAATAAATGTGAATCATCAGGCAAGAAATATTGACATTTGTCAGCAACGACAAAGAAAAATCTGTCGTAATCACGGTAGTTTTCCTATAAATGGTAGTCGATAATAAAGAGCAAATACTATAGCATTCTCACGGTCAACGATCATCCAATGGGAGGCCAGTACATTGATCCTTTGCAAATGAAAGGTGGTCGATCCGTGACAAATGCAAGCACTGACAAGTCGTCGTAGGATACTTGCTACATATGCAACACGCTACCAACAAGCAAATACAAAGAGAATTGTATTGAATTCAAACATCTACTGGCAATAACAGAGGATTTGCTACAAAAATTCATTTATCCCCTATGAGCAAGGAGGTCAATACGTAGCAAATTCAAGCACTTGCAAGCAACTATATGAAACCCATTGTACATGCAACATCTAGCCTACAAGTATTAGGGACGATTTATAGTAATCGCAAAGAATATGCAATGAGTGTGGTGGTATCCCTTTCATCCATGACCAGCCAGTTTGTGAATAAATGTGATAGTTCTCCATAAACATTAAAAGACTATAACGAGCATAGTAAGTTGATGATAGACATGTATGGGGGAAAACAACAAAGAATGTAGTCCATTCAATTCTCAATATCGAGCCGCAGATAAATATGAGTATCAAGCTGCATAATATAGAGGAACGATAACAAATGCAAATGCCTACAGGCAGTGTTAGATGATTTCTATGCAAAGCAACCTACTTACAAAAAGAGAGGCATCAAGCCTGTGGTGAATGCATAGCAGGAGATTCGTTAGTGTACGATAATCTATTTGTAGAAATAATAAGTATTGCACGACAGTCTACCTGTATGCAATAGGTAAATGGCCGTAGTGCTATGCAACGTCATCGGATCCGTAACACTCATGCAAGCGGACAGAAGGCGTGTATGAGCTTTCAAATAGAATATTACATTCAAATGATATTTGCCTGCACAATCGAGCAACATCAAATATCCCAAAAATTTTCCCCGCACATGAAATATGTAAGCATATAGGTACACAAAAGGGGCAAGGGCAATCACAAAACCCGCATGGGCCCCAACAAGTGTGTTATGGGTACACACGTGAAGTCTATGGATGCTACGCGGGTAAATAAAGGAACCATGTTCAAGCCCGATCCTTCTATATAGATAGATAAGAGTCGACATGGCTCAAATTATCAAATATATATACGGTCAAGGTGTCGACCGAAATATCTATTTTATACGTTCATATTAGGCCTTCAAGGTCCATTATAAAATAAATTCGTCTAGTAAAATCATATAGCTAACAACGAGCCCAATCATTTGTTGATAAATGACAGAGTTGAGAAGGTTCAATCAATAAAATATAATTGCTCATTGATCCCATACACCCCGATGATGGATGTGTTGAATGTAGATCTCAACCGGAGGGTTAATTTCAAATATTCAAAATACCACCCGAGTACCCATGAAATCTAAACTACGAAAATCCCAAAACCCAAAATGTTTAAAATTGAATTCAACCCATTTAACACTTAAAGCAAAACTCATCCACCCTCTGCAACAGTTTGCCGAGGTGAACAAATTTAAAAATTACTTCAGCTCACATAAAGCTAGTATTTGATCGAGAATATCACTAGGATTAATTCTCAAACCATCTCCTGCCAGTAAGGACGTGGCATGTGCCCTATAACTAGCAGTTTTGCCGCCAAATGACATCGCAGGATAAACGGTTATAACTGGGACCCTCTGAATCGAGTGGTTTGCAGCGAAATGGCACCATCAAATTATAATTATAACCAGAGTTTGTATGCTCCCCAATGGCATCAAATCCTTGAGATATGAATTAATATGGTATAATCGATAAGGCACAAAGCCCTCTATTAGCGAAGGTGGATTCAGATTTGTCCCCTTAGATAAATATCCACCCAAGGTCTACGAGGTACCCTTTGATGAAGCAACCCATGGCTGTCAACAAGGATCCTTTTGTTAGGTTTGATCGACTACCTCCTCTGACTAAGTAGATCAGGGACCATGATGGCCTGAGACGAGGGAACCGTAGGATCTTGATCGGGTCCATCATCCATTCCCCCACCATCCACTTTAAGTGCAAGATGGTGAAATTTCAAATTTTAAATGTTAACTTTTCAAAATCCCAAGCCCATGCTGCTACTATATGCCAAATAACGCGTATCTTTACGTATCTGATCGACGACTAGCCTTAATCGAAAGTTCTCTCTTGTTACCGAGAGGGGTAATTAACTATAGGGGCTTGTGCCTATAGGAAACCAGAACTCAGATCATAAAGTCCTCGCAAAATGAGGGCGAAATCTTTGCGTGTGTCTTATCTACAAACTTAATCTGCCTTCCTAAAATTTACCCCGGAACTTAATTCTGTTAAAACCCCCCCGAAAAGCAACGTGGATGCCGGGGCTGAATTTTTGTAGCTCATATGACCAGACATAAATTATGGTTGCAGTTTAAAATGCAAAGCAGTAAAAAAATTATCCCAAAGATAGCCTAACATAGAAGACTAGATTTTATTCATCATTTTTCATCTCTACTCACAATTGGGGTATTTATAGGCATAAGACTACTTACTTTTTCACTAATTAATTCATTATCACTAAAAACTAATTAAAATGAAAATAAGGGCCCAATGATAGAAATTTTATTCTGATCTAGAGTATTTCTAGTTGATCTATCACTCCTTAAAAAAAAAAAAAAAAGAAAAAGGAGATAAGAGGATTTTATTTATCATTTTTCATGCTTCATACTCCACAATTGAGGTATTTATAGGCCTAAAAGTCAATAGACTATTTACTTCTCACTAATTAATTCACTATTACTACTAACTAATTATAATTTTAACTCAAATAAAAATATCCTCAATGACTTAAAAACATTCAATGGTTGCTTCATGATCCAAGTTAAACTTGAGCTTCCACAATAAAAAGAAGAGATGAAGATACTCTTAGTTTTCAAATAATGTAGAATTGTTAAGTACAATTTATAATGATATAGATTGATTTGAATAAATCATGATAAATTTAGGCACTTTAATGCTTTATTTGGGACAACTTTTAACAATTATTTTTTCGCTGCTTTTAAAAAAAATTTGTACTAAAAAATTGCTTTAAAAAGCAATAAGAAAATTATCTTAAATAAGCCTAAGAGTTGTCATTATCATAATAAAATAAGAGCAAGAATCTCTTACAAGTTAATAATCACATATTGCATCAATCTTGAAAGATGTCCAACATGTAGCTCGAGAAAAGTGTAAGCAATGCTTACCTTACAATATCCTATGATCAAATTACATTTTATCATAGGGTATAAATATTCATCACTTATAATTATAATTTGTAAATATAATATATTGTTTTCCCTTAAATGAGATGGGCATCATAATATCAACTAAGGAGTAAGAATTAGGTTTATCTTTAAGAGCTTCAAGAAATGATTTTGGAGGTCCATCAAAATCATTCTTTTTTTTTTCAAAAATATTTATATAGGAAGTATAGAGACAAAAGAACCAAAAAATAATACAATTTGCCATCTTCATCGATTCAGCCCACTAAAAAAAGGGGTTAATTTTGATGTCAACTAGTGCTTGCATTGGGGAAGAAGACCAAACCATCTAAACCAATATACAACCACCATGAGAGCAATCAAGAAGAAAAAAAATCACACCACAAAATTCTAATAAAATTAAATCACTAAAGCAAGGTGGAGCACTTTAGTGCTTACAACATTAGATATTTCAATCACCACCATATAAGCAGCTCATGGAGCAGAAAAGTTGCTTCTGAGACTCGCATCCAAACTAATACTAGACAAGGTCGACCGAATGAGAGACCTTCCAATAGAGGCCTTTAGGCATATATGTTGTTAAAAAAGAGAACTAGAGGATGTTTTATCAATTCCTTCTTAACCTCCATCAAGGCAGATGAAGAGAAACTCAAAAAAAAAAAAAAAAAAAAAAAAAAAAGACCCTTGATATGACAATCTATATTAGTATTAACTAAGCTCTACTTGTTACAATCAACTAAGCATTCACCCATGTTGCAAATTAGAGTGGTTCCTCATAAACACTTTTTTTTTCAATTGTGTTCTATTAAAACTTCGTTTGAGATGACTTTTTTATTGCTTTAAGAAGCAGTAAAAAAGCCGTCCCAAATGAAATATGAGTCAAATTCTCGTTTAAATCTACAAAATAAAAATGATTTCTAATACTTTTTAACAAAGACTTTTTAGATCTACTTAGATCTTTCTTACCACATGTCAAATCCTGCTATGGCTTTTGATTATTAGGCTATTTTTCTTTATACAGTATGACTTGAATACCCTCTCCTGCCTCTCTTTAACAATTCAAATCCACCTACAAAACAATAGACCTAAGCTGTATGCATCTACAGAGGAAATATGATACAAAATGTTTCTGCAGTGTTCTGAGCTCCAGGAGAAAACTGCAGAGATGAGGCATCTGAGCTTTGGTATTGGCGGAGCAGGATTAGTGGTCAGAGCTTCCTACTTCGAGCTATATACACCATAAGCCAGTCACTTGAAGACCTTGGCGAGAGAAGTGAATGACTCGAAATGAGCTTTTAGTACCAAAAGATTTATCATCATCATCATTAATCAACTTATGATCCTCATTCTCCATTTGTTCCAAATGAGGATTGCTCGAAGTGTTAAGCCTATTTAGTGCAAAGCCTAATCCATTACACAAGGTAAAACCAGAGCAGCACTGCAAAGGATGATTTAACCTTCTGCAGAGCCTGAAAAAAGTTGCCTGCTTAAGCTGTGTATCTGAGGCTGCATAATGACAGAATGTCTCTTAGCATTCAAATCTTGTTTAAAATTTGGATTGACATGCAAATTTTTTGTTGATGGATTGGACGTAAAAGCTTACTTCGAATTGTTGAAGCATGTTTAGGTGCCCTTGTTGGTTAATAGGAATGCTAGTTGTAGGATTATGGATTTGGTAAATGCCTGGACTGAAAGAATTCTGTGGAAGGCAAAATCATCAGGAAAATGTATTTGTTGCGAGGAAACGACTAAGGTTTTGTTTTGTGGTATACTCGACTCATGTTAATTTGTTTTATCAGTTGAAAAAAATCTGATTTATTAGCCAATAATAAAAGCGGAAGACTAAACTTACAGCTTGGACAGCTTGGAGTTGAAAACTGTCTGCAATAAGACTAGTGTGGGCACCAACAGTGGGTGGCTGGGACAAGTCAAGCCACAAATTTGCATTCGCTGTCACAGGGTGCTGGCGAGCAAAGTTATCTTGAGGAGCTTCTCTTCCCATGCTAGAAGACGCATTTCTCTGATAAAAACAAAAAATATTATTACATACTTAACATTAATCAAAATTAAGCTAAATATCTAGTTCTTAGTAATAAAAATTTAAAGATTAAGATTTTTAAGAGTGTCAATTTAAATCTCACATTTTTTTCACATGTTCAATTTAGTCCCATAACTCATCATATTTGAATCAATTTGGGTCAACCATCAATTTTGTCATTTTATTGGGTGAAAGGTAAAGAGAAACTTTGTACTAGGAAGATATAGACTACTTAGGATCCTTATCACTATTTTTTTTTTCTTTTTAGGATCTTTATCACTATTTAATACTACAACAACAACAACAATAACAACAACAAGCCTTTATTCTACTACGTGAGGTAGGCTATATGAATCCTTTTTCTCAGTTGTATCTGATTAAGAGTCAAATTCTTATTTAGATCTAATAAAGAAAGGTCATTTCTAATATTTTCTAATCAAGTCTTTTTAAGTATACCTCTACCTTTCTTAACATAGGTTAAATCTAATACATCTCTCCTAACTGGGTCATCAGAAGGCCGCCGTTTTATGTGGCCAAACCAACTAAGGCGACTCTCTCTAATCTTATCTGTCACTGGAGCTACTCCAACCTTTCACGTATATGCTCCTTTTGTATCCTATCTCTAAGAATAGAGCCACTCATTCACCTGAGCATCCTCATCTCTACAATACTTAACTTAATATTATGCTTCTCTTTTAATGGCCAGCTCAAATTAATTGATTAACTTTTAAAAGTCAAAACCACCCTCATGTAAAACTTCGCTCTTAACAATTTTCCAAAGAAATGTCAGTTGGCTGTAGCATCATATCAGTTCAAATTTAGTGAGTTGAAGGACTAAATTAAATGTATTAAAAGTATGAGACTAAAGTGTAGACCCTTATAATGTCTAGGGACTATTTTGATCATTTACTCAAATATGAAACATCAAAATTATTGTGAATACCTGTACTGGGTCACTTGTGGGATTATATACATCATTATTTAGATGAATGGCTGACAAATTTTGCTCTGCAGTGCCAACAGAAATCTGTTGAGGACGGATCTTTTTCTTCTTTTTGTTAGCAGTGTGCTTCATCCCCTTCAATTTTTGAGTCTGCATTTGTTCTCTGCTTGATACATCACCCTCCATGGTTTGTCCTAATTCAACTTCCAGAGCATTCAGTTCAGTATGTTCTCCTTCCGGATCGGGCTTATATCTTTTTCTTAATCTCTTTTCTACTTCTTGCAGCAGTTTACTAATCTGACCAGCTGCAATTGCATAGGTTTCTTCAGTCTCAGCTGCTTTTGCTGCCACTTGAATAAATAGACGACAAAGCTCTTTATAGCGCCTTCTTAGCTCAATTTTTGGGTCCAGACATGGAGTACAAGAACCAACTACACCTACCATCTTTGCATCCTTCATCCACCTCTTTAGTAAGTAGCAGTCAGGAATTGTCCTGATGTTTTTAAAATCGAGTACTTTTAGAGCATGAGTACATAGGATCCCTATAAACTCAAAATTCTTGCAGCTGCATTCAACAGAAACCTTTGATGAATCAAACATAACTGTGTGCTCCTGTATTTTACCATTAGTTTTCAACTTGTAGGTGCTAATAGAACCAGTTTCGCCAAAGAAGTGCATATCGCAATTCCATGTCTGCAAAACCTCATCCTGGAACATCTTGAATATAGCTGGCGTATAAGTTCTTGCTGCATGCTTCAAAATTCCTAAATCGAACTTTAGCTTTGGCATGCTTTGGCTTGCCGCAATATCAGCTTTTAATTCTTCATATCGTCGACCCTGAACCAATCTTTCAAGGTGCTTAAAGAGCAGCACTATATCATTTTCTGCGTTGAGAAAATTCTTTAGCTCCTTACTCATGTTGTCATTTCTTTGGGCGTTGTATATGCCTGCATAAAATACATTTCGATCATATACCAAAGCCCATTGCTCTTTCTTCTCAAATAACCTGTCAAGGCAAGCATTTCCAACAAGTTTATACTTCACAAGCATCGCATTCCAAGAGTCTATAAATGTGGCCTCTTCATCATGATCATATAAACAACTACTAAAATCAATACAGAAATTTTTATAATCTCTAACAACCTCACTGAGCTGCTGGCAAATATTCTGACCAATCTGCCATACACATATTCGATGATTTGCCTCTGGCATGCACATCTTAATTGCTTTAGCCATTGCAATATTGTCATCCGTAAGAACTGTTTTTGGTTTGTTCCCTAACATAGCCTTGAGGAATGTACTAAACATCCATTTAAATGACTCGGATGTTTCATCATCGAGTAAGACAGCACCAAAAACGATAAGTTGTTTGTGGTTATTCACACCCACAAGCAGTCCAAATAGCCTATTATCCACATTCAATCTTTTGCAAGTTGTATCAATGCAGACAACATCTCCAAAATTTTTATAATCAGCTATCATTCTTGAATCCGCCCAAAAGATATTTGTTGCTGTATGCAGCTTATCCAGTTGTACAGAGTAAAAGAATTTTGGATCTTCAAGTTGCATCTTTTCAAGATACTCCAGGACACCTCCACTATCTCCAACCTTGACGGTTAATGACTGCTCTGCTCGCAAATCATTTCCGAAATTAAGGATGAAGCCTAAATTTTCATGGCCATCAACTTCTGCAGACATTAAATCAAAAGTGGGCTTTGGAGATATCCCAAGAGTTGTCACTGGCTGAGCAGGAATTATATGCCTATGTGATCTTAACCGATGCACCTGAGTGCGTGATGCAAGCTCATGATTGTGCTCAGGTATAAATTGAAAAACATAATATTTACCATTCCGCAAGCTTATCTTCAACTTTGCATTGCAATTACATCTTGTTTCATAACGAGGAGTTTGCACAGTTTCCTTTCTCCTATCCTTGCCACGAATACCTTCACGAGAACAACAGAATGTCCTATCTTTGACTTCACCTCCTTTCCTTAGTAAGTGTCTGGAGCTCCTTCGGATTGAGAAGCCCATCTCAAATGCATATCTGTTGTAAAAATCATATGCCTCTTGTTCGGTTTCAAACTCCATGTCAACCTTTGGAATCCATTCATCTGGAAAGCAAATTGCAACTTGCTCTAAATCACCATTACTGCATTCATTAAGACCAGCCGGACATTGTTCTCCAGAATCATGTGCCATCTATATTAACAAGCATAAACTTCAATCACGTACTAGGAAAAATACCATTAACAGTGAACAAGGATAAGCAAAATCAGTTTCAAGCCAGTCTTACAGGCCATCATTCCTCATTGCATTTATATATATCAACAAAAATTCCACTCATACATACAACCTAAGACTTCATATTACCACCCCAAGAAAATTACACAACTATCACAACAAATTATAATAATTTTTAATGAAACAATCAATATCTACATAATCATTCTGAAGGCATGCCTAAACAAGCAGAACAACAGAGAACTGCATAAAGTCCAACATAACCACCACATGGACAACTTGCAATGTCAGAAATTTCAACCACGGGTTCATTATGGAATAAACTTATAAACAAATCAAAGAGCTTTAGTGAGATGACAAAAAAGCTGCAAGTCCTAGGGGAATGTGAGAGATTGTGAGATTGAAGAAAGTTGCTTAATTTTCTGAAGGCTGTATAAAGTGCAATTCAAGGACCAAATAACAGTATATTAGGACAAATTGGAGACTGTTAGTGTAAGGATAAAGAGAAAAAAATTGGGACTTAAAAGGCTAGTCAGTCTTTGGCATTAAAATATCTACTCTATAAATGTTTACTTCTAGCAGGAAATAATTCGATTAAGAATGGTGCTAAGCAGAAATGTGAATATCTTGCTTAAAACTATGTATGCATGAATATATCATTCAACCATATGCATTATAGTAAAGTATAAAGACAGTTAAAAACAGTAATGTAGTGTTGACCTTCCCGCTACAGCCAAAGGAAACAGACAAAAAATTTTACCTGAGGCGAAGCCATACGCGAATCCTGCAAAGATCGCGCCGTCTGCTACAGTGTCAGCTCTGCGGAACGGCGCCGAAGCCAGAAACCCATCCCTCGCGTGCGCGATCTCGCCTCGATCCCACCTCTGCCTTCGCCTTTAAAACGCGAACGAAGGCTCCTCACACGACACCTCTCGCAGGCACTCGAACTTCCCCATTCGCTAACTCCTCTTCCCACACACGATCCCGTCGCTGCTTCCGAAGCTCCTCCGACCTCCTTCCACTGTCGAAGCCACATCCTTCTTCCCTCATCTCCACCGAAGCCCCAACCTCCTTTCCACGACCAAATCTCCGTGTAAGCCTTCCCTGTACCCGACGTCCCCAATCGACGAAGCCAAGAGCTGCCCCATCCGAACCCGTAGACACTCAAAGCAACCAATCAAACTCCCAATTCACTTCTCCCTCCCAGTCGATCGCCCCTCTCAGCCCTTGTCCGCCGACTTCATCAACCGGCTGGATTTGAGAGAGAGAGAGAGAGAGAGAAAGAGAGATAGAGAGAGAGAGAAGCCCTAACCTCTCCGCCACCTTCGCCTCTGTCCGACTTCGCCCCGACTTTCCCTTCCCGACGGAACGGAAGTTACGACATTTGGGTCGGAAGCAACAACGTGAGCTCCCTGGTTGTAAAGGTAACTTGCTCCCTTTGGCGTGCTCCTTTGACCGAGTCCAGTAAATCTTGCCGAAGAGAGGGAAACAGAGCATTTAGTTCTGTGAGAATTACTTATTCCTTAACAAGATCTTGGTCTAATCCTGTATAATTTCTTCTTTTAATTAAGTATAATTAGTTGAATTTAATTATAATTAATGATAATTTATTTTAATTAAAATTAATTATAATTATCATAAATTATAATTCATTATCTTTTTAATTTTAATTAATTAATAATGATAATAACTAATTATAATTAAAGTTAATTAGTTATGATTGATTAAGATCAATTATAATTAATTATCTTTTAATTCTAATTATTTATTATTAGTCATAATTAATTATGATTAAAGTTAATTAATTATAATTAATTAAAGATAATTATTTTTAATTTTGATTATAACTAATTATAATTAATTATAATTACTTAAAAATAATTATAATTGATTTAATAAGAAAAAAGGAAAAAGAAAAATGCAAATGCTTCACTCCTCTTGCCTCAATCCACATGCCAACACCTCTACCCCGACACCGTCAGGTATACTCCCTAAACTTAGATTCCCGTTCTCGTCGTTAGCGGCGAGCTAGCGAACCCCCCACGCGCTCACGTAGCGTAGTGGGGAGGGAAACTAGCGCGGCGCCTACGACGAGGCAAGCAATCACCTTAAACCCCGCCCTCGATGCTTGCGACGAACTGACAAACCCCCTACGCGCTCACGTAGCGTAGTAGGGCGGGAAATCGGTGCGGCGCTAGCAACGAGGTGGGTAATCCCCGGACCGCTCATGTAGCGTGAGGGGGAACAAAAATTAAGTACCCACATGTGGGGAAATTCCTGTGTTTCTTTGCAACAGGTACCCGAGACCCCTAAACGCTCATGTAGCGGGCGGGGATTGAAGAAATTTTGCTGCCGTGATGTCTACGGACATCTACCTGAAGCGCGCACGTCGCGTCGAGGGGAAGGCAGCCTCTTGGTTTTTCCCCTGAACGGGGGAGACGCCGGGAGGCTGCCGAAATTTTCAGTGATACCGGGGACTTGGACAAGAATTTGGACATGTACCCTAGACTCAAACTTGGACAATAAAGGACTTGATTTGGACAACAAATGAACATAAAATTGTGCCTAAGTCAAATTTAAATGAGCTCAAATCTAAATGAAATTGAACATGCATGAACTCAAATTGTAACAAAGCGTGGGCAACAAAATTTGGGACAAGAGCTTGGACATTTGAAGATTGGGCTCGAACCTGCGAACTTGAACTCAAACTTGCTTCGAATAATCATAACAAAGATTTGGACTCAAATGAAATAAAATCAAACATCCATTTGGATGACAAGACTTGATTCAAAAACAATAGAATTTGAACTTGAATTGAATAATGCTGCAGTGGATATGGGCTTGAATTGGGCTCATATTTGAACTTGATATAGACATTGCAAAGAACTTGAATCAAAACCCAACCAAGAAGGACTTCAATTTGACATTGAACTTGAATGGAAGTAAAAGAACTTGCAACTCGACTACAAAGACTTGAATTCAAGTGGACAAGAACTATGAATGGACCTGAACTCAAATTGGACCATATAGAGCTTGATGTAAAATTGAATTTAGATGGTTGAACTCAAATAAGAATTTGAGTTGGACCACATGATACTTGAAGGAATGTAGAAGACTCATATTGAGTTTGAACTCTAAAAGACCTGAGTTCGAACAAAACACACAGAACCAGACTTTGGATTTAACAAAAGAGCAGTCAAAATATAGAGGCCCGATGAACAAATCCTGATCATTCAAGTAGATATACATGAGCAAACGAAGATGTATAGTGGATAAGGAGGTTCCTACATCTCATTCAAGCAAGATGAATATACGATCTGATTGCAGATAATGTTGCAAAGAATCTTTAGCCTACAAATGAACAATGTGAAACTCATAGTGTTCATGCCAATTAATCTATAAGCAAGGAAAGGAACCTGTAATACACGTGTTTCATCCCAAAGATAAATATCAAGGACTTGCAACAGCATCAACCATCATCTCATAAACATATACGTGAGAATTATGTTGGGGGCAATGGCATGCTCAAGAGGAGACATGCAATAAATGAAATATCAAATTCAAATTGAAGTGTGGCCCTCTCACAATCAACACAAGTCAACATAAAAGCAATTGTATTGATACCTTGCAGGTAAGGGAGACTAGTGTGCAACGGATATAATATCCTCCCTACAAGCGATGCTAGCTACCTTGCAAATACACAGTGATCCTTTCACAAGCAACTATAGGAGACTTGTGAGTGTTCAAGAACGACCGTGAAATACACACAAGTGAATACAACAGCTTGTGAACACAAACAACAGTCCATTCTTAAGTGGTTGTAGGAGACTCGTGGGTGTTTGTGGACAACATGAAAGTATATACAAATGAGTACAATATACTCGCCAAACTACAAATGAATTCAAGAGGCAAATAGTGAATGCTACTATATCCTTTCAATTGACATGAATCATTTATGGATGAACATAGAAGCTCTCTGTGAAACAAGAACTGACATGCAAATAACTAAAGGAGATATATTGCAAACACAACATGTCCCCAATATATACGGGCATCCGCAAGCAATGACAGGGAAACTTTCGTAGGAAGAGTAATATACTTATAGATATATGCAGCAATCTTGTCAAATGATAGAAGATACGCAAGTAAACGCGACGGTCTACTAATCAAGCACATCAACTTCCTGCAAGTAGAACGGGCTCAATGATGCTATAAGAGACCCACACCGCAATCAGCATTACAGTTGTAATCAGGAGAATTCTACCTACAGTGAAAGCAATGATACGATATATCAGAATGCACTCAAGTGAATGTCAATACACGATGCATCACACTCACTAGAGTTAATGATCAATATTTAACAAGTATGCTGTTAAAGATTGATGCAAAGTTTGGTGGCCTAAACTCACAATTACATACATCCGCCACTCCAATCATCTCAAGGACTGCAACAAATATGCTAGGAATGAATGCTTTGCACGACCCTCCTAGAAGGTCTGATGTACCTTCCATCAATGCAGTCGTCAGTTCGAGGCAGTGACCACTAATTTCAAAATACAAGACAGCATTGAGGACACAGCCATTCAGGGTTCTAGGAAGAGAAAGCCAGATCAAATTATTATGAAATGAGTGAATTTCAATTCAACCGGATCCTAAATATTGAGTTGAATAGGATTATTGAGATTTCAAGTTCTCGATAGGCAGTATTCATACATCTCGCATATCACCCATAATGAATGACTAGGGGAAACCCATCATGCATACGCAAGCAGGAGATTCGTTAGTGCACTACAACCTACCTGCGTAAATCACGTAAGTAGTGCACGACAGTCTGCCTGTACAAAGCAGCAAGCAACTCCAGTCTACGAGCTGCTGTAAGACGCCACCGGATCCGCAACTTTCATGCAAGCGGACAGAAGGCGTGTACAAATATTCCAAGAATACCCCCGCACGTGTGCACTTTAATTTGTATACACATAGGTACACCAAAAGGGGAAAATATAATCTGAACCCGCATGGGCCCCGGCGAGCGTGTTATTGGTACACACGTGACGTCTAGGGATGCTGCGCGAGTTAATAAATTTGAACCCGATCCTCCTAAAGCGAGTAAATAGGAGTTGACGAGGTTCAACAAACAATTATAAAATACCCCCAAACACCCGCATGGGCCCCGACGAGCGTGTTATTGGTACATACGTGACGTCTAGGGATGCTACACGGGTCAATAAGTGAATTCAAGTTCGAGCCCGATCCTTCTATTCAGGTAGATAGGAGTTGACACGGCTCGAATTATTAAATGAATATGCGGTCACGAGATCGACTGGGATATTTATTTTATAGTTCATATTAGGCCTTCAAGGCCTATAATCAAGAGAATTCACCAATAAAGGTACAAAACCTACGAAACCTGATCCTCTGTCGGCAGCTCGACAGAGTGGATAAGGTTCAATCCATAAATGTGAATGACCCCAAATACCCCGATGATGGCCGTATTGAATGCAAATCTCAACCGGAGGGGTCCACACAGATCATTTCAAATACCACCCAAAACTCCACAAAAATTCCCAAAATCCCAAACTCCGAAAATATTTAAAATTGAAATCTAACTGTCAAAACACTTAAAGCAAAATACATTCACCCTCCGCAACAGTTTGCCGAGGTGGACAAATCAAAATATACTTCAGCTCACACAGAGCTAGTGCCTAGTCGAAAATATCACTAGGATCCATTCTCAAACAATCTCCTGCCAGCAAGGACGTGGTACGAGTCCTCTAACCGGCAGTTTCGCCGCCAAATGGCACTGCAGGATAAACGGTTATGACTCGGGGCCCTCTAAACCAGGTGGTCGCCGCCAAATGGCACCATTATACTATGGTTATGGCCAGAGCCCGTATGCTCCCCAATGGCATCAAATCCTTGAGATATGAATCAATAGGATATGATCGATAGGGCACAAAGCCCTCTGTTAGCTAAGGTGGATTTAAATTTATCCCCTTAGGCAAATACTCCCCCCAGGTCTACAAGGTACCCTTGGACGAAGCAACCCATGGCTGCTGACAAGGATCCTTCTGTCAGGTTGGGTCGACTACCTCCTCTGACTAAGTAGACCAGGGACCACGATGGCCCGGGATGACGGAACCATGGGATCTTGATCGGGTCTATCATCCATTCCCCAACCATCTTCTTTGAGTGCTAGATGGTGAAAACTTTCAATTTTGAATATCAATCACTCATCCCTAAACTTTCAAATTCTATGCTGCTACTATATGCCAGACTCACGTATCTCTACGTATCTGATTGACGACTAGCCTTAATCGAAAGTTCTCTCTCGTTATCGGGAGGGGTAATTAACTATAGGGGCTTGCGCCTATAGGAAACCAGGACTCAGATTATAAAGTCCTCGCAAAATGAGGGCAAAATCTCTGGGTAGTGTCTTATCTACAAACCCATCTGCCTTCCAAAATTTACCCCGGAACTTAGTTCATTAAAACTCCCCCCTCGAAAACCAAAAAAAAAGTGCGGGCGGAGGCCGGGGCCGAATTTTCGGAGCCCAGAGATTTCTGGCGACTCCGCTGGGGATTGGTTTCTCTTTCCATCTTTGGCTAGTCACCTCAGTGCTATAGTAGCAGCTATTTTCAACCTAGATTCAAAATTTTGAGTCTTTCAAGAAGATCATTTGAAGAATCAAAATTCTGAATATTCTAAGAATGATCATTCAAACAAATTTATTAAGATAACGTATTTAGCAGTATTTTAAATTTGTATTGTTTGAATTTGCTCGCTAATGTTATCTATTTTTGTTTTCTATTCTGTGCAAGTCTCTGCATTTTTGAAAGTGTGGGGTGATGTATCAAATTCTGATCACTAACCTTTACCTTTCATTTATACAGATGGATCTACAGAACACACCAATGACTGTCCAGCTGGGACAAGGAGCCAGGATTCAACTGGCGAACGCTATCATTGAGACAGGGAATGCTGGGGCTACCATCCAGTTTGGTAGCGTTGACTTCCCTGCTGTTGTTGAAAGGGCCACCGCCATTCCTACGAATGGCAGAAATACTGAAGGGCCTGCTAGGAGGCCACACTCTGCTGGAACTACCACTCGTCGTGTGCACCTGCCGGCACGACGACTTGCTGCTGCTGAAAATCCTCGTGGAAGGATCTCTGTGTTTGAACGGCTGTCGCAGCCAGAAATCCCGGCCACCAAAAGGGTTGTAGCCGGAGGAAGGATCTCCGTGGTGACGACGAACACCACACATCTGCCAACCGGGTTACCTGCACCCGTGAAGAACACTTCTGAGGCTTCCTCATCTGGAGGAAAACTGACCAGGAGACAGAGGAGGAAACTGAATGCTGAGCTCCGGGCTCAGCAACAATTCTCAACTCATCCCTCAAATCTGTCGGCCTAAGAGCTAGAAGCGACCATTCCTACCCGGAATGGGTTCACAAATTTGAAGTGAGTTAAGAGGAACAGCTCAACTGGGGAGCTGAAGAAGTCATTCTGGGACCGACAGCCTGAAGTCCCACCTCCTCAAAAGAAGAAGGAGCCTGAAACTCTCTCAGCTCGAGTCTACAGAGTCCTGAAGACCGTGAAGGAGAGAGGACTGAAAAAGAGGAGGTACCAGCGGCCACTGATGGTCGAAACAAGAAGAACTCCACCAAGAGAGCGTCTGTCTCTTGCTGTGGAGAGAAAGGAAAGAAAATACACCCCGCACGGTGAACATCGGGGCGTGACACCTGAACCTCGAGTTCAGGGATCCGCCGCCGAAAGGTCCCGGCGGAAAGGAAAGGAAATCTGGAGGCCAAGGCCTCGCAGAGAAGAAAAGGGCGAAAGAAAGACTGAGCTGGGCGTGACATCCGATACTGCTTCCCGGAGATCCGCCCCTGTCAATAAACAACATCAAAAATGGGTCCAAAAGAAGACCCATGATGATGCCAATTCCGACGGTAGACACCTTGGAGAGTCCTCCAAGGGATCCCGTCGTTCTATGACCCCTCCCAATAATGAATCTAACTTCGACCGTAGCCCACGGGTTGAAGAGATCTTCCTTCCTAACCAAGAACCGGAGATCCAGTGGCGCCGCCGCTCGGAGATCCGAGTACTAGAAGAAGGAGAAGAAGATATGGGAGAAGAAAATATTGAAGAATACATGGAAGAAAATCTGGAAGAAAATCTAGAAGAAAATCTGGAAGAATACATTGAAGAAAACTTAGAAGATGTAAACAACACCTTAGATATGGAAGTGGTCTACATGGTGAGGCATATCAACGTCGATGATGAAGCCTACTACGATGAAGGTGAAGATGATGATGACCGCTGGCAACCGCCACCTAGACAAGTATATCGGCGCCGCCATGAAGCTGGGTCCACCACTGGCGGAGGTGGTCATTCTCAAGGAGAGGAAGTGGAGGAAGTAGAAGAAAATCCCCATGATCCCGAAAACATTACACTCGCTGATATGCGACGACAGATGAGGCGGCAAATGAGAGCCAAAGATAGAGAAATCTCTCAGTTGAATGAAAAGATGACGGAGATGATGACTCAAATGACAATGATGATGCAGATGATGCAGAGGAATGCTGCAGTCGGTTCTATGCCCAATCCTCCCCCTGATCCTCCAAACTTTCAAGCGCCGCAAGTATCAGAAGTGCGTAGGACTCCTGAAGGTGGTAATGAAGTTAATAACATCACTCGCCAACCCACTCCGCAGAACATCGCAAGCACCTCCGAGCCTGTGACTGCTGCGCAGCTTGAAGGGATCATTACAGAGAAGATCAAGGCTATTATAGCTTTTGATCAGGCAGAAAAATTGGTAGGAAAAGGTCGCCCGTACCCAGCAGAGTACGATCAGGTGCCATACCCGAAGGGATATTCTGTGCCAAAATTCAATGCTTTTGATGGAAATAAAAATCCTAGACAGCACCTAGCACAATTCAAAGCCACCTGCGGGAACACTGGAGGAAACGATGCTCTACTCTTCCGACAATTCGTTAGCAGTTTGACAGCCGCTGCTTTCGAATGGTACGCTGAACTACCAAACGACTCTGTAAAGACTTTTGCAGAATTAGAAAATATGTTTGTAAAGAGGTTCGCCAGTGCAACCGAGAAAATAACGATCGCTGACCTTGCTCTGAATAAGAGAAAGAAGGAAGAATCAGTGACCAAATACATCACTCGCTGGCGCAATCTAAGCATGAAATGCGAGCAACAACTTGAAGAGGAGCATGCCGTACAGTTGTTAATGGGAAACATTGATGATAAAATGCAACCATTCCTGTGCATGGCTACAATCACCACATTTCAGGATTTACTGGATAGAGTGGCAAAGTTCGAGAAATTGAATTTATCAAAATCAGAGAGTTATTCTGATAAGCCTAAGAAAGCTAAAGCCTCAGGTGCTAGAAGAGGTGAGGCTGACTCCATATTTTTCTCCAGAACTGATAAGGAGAAACAGATAGTGTATAATGTAGACAAAGGCAAGCAGCCAATGCAATATCAAGAAAAGCCTAAGCAAGTCTACAACCCTAACCCCCAGCCGAAGCTGATACTCGGGGGTAATGATAAACCACCAACTTATCAGGGCGGTGGAGAACGTCCGAGGCAAACAACGGGAACTGGTGATCGAACGTTCCCCTCCCTCAAAGATAAAATGAATAAGGAATATTCATTCAAAAGGGAAAGTGTCGCCAAGCTGTTTCGACAGGCGTTGAAAGCGGGTTTAGAACTGCCAGAGTGCAAGAGACCCGGGGAGTCAAAATATAGTGGCGACCCAAACTATTGCCCATATCATCGGGTGATGAGTCATCCAATTGAAGATTGCTATGTCTTCAAAGATTGGCTTGAAAGAAAATATCGAAGAGGAGAGCTCACATTGTCTGACAATGTGCTGACTCACCCCAGAAAAGAGTCAACTCGGGTAGTTACAACTTCCTCCGTACCCCCGGTTGAAGAAAGAAAAAATGAAAAGAAGCCAGCTCAAGAAGAGTAGTGGGAGACTGCGGTCTCCAAGAAAACTGTAAAAATGTTGAAACAGCTTGAAGGAGTTCCAGGTGTAAAGTGGAAATCTCCTACGGAGCCAGTGTTAAATCTGAAGGCATTACATGTGTCACAAGCGTCTGCTTCTAAACAGTTTTCCAACCAAGTTGGAACTTCAAAGTCTGGAAAGAAAAAGTCCTCCAAGAAGAAGACAAAACTGAGGAAGCCCAAGGAGAAGAAAACAGTAACCCAAAGGGTTATAGATAGTCTGGATGAATATTACCAGACCGCGAGGCGTCCTATTAAGCTTGTTGACTTTATGCCAGAGCTCAAGATTGACGAAGCAGAGGAAGCTGATGAGGATCCTCTTCCCACAGAAGTTTTTCGAGTCATTTCAGCAACGCCAATAACTCCGACAAAAGAAAAATATGTCAGAGAGATAATCGTTGAAACCTGTCTGGCAACATCGTCAATGGACTACAGCTCGGAGGAGGATCTGCATTTTCCAAAGACAGATGAATCAGATCCCGACATAGCGTCGCAGATAGGACATGTAAATCTGGGAAGTGACTCTGGATCAACGAATGAATCTCTAGACACCATAATGGCTGACTCTGAAGAAGAAATTCCATTGAATGAGTCTGAGCCAGAAGAGATCGCTCAAGTGCAGTTGAGAAGTGGCAAGATACTGCCACCTCCGCCAAAGAAGCAGATCTCCAATAAAGATAAGGGAAAAGAGATAGTCATCAATGAAGACATTATCTCCGAGGATCCCAAGAAGAAACATACTCCAGTCAGGGGAATAGATTATAATATCTTGTCCCATCTAAGGAAGATCCCTGCCCAGCTCAGCATATACGACGCTCTGGTAATGTCTAAGGATCTTCGGGAGACTTTGATTCAGGCTCTCAAAGACCCCGAAAGATATGAGGCGTACTTCGCTGAGCGCAACCTGACTGAGGTCTTACAAGCTCGTAAAGAATCGTTCATCACGTTCACCGAAGATGACATGATGCTCGGGACTGCAGACCACAACCGACCTCTGTATATTACTGCAGAGAGTGATGATTTAGTAATCAGTCGAATCCTGATTGACCCTGGGTCCTCCATCAACCTTATGAGCTTAAAAGCACTAAGGTCGTTGTGCCTCAACGTGGAACACCTCGGGCCAGATAAGCTTATGGTACATGGTTTTAACGAAAAAGGGCAGAAAACCCTTGGATCGTTTATGCTACCTCTTGTGTTTGGAGAATTTCACACAGAAGCCAAGTTCCATGTGATTGATGCGGATACTTCATTCAAGGCGCTCCTGGGTCGTCCATGGTTGCATGAATATGGCGTTGTCCCGTCAACATTACATCAGTGCATGAAGTATCTCAGGGATGGAGAAGAATTCAAAATTTCTGGTGATATCCAACCCTTTACAGTCCATGAAGCAACAGTCTATGAAGATGCGCAGTACTTCATGCCAAAGAAGCAAAAGTTATCAAGCTCTCTAAAGGCTCAAGCATCTAACCCAAAGAGTGCAAAGCAACCTGAACAGAAAGGTGAGAGGAAGCAGGTGGGGAGAAAGAAGGCGTCGTCGACTTTTCCCAAAGAAACTTCCACTTCTAAAGAAAGAAAACATGTACCTCACCTTAGGAGCGACACAGATGAAGATGATGTCACCCCTACAAAATCTCAGAAGGTATGCCATTCGATGGACGAATGGAGTAGGGAGGTCGCATATTCAAATGATGATTATGACTACGATTCTATCTACATGAACACGGTGCAAGATGTAGTCTCTAGAAGAATAGATAGCCTGTCAATCTCAGACAGCGTGCTTGTAGTCACTCGCGTTCCCCTACAGTATTTCAAAGAAATAATTACACGAGATGTGCATAAAGTTGAAGAACTTGTGACCCTTTATCTGCCTCCGATCAGAAAGGGGATTGAGTCAGGGAATATATTCTATTCCGTAGGAAAGAATGAAGAAGTGAATCGTGATTGGGACCATGTCTTCATCGATTCTGAAGAATTACTACCTACGAGACTACCTAGGTTTAATACCAAAGGCATTCAAAGAATGTTGCGAAAGTGGATCAATGTTCCCACCTCCAAACGACAACTTCGTATGTGCCTAAGTCTCTGGTATGGAAGGAATCCACGTCCAATGCGGCGGAAGGAGATGAACGCATATAATGGTATTGGATTCGTCAGGCGAAAATACATCCGGAAGGAGACTTGCCGAGCCATCACTTGCAGGGAAGTTGAATTCAATAATGTTCCTAATGAAGAAATCCACGAAGCTGATGATTACGATGATCAGCCTCTAGAGGCCAAGCCTGCGCCTGAAGAGCTTGAAGATGGTGGACAAGCGGCCACTATGGACGAATTAAAAGAAGTCAACTTGGGAACCGAGGATGACCCTCGCCCAACCTTCATTAGTTCCCTTCTGCCAGAAGACCAAGTGGAAGAGATAAAAGAACTCCTCTGTGAATTCAGGGACTGCTTTGCCTGGACATATGCTGAAATGCCTGGCTTATCCCCTGATGTAGCAGTTCACAGACTAGCAATCAAACCAGACGTGGCACCCATTAAACAAGCTCCGAGAAGAATGAGATTGGAGATTGAAGAACAGGTGATTGCAGAAACAAAGAAGCTCATAGATGCGGGCTTCATCCGAGAAGAGAAATATGCTGATTGGATTGCCAACATCGTCCCCGTGAAGAAGAAGAACGGTCAGATACGTATCTGTATTGACTTTCGGGACCTCAACAAGGCGTGTTCAAAAGACGATTTTCCGCTGCCTGTATCCGAACTCCTAGTAGACAACACGTCAAATTATGACATGTTCTCGTTTATGGATGGATCGTCAGGATACAACCAGATCAAGATGGCTCCTGAGGATGAAAAGCATACATCATTCAGAACGCCCATTGGCATTTTCTGCTATACGGTCATGCCCTTCGGCCTGAAGAACGCTGGTGCCACCTACCAACGGGCGATGACCCATATATTTGACGAGTTAATACATCAGAAGGTTGAGTGCTATGTAGATGACCTGGTCGTTAAGAGCATAGACCGCAAAGATCACTTAAAGGACCTGAGGATTGTATTCGAAAGAATCAAAAAGTTTGATCTAAAAATGAATCCTCTCAAATGTGCTTTCGGGGTTTCCTCCGGCAAATTCTTGGGGTATGTCGTTCGTCACCGAGGTATTGAAATTGACCCCAACAAGATCAAAGCAATCACGGAGATGCCACCACCAAGAAGCCTCCGTCAACTCCGCTCCTTGCAAGGGCAACTGGCTTTCATTCGGCGATTCATATCGAATCTGTCGGGTAGGTGCCAGCCATTTTCAAAACTAATGAAGAAGGACGTTCGCTTTAAATGGGATACAGAATGTCAAGAAGCATTTGACAGTATCAAGAGATACTTGTTAAATCCACCCATTCTTGCAGCGCCAATTTCGGGGAAGCCTCTTATACTGTATACGGCAGCACTAGAAGAGTCTCTCGGAGCATTACTGGCGCAGCACAATGAGGAAGGAAAAGAAAATGCACTCTACTATATCAGTCGGAGATTAATTGGAGCAGAGATACGTTATTCTCCCATTGAAAAGCATTGCCTGGCATTGATTTTCGCAGTTCAGAAACTTCGCCACTACATGTTATCTCATAAAATCACCTTGATATCAAAGATCGATTCGCTGAAGTTTTTGATGACAAGACCAGCGTTGACAGGTCGTTTAGCAAGGTGGGCAGTGTTATTACTGCAATTTGATATAGTGTACATGCCACAAAAGGCAGTAAAGGGACAAGCTTTGGCAGATTTCCTCGCCGCGCATCCAATCCCAGCAGATTCCCCGCTCAATGATGATTTTGCCAGATGAACAAATCATGCAGATTGATGAAAAAAAAAGCTACCATTCTGGGAGATGTACTTTGATGGGGCATCGTCTATCAAGTCTCCCAAACCTCCAAATCTTGCAAAGGCCCAAGCTGGCATCAGTCTAGTCTTTATAGAACCCGAGGGAGGCATAATGAGATTCTCGTTCAGTCTAACTGAACCTCGGACCAATAATGAAGCTGAATACGAAGCTCTAATAGCAGGACTGGAGATTGCAATTGATGTCCAAATCACAGATCTCCAAATCTTCGGCGATTCTCAACTTGTGATAAATCAAGTTCTGGGCATTTACAAAATCTGCAAACTTGAATTGGCTCACTATCACCGACGAGCTCTCGAGCTTCTAAAACAAATACCGAACGTCAAGTTAACTCAAGTTCCTCGAGGACAGAACGCAAAAGCAGATTGTCTAGCCAAATTGGCCAAGGAGCTTGCAAATGAGGATAAGAGGCCACCTATATTCATTGCGGTTGAAAACCGCCGAGTCTTAGAGCCAGCAACCCTACAATTCCCGCAAGCAGAGGGAATACCAAATTCGAGCCAGCAGGATGTAACCCCGATTAATCCTCAACCTCCCCAACCAGTCGGTCTTGAATATCAACATGAAGAAAATCAAGCTCCTAAAAGAAGACGTAAGACCAGTCTAGCTTCAAAATCCTGGTGGTATTGCTTAGATGTTGAAGTCGAAGATGATTGGAGGCGACCATTCGTTGACTACTTCAAAGAAAGCAAACTCCCAACAGATAAATCTCTGGCTGCACAAATTAGAAAAAGAGCATTGCGATACGCGTTTGTCAACAATACGCTATATCGGCGGGCTTTTGATCAGATGTGGCTACGATGCCTAGGGACCAAGGAAGCTGATAAAGTGGTAGCAGAAGTTCATGAAGGACTCTGCGGAGCACACCAGTCAGGTCCCAAGATGGCTACTAAAATCAAAAGAATGGATTATTACTGGCCTACGATGGTGAGAGATTGTATCAACCACGCTAAGAGGTGCCATGAGTGTCAGATCCACGGTGATGTTATTCATCAACCGCCGAATCCACTGCATCCAACAGTAGCGTCCTGGCCATTTGAATGCTGGGGTACAGACATAATCGGACCGATAGATCCACCATCATCGGCCGGACATCGCTTCATTCTTGCAGCAACAGACTATTTTTCAAAGTGGGCAGAAGCGGCACCATTCAGGGAAGTCACGTCCGAGCACGTGATCAACTTCTTCACCCACAATGTCGTCTACAGATTCGGTGTACCACGCCGAGTGATCTCAGACAATGGCACGGCGTTCAAGAGTACAAAAATCTACAAGTTTGTAGATCGTCACAAGATTGACTGGCGGTACTCGTCTATATATAACCCAAGAGCAAATGGCTTGGCAGAAGCCTTCAACAAGACATTGGTGAAGTTATTGAAGAAGATCCTCACCAAGAACAAAAGAGAGTGGCATACGAAAATGGCAGAAGCGTTGTGGGCGTATCGTACGACCTACAAAACACCAACCAAAGCCACTCCCTACTCACTAGTATTCGGGGTTGAAGCCGTCTTGCCACTAGAAGTTGAACTACCGTCCCTTCGGGTCGCTATTCAGAATGAGCTCACTCAAGAGCAAAATGCTCGGTTGAGAATGGAAGAGCTCGATGCACTCGACGAAGTTAGGTTGCAAGCCCAACAAAACCTAGAATTCTACCAGGGAAGGATGGCAAAATCATTTGATCGGATGGTGCGTCCTCGGTCCTTTCAAGAAGGGGAATTGGTCCTGGTGCTGAGAAGACCAATCATCCCACACCGAAGAATTGGTGGCAAGTTCGTATCTAACTGGGAAGGCCCATTTGTCATCGAGAAGGTGTACCAAGGAGGAGCCTACCAGCTTATCGATCTGCACGGTCAGAGGCCCATGCCGCCGATCAACGGTCGACATCTGAAGAAGTACCATGCGTAAAATTGCTCAAGGAAATTTTATATTTAATGTATTGTGTATTCCATGCATATCTATATACACTTTATATTTTATATTTTTGAAATTCTCTTGTATTGCAAGAATGCATTTCAAAATCTCCCTACAGGACAGGGGGCATCTTAAATGTTTATTTGGGTTGACATCATGCTCCGCGCTGAGATCCCCAAATAAATATTTAAAATATCAAAATCTCAAAATTATTCTATTCTGAAATGTCCCTGCGAGACAGGGGGCATTTTAAATATTTATTCGGGTCGACATTGCGCTGCATGCCGAGATCCCCGAATAAATACTTAAAATCACCAACACAAATATTCCTTTATACTGAAGAATACAACGAATTCTTTTCAAAGTGTATGCAGGTGGTCTTTCAAAAGATCGAGACATCACCTTCTCCAGCATACCAAAATTCGAAAGTCAAAAAGAGACTTTTGCAACTACACACTAACAAATTGAGCCAGAACAACCTGAAGTCTTTCAACAGCCTAAAGCTTAAGGTTCGAGTGGGTGTAAGAGGTCGGATCCAACACGCCCAAATATGGCCGGATCGCTGGCAGCTCCGTCTACTCAACACGCCATAAGAAAGGCCGTAGTAGCGGAACCCCCACTTCGTCAACCCGTCAGTAGGGACTGTAAGAAGTACGAAGGCAAATTTGACTCGACAAGTTTAAGTGATCATAGTCTATCAAATTCTCCTAATCGACCGGAGAATCAAAGTTCCAGTAGGAAGAAGGAATCTCGAGCAACTACCAAATTCGCGTAGGCTCTAAATCTTCTACCACAAAGGAAGACTCAAAATCTATCAACTTCAGCAAAATCAGCATTGGGAAGCACATTTCCCCTAGCTCAAGTCTGAAGCCTGAATGGGTGTAAGAGGTCGGATCCAACAAGCTCAAATATGGCCGGATCGCTGGCAGCTCCATCTACTCAACACGCCATAAGAAAGGCCGTAGTAGAGGAACCCCCATCTCAGCAACCAGAGGACGAAGAGCTGTCAAATCCCAGCTCTCCCGATCTGATGAACTCAAGTGACTCAGATTAAAGTCTCCTCAAGTGGTTAAGGATCAAGATACTACCCAAGTTTGGTACTATCAACCGAATCCAAAATATGTAAATCCTTCAGCAAATCCGTAAAACATCAAGCTAGGATCGAAGGAACTCTTCTGCAACAAGTCCGCGAAAGCACAAAGCAAAGGACCGAAGAAATTATTCCGAAGTTCATAAAAAGCTTAAAGCTGAACTAAGAGGATTCTGTCATCAACAAGTCCGTTATGCACAAAGCTCTGGACCGATGACTTCTCGTCAACGACCTAATGCATCTAGGTCACCGACATCTACTCCTTCATCAAGCCCGCCAAAGCTAGAAGCAAAGGGCAGAAGACATGCAAATCTTCTGACAAGTCAATGAAGACAAGTCAGATAATTCTCCATCAATGTCCGCAGCACAAAGCACAGGACAGGATGAACCAAAATCCCAGGGAAATTAAAGCTATAAAAAGAAGTATCATGAATGACTTCTACAAATGTCCCTAAAGACTGGGGGCATTTTAAATATTTATTTGGGTCGACATCGTGCCGCATGCCGAGATCCCCAAATAAATATTTAAAATTTCTTGCCGAAATACAGTTAAAGGAAGAAAGAATAGAAGATCCGCAATAAACTGGATGTGTCACCAGCAAGAAGTATAATTTGGGCAAGATATAATCAGTACAAAGGACTGCAAAGTCCCACCAACTGATGAACGTAGAAATGTTGAGCAATTACTAAATTACTAGAAAATAATGTGACAGTGGTAGCAAAGGAAGAACAGAAAGTGGAGATGTTATCTACTACCTTCAATCTACAAAATAATACTCCAGGGATATGAATTTGGAGTGTTATATCATTGTCTTATGGAGCTCTACTTCACAAGAACCAACATGTCAATTCCGCTAAAGATTACAAATGCATCTGAAGATCCACGAAGATACAGGGATAGACTTTTGGAGATCCACCAAATGAAAATATTTGTGTGACATCCAAGCAAAATTTTGGAGATCCACTAAATGAAAATCTTAGTGTGACATTCAAGCAAATCTTTGGAGATCCACTAAACGAAGACCCTTTATGTGACATCCAGAGAAAATATCTAGAGATCCATAGGGTCAATCAACATACAACAAACGTGTTTCGCTCCAGACGTGAACCACATTTGTTGGGGGGCATTTGTTGACCTTCCCGCTACAGCCAAAGGAAACAGACAAAAAATTTTACCTGAGGCGAAGCCATACGCGAATCCTGCAAAGATCGCGCCGTCTGCTACAGTGTCAGCTCTGCGGAACGGCGCCGAAGCCAGAAACCCATCCCTCGCGTGCGCGATCTCGCCTCGATCCCACCTCTGCCTTCGCCTTTAAAACGCGAACGAAGGCTCCTCACACGACACCTCTCGCAGGCACTCGAACTTCCCCATTCGCTAACTCCTCTTCCCACACACGATCCCGTCGCTGCTTCCGAAGCTCCTCCGACCTCCTTCCACTGTCGAAGCCACATCCTTCTTCCCTCATCTCCACCGAAGCCCCAACCTCCTTTCCACGACCAAATCTCCGTGCAAGCCTTCCCTGTACCCGACGTCCCCAATCGACGAAGCCAAGAGCTGCCCCATCCGAACCCGTAAACACTCAAAGCAACCAATCAAACTCCCAATTCACTTCTCCCTCCCAGTCGATCGCCCCTCTCAGCCCTTGTCCGCCGACTTCATCAACCGGCTGGATTTGAGAGAGAGAGAGAGAGAGAGAAAGAGAGATAGAGAGAGAGAGAGAAGCCCTAACCTCTCCGCCACCTTCGCCTCTGTCCGACTTCGCCCCGACTTTCCCTTCCCGACGGAACGGAAGTTACGACATTTGGGTCGGAAGCAACAACGTGAGCTCCCTGGTTGTAAAGGTAACTTGCTCCCTTTGGCGTGCTCCTTTGACCGAGTCCAGTAAATCTTGCCGAAGAGAGGGAAACAGAGCATTTAGTTCTGTGAGAATTACTTATTCCTTAACAAGATCTTGGTCTAATCCTGTATAATTTCTTCTTTTAATTAAGTATAATTAGTTGAATTTAATTATAATTAATGATAATTTATTTTAATTAAATTTAATTATAATTATCATAAATTATAATTCATTATCTTTTTAATTTTAATTAATTAATAATGATAATAACTAATTATAATTAAAGTTAATTAGTTATGATTGATTAAGATCAATTATAATTAATTATCTTTTAATTCTAATTATTTATTATTAGTCATAATTAATTATGATTAAAGTTAATTAATTATAATTAATTAAAGATAATTATTTTTAATTTTGATTATAACTAATTATAATTAATTATAATTACTTAAAAATAATTATAATTGATTTAATAAGAAAAAAGGAAAAAGCAAAATGCAAATGCTTCACTCCTCTTGCCTCAATCCACATGCCAACACCTCTACCCCGACACCGTCAGGTATACTCCCTAAACTTAGATTCCCGTTCTCGTCGTTAGCGGCGAGCTAGCGAACCCCCCACGCGCTCACGTAGCATAGTGGGGAGGGAAACTAGCGCGGCGCCTACGACGAGGCAAGCAATCACCTTAAACCCCGCCCTCGATGCTTGCGACGAACCGACAAACCCCCTACGCGCTCACGTAGCGTAGTAGGGCGGGAAATCGGTGCGGCGCTAGCAACGAGGTGGGTAATCCCCGGACCGCTCATGTAGCGTGAGGGGGAACAAAAATTAAGTACCCACATGTGGGGAAATTCCTGTGTTTCTTTGCAACAGGTACCCGAGACCCCTAAACGCTCATGTAGCGGGCGGGGATTGAAGAAATTTTGCTGCCGTGATGTCTACGGACATCTACCTGAAGCGCGCACGTCGCGTCGAGGGGAAGGCAGCCTCTTGGTTTTTCCCCTGAACGGGGGAGACGCCGGGAGGCTGCCGAAATTTTCAGTGATACCGGGGACTTGGACAAGAATTTGGACATGTACCCTAGACTCAAACTTGGACAATAAAGGACTTGATTTGGACAACAAATGAACATAAAATTGTGCCTAAGTCAAATTTAAATGAGCTCAAATCTAAATGAAATTGAACATGCATGAACTCAAATTGTAACAAAGCGTGGGCAACAAAATTTGGGACAAGAGCTTGGACATTTGAAGATTGGGCTCGAACCTGCGAACTTGAACTCAAACTTGCTTCGAATAATCATAACAAAGATTTGGACTCAAATGAAATAAAATCAAACATCCATTTGGATGACAAGACTTGATTCAAAAACAATAGAATTTGAACTTGAATTGAATAATGCTGCAGTGGATATGGGCTTGAATTGGGCTCATATTTGAACTTGATATAGACATTGCAAAGAACTTGAATCAAAACCCAACCAAGAAGGACTTCAATTTGACATTGAACTTGAATGGAAGTAAAAGAACTTGCAACTCGACTACAAAGACTTGAATTCAAGTGGACAAGAACTATGAATGGACCTGAACTCAAATTGGACCATATAGAGCTTGATGTAAAATTGAATTTAGATGGTTGAACTCAAATAAGAATTTGAGTTGGACCACATGATACTTGAAGGAATGTAGAAGACTCATATTGAGTTTGAACTCTAAAAGACCTGAGTTCGAACAAAACACACAGAACCAGACTTTGGATTTAACAAAAGAGCAGTCAAAATATAGAGGCCCGATGAACAAATCCTGATCATTCAAGTAGATATACATGAGCAAACGAAGATGTATAGTGGATAAGGAGGTTCCTACATCTCATTCAAGCAAGATGAATATACGATCTGATTGCAGATAATGTTGCAAAGAATCTTTAGCCTACAAATGAACAATGTGAAACTCATAGTGTTCATGCCAATTAATCTATAAGCAAGGAAAGGAACCTGTAATACACGTGTTTCATCCCAAAGATAAATATCAAGGACTTGCAACAGCATCAACCATCATCTCATAAACATATACGTGAGAATTATGTTGGGGGCAATGGCATGCTCAAGAGGAGACATGCAATAAATGAAATATCAAATTCAAATTGAAGTGTGGCCCTCTCACAATCAACACAAGTCAACATAAAAGCAATTGTATTGATACCTTGCAGGTAAGGGAGACTAGTGTGCAACGGATATAATATCCTCCCTACAAGCGATGCTAGCTACCTTGCAAATACACAGTGATCCTTTCACAAGCAACTATAGGAGACTTGTGAGTGTTCAAGAACGACCGTGAAATACACACAAGTGAATACAACAGCTTGTGAACACAAACAACAGTCCATTCTTAAGTGGTTGTAGGAGACTCGTGGGTGTTTGTGGACAACATGAAAGTATATACAAATGAGTACAATATACTCGCCAAACTACAAATGAATTCAAGAGGCAAATAGTGAATGCTACTATATCCTTTCAATTGACATGAATCATTTATGGATGAACATAGAAGCTCTCTGTGAAACAAGAACTGACATGCAAATAACTAAAGGAGATATATTGCAAACACAACATGTCCCCAATATATACGGGCATCCGCAAGCAATGACAGGGAAACTTTCGTAGGAAGAGTAATATACTTATAGATATATGCAGCAATCTTGTCAAATGATAGAAGATACGCAAGTAAACGCGACGGTCTACTAATCAAGCACATCAACTTCCTGCAAGTAGAACGGGCTCAATGATGCTATAAGAGACCCACACCGCAATCAGCATTACAGTTGTAATCAGGAGAATTCTACCTGCAGTGAAAGCAATGATACGATATATCAGAATGCACTCAAGTGAATATCAATACACGATGCATCACACTCACTAGAGTTAATGATCAATATTTAACAAGTATGCTGTTAAAGATTGATGCAAAGTTTGGTGGCCTAAACTCACAATTACATACATCCGCCACTCCAATCATCTCAAGGACTGCAACAAATATGCTAGGAATGAATGCTTTGCACGACCCTCCTAGAAGGTCTGATGTACCTTCCATCAATGCAGTCATCAGTTCGAGGCAGTGACCACTAATTTCAAAATACAAGACAGCATTGAGGACACAGCCATTCAGGGTTCTAGGAAGAGAAAGCCAGATCAAATTATTATGAAATGAGTTAATTTCAATTCAACCGGATCCTAAATATTGAGTTGAATAGGATTATTGAGATTTCAAGTTCTCGATAGGCAGTATTCATACATCTCGCATATCACCCATAATGAATGACTAGGGGAAACCCATCATGCATACGCAAGCAGGAGATTCGTTAGTGCACTACAACCTACCTGCGTAAATCACGTAAGTAGTGCACGACAGTCTGCCTGTACAAAGCAGCAAGCAACTCCAGTCTACGAGCTGCTGTAAGACGCCACCGGATCCGCAACTTTCATGCAAGCGGACAGAAGGCGTGTACAAATATTCCAAGAATACCCCCGCACGTGTGCACTTTAATTTGTATACACATAGGTACACCAAAAGGGGAAAATATAATCTGAACCCGCATGGGCCCCGGCGAGCGTGTTATTGGTACACACGTGACGTCTAGGGATGCTGCGCGAGTTAATAAATTTGAACCCGATCCTCCTAAAGCGAGTAAATAGGAGTTGACGAGGTTCAACAAACAATTATAAAATACCCCCAAACACCCGCATGGGCCCCGACGAGCGTGTTATTGGTACATACGTGACGTCTAGGGATGCTACACGGGTCAATAAGTGAATTCAAGTTCGAGCCCGATCCTTCTATTCAGGTAGATAGGAGTTGACACGGCTCGAATTATTAAATGAATATGCGGTCACGAGATCGACTGGGATATTTATTTTATAGTTCATATTAGGCCTTCAAGGCCTATAATCAAGAGAATTCACCAATAAAGGTACAAAACCTACGAAACCTGATCCTCTGTCGGCAGCTCGACAGAGTGGATAAGGTTCAATCCATAAATGTAATGACCCCAAATACCCCGATGATGGCCGTATTGAATGCAAATCTCAACCGGAGGGGTCCACACAGATCATTTCAAATACCACCCAAAACTCCACAAAAATTCCCAAAATCCCAAACTCCGAAAATATTTAAAATTGAAATCTAACTGTCAAAACACTTAAAGCAAAATACATTCACCCTCCGCAACAGTTTGCCGAGGTGGACAAATCAAAATATACTTCAGCTCACACAGAGCTAGTGCCTAGTCGAAAATATCACTAGGATCCATTCTCAAACAATCTCCTGCCAGCAAGGATGTGGTACGAGTCCTCTAACCGGCAGTTTCGCCGCCAAATGGCACTGCAGGATAAACGGTTATGACTCGGGGCCCTCTAAACCAGGTGGTCGCCGCCAAATGGCACCATTATACTATGGTTATGGCCAGAGCCCGTATGCTCCCCAATGGCATCAAATCCTTGAGATATGAATCAATAGGATATGATCGATAGGGCACAAAGCCCTCTGTTAGATAAGGTGGATTTAAATTTGTCCCCTTAGGCAAATACTCCCCCCAGGTTTACAAGGTATCCTTGGACGAAGCAACCCATGGCTGCTGACAAGGATCCTTCTGTCAGGTTGGGTCGACTACCTCCTCTGACTAAGTAGACCAGGGACCACGATGGCCCGGGATGACGGAACCATGGGATCTTGATCGGGTCTATCATCCATTCCCCAACCATCTTCTTTGAGTGCTAGATGGTGAAAACTTTCAATTTTGAATATCAATCACTCATCCCTAAACTTTCAAATTCTATGCTGCTACTATATGCCAGACTCACGTATCTCTACGTATCTGATTGACGACTAGCCTTAATCGAAAGTTCTCTCTCGTTATCGGGAGGGGTAATTAACTATAGGGGCTTGCGCCTATAGGAAACCAGGACTCAGATTATAAAGTCCTCGCAAAATGAGGGCGAAATCTCTGGGTAGTGTCTTATCTACAAACCCATCTGCCTTCCAAAATTTACCCCGGAACTTAGTTCATTAAAACTCCCCCCTCGAAAACCAAAAAAAAAGTGCGGGCGGAGGCCGGGGCCGAATTTTCGGAGCCCACATGTAGAGAATGTGTTGTAAGTGAAAGATTACCAGAGGATACAAAATAGAGAAGATGCGTTAAAATCAGTAATTTGTCCTTCAATACTTGAATAAGAAACATAACGACAAAAGCTATGGCAAATTACCTTTAACTCCAAATCCCAAAACATAATCACTAATTTGATAAATAAAATGGACAAAATAAATTTAGCATTCAATACTTGATATGTCATACTTTCTAAACAAAAAAGTATACACATGGTTCACCTATAAAAGGGCATCATCATAAAAATAAAACACACCAAAATTGAAGTTGTAGGTAGTTCCACACTTTCAGGTTCAAACACATGCTCACATCCCAAACGTAACATAACCATGCGTAATAATGACTGTCCAATACGTTTATTCATATAAAGAAAAAATATAACATTTGGCTAATATGCCACTAGGCTTCAAGGCAGAAAACCTATTAATAGGTGGCATGTTGCATGAATAACTAATGCTAAGCTTATTGATAATAATATCAATGGGCCTTGGCTCAAACAGTATACTCTCTAGTTTCCAAAGCATAGATCTATGATTCGAGATGCAGCAGCTGTGTGGCATGAAAAATTTCTCTTGTTATCTACGTGGGTTTAAATCTATAATTATCCTTATGCCTGTAAATTTATAACTAACTTTATACCCACATTATCATTAATAAAAATATATGGAATAGATTTTAATTCTTTTAAGAAACAAAAAAGCATGTTGATAATAACAATTGCATAGCTTAAGGCGGCATAGAACTTTCAATATAACACTATAAATAGAAAAAGGTTGCTGCCTAAGATGATCGATGATGGGACAAAGAGAATGTTATTACCTCATAAATCAATAGCTTCATAGAGAGAATGCGCCCTTATAATGGAAAACATGGCATAAAACAGAAAAATACCCGCAAAAGGTTACATGCATTGAAGCTTCAAAAAAGGCAGCAGGACTGCCTTCTACGAGATGAACAAATGGAATCCTTGAAGTATGCTCAGTCCGCATATTCCTCTAAGAAATTCTTGGCAAGTCATAATGATGGGATTAGATTATATCAGCATAAGTAGCACTAAGTTCTTCACTTTAGCTGTAGATGGAGAAACTTAAAATCTTCAAACAGACAGCTATAAGAAAGTCTAAGGTATGGATAGCTCTAAAATGCAGAGGGTAGACAGAAAATTAAGTCACCTAAAAAAAAAACCAAAGTTAACCTAAATAAGCAGCTCAGCTCTCGTCTTTTTGAAAACATGGAGTGCTAATCTAAGATTCAAATAGTCATAAAATACAAACAAGTAAAACATCTATTCAACTACTTCGAGGGTCAACTTGATCTTATCTACTGCTCATCCAATTGAAGCCCCAAACTCTTGCAAGGTTGAAGGATCTCTTGACGCGATTCATGCTCCAGTAAATTGATGCAGCACAGACTCAGTTTATATATCACATGACGAAACAGACCAAAACTTCACTCTAAGTAGATTTCATTTATTTTGCAAATTATGTTATTTTTCATTTTTCATATGTAATTTGCATTTTCTGGTTTATTTTATGCTTGGATGGACAAGGCATGGCTCCAAACTATAAAAGGAGATCATGAACTAGGCTTTGAGACATTTAATAATTGAATGCAAATTTGATTCCTCCAAACCTATTGATTGTTTTGTCCTACTCTTGTTCGTCTCATTCTCTCCCCTCCCTCTTCTTTTATTCTTCATTCTCTAATACTACTACTCTTTTTTTCCCATCTCTATTTTTTTGTTTCTTTTTTGCATCATCAATGGTATCAAAGTGAAACCACGACCCATCCTTCCTACCACAGTCTCCTTTTCATACATGATCTCATCAGTCTCTACTCCTTACCGAACTCAACATCGCACACCACACAAGTCTCCCTACTCATGCTCACCACCACAGTCGTGTGCCATCTCATCTCATCACAAACCCACATGACTTGATAGTTCCTCATTCCTGACCCATTGCTGATCGCTATCCTAGCACATCCCACCAATGCACACAACAATAACAACAACATCAAGCCTTAATCCCATTAAGTGGGGTTGGCTAAATAAATCATTTTTCTCCATTGTGTCTCATTGAGTCAAATTCTCATTTAAAACTAAAAAAAAAGGCCGTTTCTAACACTTTCTAACCAAGTCTTTTTAGCTCCACCTCTACCTTTTTTAACGTAGGACACATCTAATACATCTACTCTCCTAATTGGGTCATCAGAAGGCTTGGATGTACACCAATACACATTGACCAGCATAATCTATCTTCCACCTTGTGTACCTTGACTACCTAGGACAACACCTACAGCCAATCAATTTGCCACTGCTTTATGTCTCCCATTCGTGCCAATTGCTTATTCACTTCCCCTCTAACGCATGCGACTCTACAACCTTACACGCTGCTCTACCGCTATTGATTGATTGCCATACAAACATTGACCCAAAAGCTATTTCTATTGCCACTATCTTGAATCCCTCGTGACTTTGCCTCCCATACACTACACAAGCTGTCACCTTTGTTCCCTTTAGCAAGCTGGTCCATTGCCGCCTTCCTCCTTGCAAAAAATACCTTGCATTGGCACTCATCAACATCTACCTTCATGTATCTTCAGTACCATCTACATCAACTACGAGTATAAATGAGTCGAGTTGAGCTCTAGTCACCCATAGCTTGAGCTTGAGCTTGATTAATTAATCGAGTTTGAGCTCTAGTTTAATTCTATGAGTTCAAGCTATGGCACAAGTCAGCCCATTTATAACGAAAGAGAGAAAATGATTATGATTTAAGTAATTATAATAAAATTATTTAAAATGAAAAAACAAAAGATAAATAATAAAGAATTACTTATAAGTAAGATATATTTTTTAAATATTTATAATAATTTTATACTTGAATTATTGAATTTTAATATATTTTAAGTGTATTTTTTTAATATTTTTTAAACAAGTTAGCGTGTGAGCTAAAGAAAATAAGTCAAGGTTGGCTCAAGCTTGGCTCTTTTAACTCATCAAGCTCGGCTTGACTCACTTACACCCATAACATTAGCACATTCTTATACTCCGACACATCTTGCGTACCCAATTTCCAACCCAAGCACGTGATTCAATTGTTGACCACCGAAAGAAAAGCCAAAATAAAAAAAAATTTTACCTACTCGGATCTCTGCCATTTGGCGGCCCATACCCGTATCCCTGCAGAAATCACGGCTACAGTCGCCCATACCTCTGCAAACGGCGCCGTTCGTGTATCCTCGCATAATTCCTGTTCAGAGTGCCTCGATCGCTACTCCGTGATGTCGTTAAAAAGAGCCGAACTCCCTGCTTCCTCCCACTTGTGAATCCCCCAGCAAACCGACGCAGGACTCCCAGACACCGAAACCTCCTTCCCCAATCGCAAGCTCCAGTCACTGTTGACCTCTCTGATCTCCGACGCCAATACCCATCTCCGCTCGAAGCCCCTCCTCCCTCTGTCGTGAAGAAGACGGACCCGACCTCTCTCCTGTTCGCAAGCCTTCTCCAACTTCTACTCAGACCCGACCCCGTCGCTGCCTCCCGCGATCCGAGAGAGGGAAACAGAGAAAGAGAGAGAGCGAGCCGAGAGAGATAGAGAGAGAGAAGCCCTAACCTCTCCGTCTCCTTCACCTCTGTCCGACTTCGCTCCGACGTTCCCTCCCTCCTAGATCGGAAGTTACGATATTTTGAGCAGAAGCACGAACGGGAGCTTGCTGTGAAGGTAACTTTCCCCCATCGTGCGCTTCTTCGGCTTCTCTTGCGTGCTGCTCGACTTCGCTCGCTCGACGACTTTCTCTTGCTGTCGGATTGGGAGATACGACATTTTGATCGGAAACAACAACAGGAGTTCACTTGCTGTGAGGGTAATCCCTCCCTTTCGTGCGATTCCTCGGCCTAATCCTGTAAATCCACCGAATGAGAGAGAGGATGGGAGGGATTGATTTATTTATTTATTTTTGTTGTTGTTGTTTTTAGTTTTATTATTATTAATATTATATATTATTATTAAATATAATTATTAATTAATTATGATTAATTTATTAATTATAATTATTGATTGATTATAATTAATATATTAATTATAAATATTCATAATTAATTATATTTAATAAATTAGTTATAATTAATTAATAATTAAGTAATTAATTATTAATTATAATTATTTGACTAATTCTACTTTTAATTAATTATAGTTAAATATTAATTAATGATGATAGTTAATTAACTAATTATAATTAATTAATAAATATAATTACTTAATTAATTATAAGTGATTATAATTAATTATGATTATTTATTAATTAATTATTCATTATGATTAATTAATTATTTGTAATTAATTATAATTAATTATGGTTAATTATAATTAATAATAAAATGAAAAATGCAAAAATCTCTTCCCTTGCCTCGATCCGTGTGCCCTCCACCCCGTCGCCGGCGGAACGCAAAGGTATAACCCCTCGATCCATAAAACTTTGAGAGCTCGATTTCGAAGTCTGCAGCGCGACAAAACAACCACCTATACACGCTTTTCGTAGCGTGGTGGGAGGAAGTTCGTCGCGGTGCTCTCGACGAATCGGGTAATCACTTCAAGAGCTCATTCTGTCGTTCGCGACGCACCAGCAAACCGTCTATACACGCTTTTCGTAGCATGGTGGGAAGGGAACCCGGTGCGGCGCCTACGACGAAGTGGGTGATCACCTAAAATCTCTTTTTCGGCATTCGCGACGCACCGGCAAACCGCCTATACACGCTTTTCGTAGCGTGGTGGGATGGAAAGCCAGTGCGGCGCCTATGGCGAGAAGGGGATATTCATAAGTACCCGCTCGCGGGGAAATAACTGCGTTTTTCAAACAGGTGCTGTCGAAGACCCATACACGCTTTTCGTAGCGTGGTGGGGATTGAAGACTTTACACGGCCGCGGTGTCCTCGAAAGAGGGCACCTACCATACACGCTTTTCGTAGCGTGGTGGGAAAGGCCCAGTTTTTCGTAATTTCCCCTAAACGGGGGAGATGCCGGAATGCTGCCGAAATTTCGGGTGAAACACAAGACTGCACTTGAGACCGCACTCGGACTTGATTGAACTAAAAAGAAAATACACAAGGACTTGATTCAAAACAATAAGACTTGGACTTTATTTGAACCTAAGTGAATGACAAACTCGAGCTGAATTCAAAATAATTTGAAACTTGGTTTGAATCAGATGACAGAAGGGTTGAATTCAAACTTGACTTGAACAATAAAGAAGCTCAAACCCAAAAGAACTAGGCGTAGTGAACATAAACTCAAGCAAAGGATTTGTGCTTTGAACTCAAGTGAACAAGTTGAGGACCAAAGGTTGAACTCAATATGATTACGAGGGACCCAACTAAACTGCAAAGACTTGAATTGGGATATTAATCAAGCATAATTTGGACATGATTTAAACTCAAGTGAGGATTTGATTCAAGTCTACATTGAACTCAATTTGAACCAAACAACAAGAAGATTTGAACATTTGCAGAAGTCCTAAACTCGAATCAAATGACGAAGACCTGGACTGGAACTTGAATTGCACAAAGGGACCTATGAACTTGGATTTTAATGAAATACATGAGATCAAGCCTAAAATAAGGTGCGATGACCCAAGCTCAATATAAATAGCAAAGTATTTACAAATACACTGCAAGGGACCTATAATATAAGTGTTCATTCCAAAGGCGAAGATCAAAGACTTGGATAGCAATAATTATCATCCTATAAATATATGCAAGGAGATCATGATAAATGCAATGAACTCCCACAACAGTCCCTACGAGTTCAAATACATCGTACCCACAAGGATAACAGATGGCTGCAAATACATGTGTATCCTACATGCACTATTGGAGCCTCCAATACAAGCAACAATACATGTTGATAGAAGAAGGCAACGCTGGAAGATCAATAGTGGAGAACCCATCGCCATAAATAAGTTATGAATGGCAAAGGTGGACACGACGCAGGTGTAATAGACTCCTATGACAATCCTTATAAGATGGAGATGGCAACACTGTTAATTGATAGTAGAAGATCCGTCCTTACAAGCAAGTACATCAAACCACCTGAGATTGGCGAAAGGTGGATATGAAGCAAGCACAACGGCTCTTCTATAATTATGTCCGAGAGATTGTAATGAATATAATCATTTCTCGTGAACAAAGACCAATGATATGATGCACTTGTGGATAGCAACGGTGGGTATATCGTAAGTATAACGAACCCTTGTGGATATAAGTACAAATAGCATCTACAGCAACGGTGATTGAGATGCTGCGAGTATGGAGGGTATGAAGATAACTCAATGTACGGAGGACACTTCCTGTAAGAATGAAGAAGATATTTGAGCAAATTCAAACTAAACTTCCTGGTATTCCAAAATTTCTTCCTTGATCCCATACTTAGGAATAAAGTAGTTCTGACATCCACAAACACTGAAAATGACAAGTGTGCTCAGATACCTCTAGTCATCTTGAAGGTCAATTATTTGATTATAGATGTTACATCTTGTAGAGGTTCACAACACTATAGATCTTGAAAAGAGTTCTTTTCGAGACAGCAATCACTGATCTCAAGGTATATGACATCAGTAAAGACACAGTCATACAAGATTGAAATGATTGAGTCTCTCCTTTAAACCAACAGCGAAAAATGATAATGATGGCATAGTCAAAAAGCTTTCCCACTAATTCTTATACGAGTTCTGAGAAGAGAAAGCCAGATCAAATCACTATAGAGCAAGTGAATCTCAGTTCAACCAGGTTCCGAACATCGAGTTGGATAGGGCTATCGAGACTTGCAAATCCTTGATGAACAATGGCCCCATATTTAACATACCACTCGCAAGCAGATGCAGAGGGGTTACGGCAAGTACGAGCTCTTACAAGCTGTTGTAGAAAACTCTTAGTACATCCAATCTATTGCCGACAAGAAAAATACAAAGTAAATGTATCAAGTGCGGATGCTCACGAGTTACTGTGGGAAACCCATCATGCCCAAAAGCAGAGATTCGTTAGAGTACTACAACCTACCTGCGTAAATCATGCAAGTAGTGCATGACAGTCTGCCAGTACCAAGCAGCAAACAACTCAGTCCATGAGCTGCTGCATAACGCCACCGGATCTGCAACCTTCGTACAAGCAGACAAAAGGCATCCACAAGTTACAACGCCAAGCTACCGGATCTGCAACACTCGTACAAGCAGACAGAAGGCGTCTACGAGCTTCCAAGACAAAATGCTGCATTCAAATGACAGTCGCCTGTACAACTAAAATATTCCAAATATGCCCCCACATTTGCACCGTAGCTTGTATGCACATAGGTACACAAAAATGCACGTGCAATTGTAGACCCGCATGGGCCCCGACGAGCGTGTTATTGGTACACACGTGACCTCTAGGGATGCTACGCGGGTTAATAAGTGAATTCCATTTCGAGCCCGATCCTTCTATTCGGGTAGATAGGAGTTGACACGGCTCGAACCATTAAATAAATGTGCGGCTGCGAGATCGACCGGGATATTTATTTTATAGTTCATATTAGGCCTTCAAAGCCTATAATCAAGAGAATTCACTAATAAAGGTCCAAAGCCTACGAAACCCGATCCTCTATCGACAGCCCGATAGAGTCGATAAGGTTCGACCCATAAAGACAAAGGACTATAAAGTCACCCCGATGATGGCCGTGTTGACTGAAGATCTCAACCGGAGGGGTCCACACAGATCATTTCAAATACCACCCAAATACCCAAAACTCCAAAACTCCACAAAAATTCCCTGAAAATTCAAGTCTCCAAAAATCCCAAAATCATCCGAGACCAAAATATTTAAAAGTGGATTAAATCCATCAAACACTCAAAGCAAAATCCATCCACCCTCCGCAACAGTTTGCCGAGGTGGATAAATTAAAATTTACTTTAGCTCACATAGAGCTGATGCCTGGTTGAAAATATCACTAGGATCCAATCTCAAACAATCTCCTGCCAGCAAGGACGTGGTACGAGTCCTCTAACCAGCAGTTTCGCCGCCAAATGGCACTGCAGGATAAACGGTTATGACTCGGGCCCCTCTAAACCAGGTGGTCGCCGTCAAATGGCACCATTATATTATGGTTATGGCCAGAGCCCGTATGCTCCCCAATGGCATCAAATCCTTGAGATATGAATCAATAGGATATGATCGATAGGGCACAAAGCCCTCTATTAGCTAAGGTGGATTTAAATTTGTCCCCTTAGACAAACACTCACCCCAGGTTTACAAGGTACCCTTGGACGAAGCAACCCATGGCTGCCGACAAGGATCCTTCTGTCAGGTTGGGTCGACTACCTCCTCTGACTAAGTAGACCAGGGACCACGATGGCCCGGGATGACGGAACCATGGGATCTTGATCGGGTCTATCATCCATTCCCCCCCCCACCATCCACTTTAAGTGCGAGATGGTAAAAATTTCTATTTTAAATATCATAGTCTTCCAATCTTTTAAATTCCCAATTTATGCTGCTACTATATGCCAGATCCGCGTATTTCTACGTATCTGATTGATGGCTAGCCTTAATCGAAAGTTCTCTCTCGTTATCGGGAGGGGTAATCAACTATAGAGGCTTGCGCCTATAGGAAACCAGAACTCAGATCATAAAGTCCTCGCAAAATGAGGGCAAAATCTCTGGGTAGTGTCTTATCTACAAACCCATCTGCCTTCCAAAATTTACCCCGGAACCTAATTCCGTTAAAACTCCCCCGAAGAAAACAAAAAAGCAGGCGGAGGCCGGGGCCGAATTTTCGGAGCCCACATCAATCCATCAACTTCGCTTGAAAATCAATGCTAGTCATCATTTAGCCATCTCCAATCGAGTTCAAAGAAATGTTAACTTGGAGTGTGTAAACATTAATATGCAACATTGCTTCATCAGACACTGATTTAACTGTGTTTTGAAATTTAGTCTAATTTCAGGCTATTTTTTTAGAAGAATTTTCATTAAATTATCTTTGAAACTTATTTGCATACAATGGTGTTGAATCCAATCAACACTTGTTTTACCTGTTACACCTTTATCTTTTGAATTTTATAGTCAATTTGAAATTAAGTTTGCTTAATAATTGTCATTTATTCGTTGAAGTGACATGCATAATATTCTATTCTATGACTGTAAAAAAAATAGACATTTCAAATTCAGTCTAAAATTTTCTTTGGAAATTCATGTAAATTGCATTTAATTAAAATAATCATAATAGAAATGTAAATCAACCTCTCGCATAACTTCTCATTCTTCAGGCATCTCATTTTGCATGCCATAGCCTTGAGCATGGCTAATCTCATCATTTTGCTCGCACAACAACCAGTGCAATATGGGTATTCTTTCAAGGTAATTTCGACGTGCTAGACACATGAGAAATCAATTTCACATAAAGGAAACGCTTGGGCGACTTTGTGCAACGTCTTGCCCGTAGGCTGTCCCTTTTGAACACATTCGCTAGAATCGAGTGGGGGAGGTCCCTCTCGAGTATTTTCAACGTTTCAGATACAACAACGCACAATCAGACATCATTTGAGTAATTTTGCACTGCATTACGTCCGACGACCGTCACTTTTGTCATTGTTTGATCGAGTACCGCACGAGTAGTGCTTCTTTGGTAATTTCAATATCCTGAATGCATCAGTGTGATCCTTTTCACAAATCGACCAAGATCAAATGATTACCAAAGTTCAAATGATTTCGACCAAGATAAAGGTTATTCAATGCTCGTTTCACATGACATTGTGGCATTTCGAGTCCGCTATGCGTGACATTATGTTAGTCAGTCATCCTTCATGTTGCGCTTGCTCAAATTCAATTTTGGCATATGTACGAGTTTTAAGTATTGGAAAGTTTATCAAAGCAACTACACACTACTTAGAGCAGTTACTTGCTTTTCAAGATAGTTGCACACGTCTTAGAGCATTTGCATGCTTCCCGATGTACTTGCACGTTGCATTTTCATATTTTTCATTGCATTTGCATAATGCACTCACATATTTTTTGGTTTATTTAAATGATGCATTTGCACAATTTTCGGTACATTTGCATGTTGCATTTGAATTTGAAGGTTGTCTCAAAATGCATGTGCATATTAAAAAAAATATTCATATTTCGATTATTTTCATGAATGTTTTGTCATTAGAGTACACAGTATTTTATTATTGAATTTTTAAAAAATATCTTTTGTCCACTTGCAAGTATATGTTGTGGATCTGATGGCAAGTTTATTTCTAGCATAAATTCTTATCGTGCAATTTCAACAACATTACATTTGGTCCACATGATTGTTCAAATAGACCCCCCTATAATGATATTCCTTCGCCTTGACTTGCTATTGCAATTCAAGGTTTTAACCATGTTTTAGAAGTGAGTACACTAATGTTCATGCTTGTAGGGGAGCTATCAATTTCCCTACAAGTCCCCTGTGAATCTTAATTGTGTTTAATTATATTTTTCCAAAATAACTATATTTTAAGCATTCATTTTATCCTCATTAAGAATTTGCATTTATTATTTTTATTTTTTAGTTACAATTTTGTTCAAGAAAGGGTTCTTTCAATTATTCCATATGAGTTCATTCAGTATAAATTTTGACAATCTATCGACATCTCCCTGCAGAGAGAGCATCTAAGGGGAATGTTAGGCCTTCCCACCACGCTTAAAAAAAGAACATATGATCGTGATAGGAAGTGGATGCAATTTTAGCAAAACAGGAGAATGACACAAGAAATTTAAGAAGAAGAACACATAAGAATTCTTTTTTTATTGAAAGAACTAAGAAGAAAAACACAAGATACAGTTGAATCTTCAATTGGAGAGGTAGATCCGGCTCTCCCAAATCCCTAGCCATCAGCTAGAGCCTACTCAACCTAAGCGAAACTAATTCCAGCAAAATCAAGCATATTTTGAAATCACCCTATAATTAGCCTTAAACAGGATCCCTTAATTCCCTCCCAATTATAATTAAAATTTTTCCTAAACAATTTCCCCTTGATTCCTCCTTACATAATGAATATTAACTCCCCTAGACTTTTCCTAAATAATTCTCTTTCAGATTTGAATTCAAATTAGATCTCTTTCCCTAATTAATTCCCTCCCAATTGTAATTAAAACTTTCCAAAATAATTCCCCCTCTCTTCTTACCCACCGCCCACCCTAATGGGGCCCATTGGCTCAGCCGCTGGTCCATCAATACTCCCCTCCCAAAGAGCCACATTGTTCTCAAGGTGGAATGAAGAAAACTGTTGCTGAAGCACTGGACTAATAGTAGTACACTAGAAAATGGATTGACACTGGGTCGAACGATCTCTACCTCGAGCATCTCGCTGATCAATCTCTCAATCTCTTAGTTCTGGATTTGGGGATGATGGTACAGACTAACACTGATAGGTGAGACTCCTTCATTCAAGATGATAGAATGCTCGCGTCCCGCAAAGGAGGAAACCCCTGAACTGGCTGAAATACCCCTCAATATTATTGTAGCGGTGGCTGAACCATTTCTGGTGTTTCTATCTTCTCTCCACATTTTTCTCCTTCCAAACTCTGCAGCTCCACCAAAAATCTTACTCCTCCAAAAGTGGCATCTCCTCTTCTTCCCCAAACATTTCCACCTCCTGATCTTCCCCTCTCCTTATCGGATTAGGGTTTCCTCCACTCCCTAGGCCGTCGACGGCTCCCCCCGCCTCCGACGAAGCCGTTTTGGTTTGGACCTCGAGCATCTTCCTCATCATCTCCTCCATGATGGCAAACTTCTCATCGATCTTTTCATGGACGGCTGAAATTTGACTTTGGAAATCTGAAATTTTAGATTTCAATTGTTTAATCTCCCCTTCTAACACTTCTACCTTTCTTCCTGCCATAGGTACCTAAATCTATGCTCTGATACCAATTTGATAGGAAGTGGATGCAATTTCAGCAAAATCAGAGAATGACACAAAACATTTAGGAAGAAGAACACACAAGAACTCTTTTTTATTGAAAGAATTAAGAGGAAAAACACAAGATATAGTTGGATCTTTAATTGGAGAGGAAGATCCGGCTCTCCCAAATCCCTAGCCGTCGGGTAGAGCCCACTCAACCTAAGAAAAACAAATTCCAACAAAGTCAAGCATAATCTGAAATCACCCTATAGTTTGCCTTAAATAGGCTCCCCTAATTCCCTCCTAAATCAGCCTCTCTTCCCTAAATAATTCCCTCTCATATTTGAATTCAAATTAAATCTCTTTCCCTAATTAATTTCATCCCAATTGTAATTAAAACTTTCCTAAACAATTCTCCCTTGATTCCTCCTTACATAATGAATATTAACTCCCCTAGGATGTTCCTAAATAATTCTCTCAGATTTGAATTCAAATTAGATCTCTTTCCCTACTTAATTCCCTCCCAATTATAATTAAAACTTTCCTAAACAATTTTCCTTTTCTCTTCTTGCCCGCCGCCCACCCTAGTGGGGCCCACCGGCTCAGCCGCTAGTCCATCAGATCTATGTCTAAGACACTACAGCTGGAGGTATTCATACCCACCACCTTTAAAAAAAGGTACACAGGCCCTTAGTGGATGAACAAGAATGAACACAGCGATTACCCGACCGCATTGGAACAACACGCACAAATACTTGTATATAATTTTCTCGCCACGTTGGAATAATGTGCACTAGTACTTAAATTTTGCTTCTTACATTTTAAATGTGTAAATGTAGTAATTTATTGAAATTACGTTCTAGTTGTTTAGTGGAGCATACTACAAATGCAGTCGTTTATTTTTTCTATTTGGTTTGAAGGAATACAGAGCAAAATAGTAATGCATTTGAAACAATAATTAATCGGAGGTGGCCGATGGCAACAGGCATCAACTATAGCCAATGGGGGCGGCGAGCGATAACATCTGACGACGGCGGCAACCAGCAATGGAGGCAGTGGTCAATGATGGCAATCGACAACAATCAATGATGGTCGGCAGTAATCAATGGCTTGCAATGGCCGGTGATGGGCAGCAATAGTCGGAGGCAGGCGGCAACAACCGACATCAGTTTCCACAAGTTGTATATTTTGAATTCACCTAAACTGGGTGAATTCCAAATATATTGAAAATGAACTAGATGATAAATTCTAGTCTACTCGTAAAATACTTTGCATTTAAAATACAGCCATCCAAACAACTAAATTTCCAAAAATGAATAAATCCTAAGACACTAGAGATATTACTTATTCCTATAAGAATATACTTTTGTTGTTCAACATTGGGATGATATTAACAATAATGTTACTAATGCACGTGGTTATATTCATTCATTACTATCACTTCTATAAAAGTGAATGGATTTTATAGATTAGAAAATGAATACCACTTGTCTTGATTATCATTATATCTTTCATTATGCTTAGGATTCAATCACTCTGACTTCTACTGATTACATCTATACTGATTACATCTATCAAAATAGATAGTTGTTCAAAGGATCATTATCCCTCGAACATCTCTACATAATTTCCTCATTTGGAAATAATATGCTAGTGATATACATGTATATTTGGGTTGTGGTAAAGCTAAAAGCTTAATGATTGCACAATTTAATTGGCCATAAATGAACCGTGGTGTTAATAGAGTTTTGGGTCAATGCCATAATGTCAGATGAGTAAATATGCAAACAACCTAGTGAATTGCATGGACCTAGGGGTGTCAAAATTGGTTGCAAGTCGGGTTCAAGTCCAACCCGAATTTGACCCGTCATTTTTTGACCCAACCCGATTAAGGTTCTAGGTCAATTTCTTTAACCCAAATCTGACCTGGTTCGGTTTCGGGTCAACCCGGCCCGACTTGGCAAACCCGTTGTCGTAGATGAGGCAATGCAACGGAGCCTAGGAGAGGATCGAGCCGTTGTTGAAGAGAATGATGTGGAATTCCTCCAAGCTTCTAATAGCTAGCGGATCCAAAGAAGAGAGAAACTCCTCGCCATCAGAAGAGAGATCCGAGAAAAGTTTCGCGACAAGATGCTGGAAGCAATCAAGCTCCCACTCCCGACACTCTCCTCCACGCTGTCATCCAAACCAAACCCCTCTAAATTGTCTTCGCCTGCGACATGATCACCTGCCTCAACAAAGAACTAATCATCAACAAATATAAAACTATAGACGGCCGCGGCGCCAAGATTCATATCGCTCACGGCACCCAAATAACCATCCAATTCGTACACCGCATCATCATCCACAACCTCCACATCCACAACATCAAACCTGACAACGGCGGCATGATTCGCAATTCCGTCTAACATTATGGCCTTCGCACCCGCAGCGACGATAATGCTATTTTGATCTACGGTTCATCGAACATCTGGATCGATCAAGCTGGGCATAGACTTGCTCGCATCTTAGGCTAAGAAGGGATTGGCCAATCGAAGAGCCTTGGTAATTACTAAAAATCCGGGTAGCAATCAGGTTTTCGGGTTGACTCGAACTTACCCGAAATTTGAAATAAGCCGGAATTGGGGACTCGAACCAGACATGTTTTTCAAACGGGTTGACCTTAACCCAAAAAATTCGGGTCGGATTCGAGTCGGATTTTCATGTCGTGCCAATTTTTGACACCCCTACATGCACCATTACACATACTTGATAAACCACATGTTGATTTAGGTATAGACTTAGTTTTAATATTATCTAGAACCTCTTGAGCTCACAATTCAATATTTATCATTGTTGACAGATATTCGAAGAAGGTGCATTTTGTTCTATGTTCTAAAGCATCTGATCAATAAACATATTCCAAGCTATTCATCAAATAAATTATTTGAATTCATGGGTTACCAAAGTCAATAATGTCTGATCATGATGTTAAATTTGTAGGACAATCCTGCAGAACAATTTCATTAGCATTCCATCCTCAAATGGCTAAATAAACCAAAGTGAATGAAAACTTGGGCAACCTGCTCAAAATCTTTAGTTAGTGATCGTTTGGGAACTTGGGACCTAATATTACCAACTGATGAATTTACTTATAATAGTTTTGTGTGCCGCACTACAATTATATCATCTTTTAAGGTTGTTTATGGAAAGTTATTCATATTTGTACTCTGGTGCATCATTTGTTTAACATGAGCAAAATCCAAATTCTTAAGTTAAATCAAAGATTCTAAAGGAGACTGAAAAATATAAAACAATAACAAATGCAAGTAAGAAAAAAAGTGATATTATAGGAGGATATTTTGTATTGGTTCATATTAGATCAGAATACTTGCCACAAAATAAATCATATCCATACTGTGTTAGTCATTTCATTATTCAATCATACATCATATTCGTAAGTTGGTGCATGGTTTGTTGGACATGTATAAAATTTACATTTTAAAGTTAAACCAAAGAATGAATAGCAGCTTAAGGATATAAAGCAATAACTACATTAGAGAAGGAGATTTTGCATTGGTTCAAATTTGATTAGAATGTTGCATAAAATAACTTAAAAAAACTCTTAAGCACGCTCATCAAGTTCGTATAAAAATCCTAAAGAAAATAACTTTCACCGCACATTTATTGAATTTCTTCTTGAAATAAATATTTACTCTACATTTAACAATGAAGATATATCACCTTATCAAAGCACATTCGAGCCTTCTGTGCCGTCAGACAATCTTTCTGCAAGTGGAGCTTTTGCTGCTGCAAGTTCAACTATTGTTCCTCCACGGCCACCTACATCTTTTCATATCACAAAATAGGTGGAGTAAATCATTACAAATGAGCTTCGTATAGGCCATGATGGATCGCACAGGCACTTGTTCACTGGAAGATTTTTCTTTCAGAAGAGGATTCCTGGGTGGCCAGGACTCCATGATATAATAAGCACCAAACCTACTGAATGATTACCACAGCATAAACTCTATAAAAACAAGTTCTTCAAGCTTCGACAGAGTTGATGCAGCATAGTTTCAATTCAGATATCATACAGAGAGATAGACCAGACCTCAACCATAGGTTGTTAAGAAAATTAATTAGATTTCATTTATTTTGCAAATTATGCTTTTTTATAATTTCAATGCATTTTATAGTTTCTAGTTTATTTTAGACTTGATCATAACAAGACATGACTCCCATCTATAAAACGGATCATGACCTAGCTTTTGAGACATTAAATGATTGAATGCGTGATTCCCTCTAAACCCTAGTCCCTGACTACTTTCTCCTACTCAAATTGTTCTTGCTCTCTTCTCCCACCTATTCTATTCATTCTTCTTTCTCTAACGCTATCCTTCTCTTCTTCCTATCTCTATTTATTTGTTTCTTTGCATCGCAAACCCATTAGGAACATAAAAAAAGCCATGGTTTTTTCAAAAATCTGGAATCATTTTTTACTGCTGCCAAACAAAAAATGGCGGATATTTTCAGTATCATGATTTTCAAGCGATTTCACAGTTTTTTAGGCTAAGGATTTCGATTTTTTAGGCCGGTTTCAATATTTTCAAGGAAACCAAAGAAAATTGTGAATGTAGAAACCCACGCTGCATTAAAAACAATTCAGTACAATGAATATGAGAAAAACAAATGCTTATAAGTTGCTTTCCAAATTTGCAACTGTGTTGATATATTAAGGCTTCAATCGAGACGGCTTTCTTACTACTTCTTAAAGCAGCTTTTTAGTATAAAAATTAAAATTTTTGTACTAAAAAACTTTTTTAAGAAGCAGTAAGAAAGCCATCCCAAACAAAACCTAAGTATTCAAAAAAAAACTATTTAACTAATAAATAATAAAATACATAATGTTTCAATGGCTAATAAATTTAGTAGAATTTTTAAGTAATTCTTTTTTAAATGACAATTACAAATATCATCACATAACCGGATACTATTTAATTAACTATTTCATAAAATATATAATAAATTAAAGCATTTAATAGCGTCGGTTTATTTATACCAATGATTATTTTTTTCAAAACATATGTTAGATGCTTATAAATGAAAAAGATATATCAACTCAACACACTTTTTTCTATTCATCCAAATTTGTATATGATAAACATGATAATATAAATTAATGATGACTTCTTATTCAAATTATTTTGAAATTCATAATTAATAAAATAAATATATTTTAAACTTAATCATCTTAGAAAAGCATACTCGTATTGGCACCAGGACATGTGAGCCATTTGGTGGCACTGACATATATTGTAGTGTTATTGAGAGTAAAATTAGCATAAATTAGTAAAAAGATGTCAATAACTAAAATTATTTTTAAATATTTACAAAAAATTACATGCATACTTATATATTTTATATCTATATAACTTAAGTTATAGACATTAAATTAAATTTAAACGGTAACTAAAACCAAAGATAAACTATGGAGACCACCAAAACTAAAGTTTTCATGAAAGGAGCAAAACCGAAACGTAAACCGAAACAGAATTTAAATACCTAAAAACCCTGAAACGGGTCAACTGAATAAATCAATAAATTCATGGAATGTAAGAAGCGTAAAAGCATTTAAATGAATCATAATGTAACCTTACCTCAGCCCCAATGCATTAACACAGCAATGTTCCACACAGCATGAACACAAAAAAGAGCACATCCACCAAAACAGCAGAACTTCTGCAGTGAACTAAGCTCAAACACTGGCCAACAGGATCCTCATGCAGAATGTACCATCACGAGGATAAGGCAGGGGTGAAATAGCACCTCTGAGCAACTAAGACAGGACACATTATAATTCACTTAGCAGACTGCAAACTAAAAATATGCCCTCACCAACGTGTCATTAATTCTGCAGGCAAGCCAAATAGTTCAGTAGTTCCCTATCAAGTACAAGGAATGCAAAACAATTAAAAAAAGTAGGTATTCCTCGTGAAGCAAAGAACAATTGATAGAAGCAATAGCCAAAATTATAGTAGCCTACAAATACTAGAAACAGAAAGAACAACACAAAAGCTAAATCAACAAAGTTCCTTGAACTCACAATCATTTAATTAGCAATCAAATAATAAGGTACAATATTCCAAGGATTGGAACCCACTCAGATAACTTTCGTAGAATAAGTTGTGCAATTAGCATGCCAGTTATGCCATTAGCTCAAATGCTCGAATACTTCTAGTAATAACAAAATATCTATTTGTTGCCTTATTTTTTCATATATTTATCAGCAATTTTGTTTTGTATTGAACCCCAAAAAAAATTATATATACAAAAGCTTCTTGTTGCACTCACAAAATCGATAGCAAAATACAACATTACATGGGCCACTCATTTAAAGAATAAGCATGTTCTCCACTATAAAGTGCATGATTTTTGGAATGGAAATAGATTTCTCTTTCAAAGGAGTAAATAAAATTTAGATTCTCATCAAGCATAACCAATACACATAATTTGAAACAACAAGCATTGATGGTAAAATTCAAAGAACCATTCATTACATCACTGCATTTTGTCTTCTATAGAGATTCTTCAACCTAGCTTCAAGGACTTCCTTGGATTGATCACTCTTCAGTTGTCAAGATGGAGTCTAACTTCACAATGCAAACCAAGAGAAAAGGATGAAGACACTTTTCTCAGGCGTTGCAAGGTGGCATAAAGCAGGATAAGTAATAAATCGTGAACCAAAAAGCACTTTTGGTGATCATGTACATGCTGTTTACAACATTCACGAGCATTGCAACAAGGATGCACAATGCTACACTATCTATGACAATGAACATATAAATGACAAAACTATTCATCAAGCTGAGCTAGATATAAACTATAAATTACAACTAACCTTCAGAAGAATAAAAAATCCTCATCTCTTAATACTTTGTCCGAAGCATATCTTAGGGTTCGTTTGGGACAGCTGTAGCTGTCGGTAAAGCAGGTAGTGAAGTTGCTATAGAGAAAGCTGCTTTTTGAAATTGTTGTATATGAAGTAGTAAATTTTGTTTGGAAAATAAGGTTGTCAAGTTGTAGTGTTGAAGCTAACAAGATCAATTTACATAGATATCCTTGTTCTACATTAAAAAAAAATATTGGAAACATAACATTCCTGCCTACTGAATTTCTTGGCAATAAATTGATAAACTTTCAATTAAACAGCAAACATACAAGAATAAAAACAACAAACTTCATTTACAGATTAATGATCCTCTAATACGACAAGAAACAATGCATATTAAAATCAAATGTGAACTACCAATTCAAAAAAAAATGATGACGTTCCGCCATTACTGGCATCTAAAATGTCATTCATCACTACCAGCCCCTCTAGTTGTATTTCTACATCTACTTTCTCTGATTTGTGGCCACAAACAATATCAACCTAAATGAGAAGCATAAGCACCAAATGATTGATTAATTTATTGTTTTTCTGAATTTTTTTTGTATTTTGGCTGACTTGTGGTAAATTAAATTTAGAACTATGTTTGTTAAATATATTATTTGATTCGTATTTGGGCTGCTTGTGGTAAATTAAATTTAGAACTATGTTTGTTAAATATATTATTTGATTCGATGACAAAATTTAACCCAGCGATTTTGAACTATCACAATCCTTCTCAAAATCTCTAAAAAATGATAATTTTATTTCCCCATTCAAAGTAAATGAAAACGAAACCATCATTATTTAAATTAAGTTTTCTATTTACAAGAAAACAAATCAGCTATTAGCAGGGGAAAGAATTACTTCAGGCACACACATATATCCCTTCTTCATCCCCCAAACTCTGCATTACTCTTTAAAAACGTTGATGTGAAAATTTAAAATGGATTTGCTAGAGATTTGTTTACTTGCGCATGTAGCTAGTAAAATTTCCTACCCACATTTCTCTAAATGAATTGGGTTCGTTTTAATGTTTTATTCCAGTTTGATTAATTCCAGTTTTCTAGATGAACAATCTCAAAGGCAGGCTTTTATATAATCATTTAAAGTATACTTTCTAATAAATTTTTTATTGTAAGAAATAACGTAAATTATGTGAATTATTACTACTGATGTATGACAGGAAAAAATATTTCTCTGCAGAATCTCAACACAACAATTAAAAAAAAAAAGAAATAAGGATGTAATTAGATATCACGAAATAAATTATTTAAATGTTTCTACATTAAAGTTTCAGTGTGAGAAAATACACAATTAAAATTATTTGAAATCAAGAATCGTTTGTTAAATATTAATTGCCATTTGTTCAAAAGTATAACTACTACAGCTGCAAGCAATTAAATTAGATTTATACCCCCTTATATATTGAGCTCAAAGAATATTAAATATATTATAAAATTTTTAAAATGAATACAGTAATACAATACCTATCTTAAATTAAAATTGAATACGTTTAGCAAAGAATTTATAACTTAAAAATGTCTGAGCAATACATTTTCTTATTAACAATGTACTATCATACTTCACATGTACTATCACTATTTCAAATGACAAAGTACATATAATAGAAATTTCAAATTGACACCAAATTAATAAAAATCCTAAGAAAATTTAGTAGAACTATGACATACCTAGGCGTAAAAGGTTGCATATCTAGGCGTCATTATTTTCAAAATGGTAACAAAGGTAATGAACTATTCATTCAGAAACCATTGCCAAGAAAACTTCCGGTATTGTAGGATTTTCAGAAACTTTGTTGAGTATAAGTATAAGGGAATGTCCTCGAAAACTTCTATAGTCTGGCTTCAATAAGAGATAGAGGTAGGTTTACTAATTGTGATGTATTTGATCTTAATGTGATATTTGCACATATACTAACAAGTTGTGTGATTTGATTTCTTAAGAATGTAGCACCATGTCATTTCTTCCATCCAGCTGTAGATGATGCATATGGTTGATCTCTTGAATGGATACATTTAATATATTCATTAATATTTTCTCATGAAAGTTCTTCATTAAATTCAGTCAACTCTCTTTATTAAAATGTGTGATTGGATGACTTCCTAATTCGATTTCTCTCAAACATAAATCACAAAAAATTATTTTAACATCGCGCTCTCATGTTGCAAACGCTCCCCCATCCTTGGGTTTACCCATTGTACAATCTAGTTATTATATTATGAGTTAGTATTTTTTTATCTTTAAAAATGCATAGAACAATATCACTAATTATGGTAAATAAAATATAGTCTGAGCAACCTGCATAGTTAGATTTAAAATGGTGCGTATGTCTTCTATATATTGAATATTTAAGATATAATGTAAGATGTATCTGAGAGATGTATATTTTCAAATAATAATATTTTTACAATTTTGAAAGTATTTATGGAAATACTATCAATGTTTTATAATAATATATGTATATAAAGATGTTGAATATAATCAACTTGCGTAATTAATCAATGAAAACATGCACGAGTTAGAAAAAAACTAAATAAAGGTTTCATAAATAAATTTCAGTAGAAGACTAACTCACCAAATGAACATGACATTTAGAGAATTAAATCTATTTTGGATGACCGGAATTTCAATAAGAGAAAATAAGAAATATAATTATTTGAAAGAAAAAATTAATTATTATGTATTAATTGCAGAATGTTTGGATTTCGTTTTAATAGATTTTCTTTCATATTGTAATGGCCATAAATGATATGGTTTGAGCAATTTGTAAATTAAAAAAAAAACATGTATTAAGATGATATAAGAAGTTGAAGAAGGAAGTTAGAGTGTGCAAAAAAAAAGATGATGAAATAGTTAGAAGGAATTGGCGAAAAAAAATCTGTCACAACTGAATAGGAATGTGGAGATTCCCGTGAACCTACACACAAAGTTTAAGCTACAGTCACAAAAGGCTGCAGCCATCAGAATGTTTTTTTCAAAAATATACCTTTTGAGACGAAATTTCAGGCCGTTGGAAGCTTTAGGTCTTGAAAGAGATAACTTGTAGAAAGAACTGTTGAGAGTTAGTGCGATAAGCTCGCCAATTTAGTTGTAGAAGAAAAGTAAAATTCAGAACTGTTTTGAAAGGTGGATGTAGATTTTTTCGTTGGAATATTGTTAAAATAAGAAGGGTCTTTGCATCAATTTATTTTTTCAGAACCGTGGAATGCAACAAACTGCGAGCGATGTTTGTAGGTCATGGAAAGCAGACTAAGAATGAAAAGATTTGTAAATCTCCGTTATAAAGTAGTGCCCCAAACATACTCCTGGTTGAGTTTTAAACAGTAAAGCGTTAAAAAAGTTGTCCCAAACACAGTCTTAATATCAAAAACAACATTCCTAATTGTAAGAATTCCGAACAAGTTAACATAGCAAGGAAAAAAAAAACACTTTTCTCGGTATTAAAAATAGCTTAAAGTTCATATCACATTAAGATAATTACCTGGGGATCGCTGACTGAATATTAAGTGTAGGTCAATTGCTTGATATATAATTAAACGTGCTTATACAACCTTTCAGTTCCTCTAAATTACACTTAGGGTCTCACATTGATGTGTGCCCTCAATTATAAATTACCAAGTAATAGCATCAGATTACCAAGTAATAGCATCAGACCCCAATCATCTACTATTTTGTTCATTTAAGCCCTAGTTAACAGAAGCAATTGATTGTAGCTGAATGGAGGATGCTGGTAGTAATTAAGGTAGGATGAAGGTGTCTTTTAAAACAACATCAAAGCCCTCCTTTTAATGTGGAAGTGGAGGACAGAATGAACGACCCCACTCTTTAGAAGTAAGAATTGAAGGTTACAAACTACGGAGTGGCAACTAGCATTTGTGGTGTGCTGTTCAGTTACTAAGCAACCAATGCCTTACTTCTCTCCTCTTCTCTCCTGAGGTCAAGAACATGGTGATGGGAGTTACTTCGAATGATGGGTTTCAGTGTGACTCAAATTCTACATCTTTTCTCATGAGATTAGATGACAACAATTAATGAGGGTGGGGAAAATTAACCTTCATCTCATGGGAAATTGATGGAGAAGGAATACTAGAGGTAAAAGCGGATCAACTTCTCTCCCTCGAATACAATAGAGTTGGTTGTCACAAAACAACATGGGTATTTGAAAATTGAAAATAAAAATAAAAATAAAAATGATGGGGACATCGACAAGAGATTCCGACACATTTATCAAAGGAAATATCGAAGATCGATGGCCATGATGGAGAGCCTTTACTTTTGATGCACTTTATGTATTATTTATTTTTATATTTCAGTTTTTCCAATTTTACCCCTATGGGTAGTTAGTTTGCTATTGTAGCCCAAGAGGCATTCTAGTCTATTTTCTTTTGTCATATTGAGGCCTATATATATAGCCCCTTCTTATGTATTGCAATGATGAATATTTTGAATAAAATTTATGCTTGTCTTCTTCTTCTTCTTGTGTGTGGTCAAGAGAGGAGAGAGCCTAGGTGAGGGCGAACGCAACACCCACCAGTCATTGGAAGAATCCGTGGCTCGTGGCTTATCTTCTGGTTACCTTGTACTCCCTCCCCACCCGTGACCATCCTCCTCTTCCCCACCTGTCAGCCTACATTCACCACCACTAAACTCATCCCAACCCAACCTTCCCAAACACCTCCACCCGTCGGCTCCACCCTCCCATTTTCCCTATACCTGACGCCCTTCTCCCCTTCCCAATACCGCCGACCACCCTCTTGCCACCTCCCTTGCGATGATTCCCCTCATCAAATTGTTTCCTAAATTAGCTTGAGCAAGTGGGAAAGATTGGAATTTATTTGAATTTCAAATACTTTCCATATTTAAAAATTATAAATAAGGAAAGTATTTATATTTGAATCCAATTTAAAAATCAAATTGATTGGATTTAATATTCTCCTTCCTAATTCGCAAATACTTATTTAGAAGCTTGTAAATCCCTCCCCAATCCCCTCCCTCTCTCTCCATGCCCCCCCCCCAAATAATGGGCTTTTCCATGATTTACTTATTGAAGTCCTAAGCTCTCTTTGAATTTAAATTCAAATTCAAATTAAGTTCCCTCCAAATCCACTTAAATCTAAAATTAATTTTAGATTTCATAATATCCTCTTAACCTCCCTCCAAGCCCTAACCGCCCCTCTCTCTCTCCTTCTCTACTCGAGGACCCCCACCGCCGCCTCTCTCCCTCCATCCCTCCTTGAGTCGCCGGCCATCACTTGCTACCAAGAGGAAGAGCTTCTTTGTCCATGGATGGCGGATCCCGAGGTTGATCATGGGTTCACATATGATGAGTATGGTCAAATAGATATTCTACAATCATCGTTCTTTGATCCGGGATTTGGCTTTGACTACACCGTCGAGGAATACGTCGATCGCATTCTCAACACTTTGGCGGACATCATTGACGAACAACGACCATCTAGATCTTGGCAACTTATCGGACAACCCACTCCTCCTCCACCGCCGACTACCTTCTCTTGGATCAAAGCCATTGGTGTTGTTACCATCTTAGTGGCATCGTTTGGTGTGCTGAAAGCCTCTCTCTGCTAAAGCCTTATATTGAGTGTGAGTGAGAACGACAACTCTAGGTGAAATTTCTAAATATTAAGCTTTGGATTTTATTACGGCATATCTAGTGTTATTGTGATATTTTCTGAATTGTCTTAACTTGTTCTAATCTCCTAAGTTTTGTAACTGCATACCAAAACAAAATTAATAATTGAGAATTCTTATAATCATGCCTTATGGCTCATTAACCTTAAAGTAGTAAGCTTCACAATACTTTTATTAGTTCCTTGCAATTCTTGTTGGTTTCACATCAAAAAATAGATGAGTAATCAATCGTTAAGCCACATTATTAGACCCATTTCTAACCAAAACTGATTTGCATTTGACAGAATTGTATAGTGGAGCCATGTTAAAACCAAACTTGGTTCAGAAATCTATTCAAATATAAGGAGGAAATAAAGGTTGTAGAAATTGAGATACAAACTGTAAGATTGCAAATAAAAAACACAGATATCATTTAGAGTCTGAAACTTAGTACTAAACCAGACAATAACATCCCTCCTACCCAAACAAACACCATTCCTTTAGTTTTTTAGATAAAATTAAGTTTAGAAGTTTGTTATAAAATTCATTATTTCGAATAGACTCCTATAGGTGCATAAATAATATAAATCATGGATTGGCATGCATTAAGCTATTGTATTAAGGTCGATGGGTGGGATGAAAAAAATGGATTTATTTGTAAGAATTAGAAGGAGAATTGAAGAAGTAACAAAAATAGGAGAGATAAAAAAGAAAAAGCAACGAAGAAAAAATTTATGATTATAGACCACCATCTTGATGTGGTGAAGGCATGATAACAGCAACAATATTATGATGATTCCCTAGGAATGCAAGAAGGTACCCTTCTAAAGAGCATTCAAGTGGAGAATTTATGATACTAGTAAATTTTTTGTATTCATTATCCCTCGTGTGAATCTCTCTCTTATTTGGTACGGGAAATTTGAGACTTCGCTTTTGTGGTGAGATTAGGTGTACTTGGATTTCGATAAGAGTAGTTTCTTGCGCTCATCTCTATGGTTGATTAGAACCTCTCTCTCCTCTCCCACGAGCGCAGACTTATTTGGGCTGAACCATGAAAATTTTGGTGTCTTCTTGTAGTGTTTGGTCTATTTGATATTACTTTATATATGTTTATTGTACCAACTCCTAGTAGGTGCTTCCACCTAAAAAGATAGATCTTTTACTAGACCCAATATTAAAGCTGAAAATGGATAACATAATACATTACTAAGCCTAGCATAGATTGTGAAATTACTAAGCTCTTATCAAATATTGCGGGGGTATCTCATACATATTAATGAATAAATTTTCCCAACTAAGAGAGATTTTTTAGTAAAAAGATTGTTATGTCAGGGTTAATAAAGATAACAAAAGCAAATGAAATTTGCTATTCACATAAAACAAACTAAAGGCTTAAAAACTAAAATTAAATCAAATTAAAGAATAAGTATCCATTTCCTTAAATGAGGATCTACAATTTGTCCTTATATGATTAAACTATTTTTATGAGAGCCAATACCAATTTAATTAAAAGATAGTTTAATTTTAACTATCCAACAACAGATAATCTTGTCATGATCATTTTAGTGATTCAAACTAGATTACAGCTAAAATTAAACTCTAAACATAAGAGTATATATCAACCTATTCACATGTGAAAATCCCAAATATGATTCCCAAATATCTCAATATAGCCATATTAAGCTCCTAGTCAGCATTTTGAAAAGACCATCAAGTCGAAATTTAAACTATCAAATCATCAACTTAAGAAGAAATAAAATTACTTAATCATAGCTTATAGAAATTGTGTCAATAGCTGAAAGGAAACAAATACCCACTTAAAACAAGAACAAAGCAAATCCCTACAACAATAGAAAATTAGTTGAGGGAAGTATCAGTAGTCATTTATGAATGGTATTATGATGTATGTGAATCATTAATAGAAGAAAGTTTATAACAGATTACAAGGGATTGACTAGGGCATCATACCAGTTCCAAAAATAAACAAATGATCAAGTTGCCTCATTGAAGTGATCAAAGAACCGTAATCTAAACAATTTGGATAATTCACTACCTTCAAGTGAAAAGAAAACAGTAAAACGATGATTAAAATTTATACATTGGTGAAATCTCAAGAAAATTAAGAAATGAGAGTGATGAAAAACCAAAAATATTAACAAGAATTATAAATTCTTGACAAACCTTTCATGACAATTAGGTAATATGAATGACTACTCAAAAATATCATAAGAAAGTAATTAAAAAATTTTAATCAAGCTAGTTAAATCGCCACACCAAAATATTAAATCTGGAACAAATAAGCAAACATTTTAACAGGATTAAACAAGATTTAACGGTTGCCACGACAAACAGTTTTCAGGTTTAATCCTCTCAAGGTCTACAAAGTCTGGACTTACTGGATTCACTAAATCCTATTTGTAGCCAAAAAGCCCCATAGTTTAGCAATCCGGCTAGAGAATCAGAAAATCAGCAAGCCAAAGACCTCATCCTAAAGTCGAAGTTAAGTCCCAATCAAATTCCAGATATAAGGCGAAGATTTTCCCCTCCTAGTTCGTTGTAATGGTGAAATACCGAAAACCCTCGAAACATCGCTTTCTAACTACCGATCGCATAACCGAAATGGACAAAAACACCGAAATCCCCCAAACGTAAAACTCGAAAAGGAGAAAGTACAGAACACAAAGTGCGGAGATTGTTATCAAAAGTTCAATAGATACAAATTCTATATTCATCGTCAACCTGCGAGAATGCATGAAATAATATTTTGGAAAGGTACGAAATAAGAAAGACAGAAAACTGACCCCGCGGCAGCGGAAGCGGTGGAGGTAGCGTGTGGTGGCGGAGGCGGTGCTTGGTGGCTAATGGATTGCGGAGGAGAGCACAATAAGGGTCCGGTCTAGTGGAGAAGCTCCGGTGATGGATCTGGGCCAGAAATTGCTAAGAAAAACTCTTATTTTCAAGAGATGTGCATTTTTCCTTGCGAATAATTAAATTAAAATTAATTATTATTGCTGGTCGAAATATTTGATGAGGTAGGGCGAGTTTGTCGTTTTGATATTTGAATCTCATACAAACACAAATAAATTAAGGGAACCTATAAAAAATTAAATATTTTTTATGAAAAATAAAAATAAAAATAAAAAATTGTGTAGAGCCCATTGAATACTAAGGTGAGTAAAATATTATAAGGACATTAATGTAACATAGTAAATAAATAATGAAGATATCTTTCATGATGAAAGTAAAAACCTTGAGATACTTGATCTATTATCAAGGATTGGTGAGTGGTTATCTCAATCATTCTTAACTTAGAGAGAAAGTCAAACAATCAAGAAGATGGGCGTGGGATGTTGGAAATTAAAAAATATATGGTGTCAAGCATTGGCAAGTTTCGGATGATGATCGATGTTTCCTTAGTCATTTTATTTATAAAAAGAGAGATGGATACCTGAGAGGGCAAGTATTTAATGTTGATGGTTGACAAACATCAGACATTGTTAACATCAAACAACGACAAACTAAGAAAGTCAAACATCGTGTTACGACCAATGATATATTTGATCAATTTCCTTATAAGGGGGAAATCTACAACTACATTAGTGACTAACTGACAAGCAACATTTACAAGTGTTAGATGAGGTTGATTAAGAACATCAGGTGATGTTTGATGGTCTGCTCGATCGTTTTGCTTACAAGATGGGAGACTAGCAGTCAAGAAGGCAATTGTTGGATAACAATCAATTAGGAACATAAAACATTGAATGATGATCAGTGATATGCTCAATGATTTTCCCTATATGAGGGGAGAACAACAACATGAATGGTGAAAGTCAATAGCTAATAAACAAAAAACATTGGCTAACAACATGTGGCAGTCAATTGGGAACATTGGGTAATGGTCAATCACCTGCTTAGTTAGTATCAGCAAAAGATTAGTGACAAGTGATCAAGAAAATGGGTGTTGGATGTTGGTGGCTAGTAATTGTCAAATATTTACAAGTATCAAATGACAATTAACTGGAAACTCAAACAATGGTGACCATTAGTGGTATGCTATGTCATTCTTCTTGGAGAAATGAAGAGTTATGCCCATGATAACATGCATCAAATATTGGTGATTGAAATAAGCTAGAAATTAGTGAGTGTCTGACAATAGCAAGCTAGAAATGTCAAATCCAATGACCATTGTGATCTGCTTAGTCATTCTTCTTATCACAATGGTGACTAGCAACTTTAAAAGTGTTCATAAAACGTTAGTGGTTGAACAAAAATTGAATATTAGCAATTGTTTGATGAAGGTTCACTGGTAATGTTAAGTGTCAAAGCGATAAATAGTATTCTACTTGGTTATTCTCTTCATTAGAGTTTGCTAGCTCCATGTCCCTTAAGGGTCATTATATTGATTTTAATGATGACAAATATATGCTTTGATGCTCTAACGTGTGTACTTCACATTTTAAGTGCATTGGATCCAAAGTTATTTAAGACAACATATTACATCAAATGCACTATTCACACACCCACTTAAATGCTAAAATGATCATGATGTGCATCAGATAGATCAAGACAAGTGTGTTGGAGATCTAGACACACATGCTTGGAGGTACTATATATACGATTAGGTGTGTTGTAGAGGCCTATATATTGCTAACCTGCTTAGTTTGATAAGCTCAGAACTTAAAATCTTCTCTTATACTTTTAAAATACTTGAAAATACTTTTTAAACAAATAGCTTTGTCAAAATACATTCGTATCGTTTTTGAGAAAATCAAAATGTGTTGTTATGTTTTGCGAAGCAGTCAAAGTACTTTTTAAGGAAGTCGCATGAAAATTATTTTTAAATATTTCATTTTTCAAAATTCTCAAAATTACATCTAAAAAAATATCACCATCATGTTTGGAATATCATTTACATGTGAAATCATATGTTGGTTTGTCAAAATTGATCGTTTGTGTGAAAGTTGAATGCATTGTCGTCAACTCGAGTGAACAGACTCCACATGCCCGCAAGCATACAAGCTTGCCCGTCAAGTACTCACACACCTCTACGTGCATGCCCGCACACACACACACACACTTGCAATATAATGCCCTAAGATCTAAATATGAAAGAATTGTCTATTTCACCTCTTAATTAATTTATCAGAGCATTTAATTTCTATTTATTTAAATAAAAGCTAGCATAAACATATATATATATATATATATATATATATATATATATATATATATAAACATTTTACTATATTCATCATTTCCCAAAAATCAATTTATAATATTAAGAAGTTCAATCAATAACATTCATCTATTATTAAATACTTCTAGCTATAAGAGAATAATACCCAAAATACAAAAAACAAAACTAAACCTGAGATTTTTTATTAGCCTTACTTCACCAAGCCCTAACCCCTTCTTAGACCTAAAATTAATAAAATCGCATAATGAGCTACAAAAGCCCAGTATGTTATCATAACCTACCATTGCATTCCTTGCAAGGCATTTAGAATAAATATGCATGCTTCATCTCAATTAATGTAGTCTATAAGGTTTATATAGATTTACATTAGTCAATAAATAGTATGAACCGATATGATCAGTGAATAAACATGTATGTGTTCAAGACTCTTTCAAATATCAATAAATGTAAGTAAATCAACATTTTTTACATTAATAGAGTTCTATCTATAAACCTTCTATATTATTGCAGTTAAGCTATCAGTTATAAATATTTATTATTTCATCAATTATGTGCTATATGTATGCTACGTATCATACACAGACACACATAGATGTAATTCCGCCAAAAATTCCGCTTGTAAATCAAGGTTTTCCTGTTGTGCACACACACATAAACTTTATCAACCAGACTAGTATTTTTTCTCTCTCTATCTCATATATTATCATGAGTCTCTTAATACGTCATGTACTATCATATGAATTATGCATGTATGCATATGTCATCTCAATATTAAACAAGGACAGACAACTAGTTAGCACACGATGTTTTTCATATTTTATCACATCAATCAATCTTTAAACATATGGCTTTTATTTAAGATTCATCACTCTCTACCCATCAGTGAAATCAGTCAATTAATCTCAGGCTCAATCTACAATTATACAACAAATCTTTATTTCAAAAAAAAGTTCATCGGCCCACCACCTTATACAGAAAATTCAGTCTACAACCAACTCTCATAAGTCATAACATTTATAGATAATCTTTCCAGCTTACATTCTCAAGTTGCATCATATAAATCATATCACATAATGTATATCATATCAATATTGAGTTTCACATAAAATGTGCATATGCAATACAAATAACTTAACATATAATATGCTCCTTTCTCCTCCTCCTCCTATCTCTCTCCCTTTTCTCATTTTCTTCTCCTTTCTTTCCTGGCAAGGCATGCAACAAAATGGGGAGGGGGAATTTTAGTGAGGGATATTTATATTAATTATATATATATATAAATATCATTTAGTGTATGATGCTATGATGCTACATACCATAGTGTCGATGCGCTGCATGTAGAGATCTAGGTTATTATAGAATAGAGAACGGAGTATCGCTGCGCTCTTTAACACAGCACCATAGCGCTCCAATGAAATTTTTTCCAAATATTTAAAGCTAATTCATTTTAAATTCTTTTATAAATTTCAGGTTATTACATGCAACTCTGTTTGGATGCACTTATGTGCTCCTGTGCACACAAACATCATTGGCCGCTCCATTTGACAAAATCAACAATAGTAACATACCAAGATCAACCCATTAAGAAAAATTATACCTCTTTTACTAGATGTTGAACTAAATTAGCTATATGGTCATTAACAAACAATTTTTTTCATTAATTAATATATTATTTTTTTATTAAAGAACTATTAATTATTATTTACTATTTTTCTTAAATAACTCGCTCTCAATCTCCTGCACTTCATCTTCCTCACTCTCACCACATTGACAAGTTCTAAGAAAAAAAAATCCATACCTCCCCATCAACTGTTCTCCAAATATTACAAATGTTTTCACTTAGTTTCTGAGCATGAAAGCACTCAAGCAATCTAATTTTTTATATGATTTTCCCTAAATTATCTTTTTTGCTACCATATTTTTTCTCACTAAAATTATTATTATTTCTTATAAATCATTTTTATGTGTCAAAAAAATTACGAGCAAACTCAGATCTATTTTCTAGCACTCAAAATCATTTCTTACAAAATCAACGAGGAAAATATGTTCTCAACTTGATATTTTGTGAAAAATATTGTGAGCCATTATTTTCTTTGTAGATTTATTTTTAGAGCTGCAAACGAACCAAGCATTCGACGAGCTACTCGTTGCTTAATTCGATTAAAGTTCATTCGTGATCGTTTAATTAGTTAAACAAACAAAGTACTTAAACATTTTTTTTAAATACTCGATTCTTAAATAAACAAGCTTGAACAACAATGTGTTCAACTCATTTATGTTCACGAACAACATCATTTAAAGCTTGTGAAGAAGCTCGACATTAAGTTAGATAAGAAGCTTTCATTTCATTTTATACCTTCAATATAATGAATTTGTTTATGAATAAGATATATTTGTTCATGTTTGTTAAATTGTTTGTTTAAAATATTCATGAACAAATATAAGATGAATCATAAATCATTTAATTTGTTCGTAAATAAGCTCATTTGGTAGCTCGAAAACACTAATTAGATATGTTTATGAATGGGCTCATTTGATAGCTCAAGAATACTCGTTAGATATGTTGGAGCACGAGCTCGTTTGATAGTTCAAAAAATTTCACTAGATACGTTCGCGAACATGCTCGATGTAATTGTTTGTTAGAAGCTCAATAAAGCTCGTTTGTTAAGTTAATGAACATCTAGAAGTAGAGCTTGTTTATAGCTCAATAAGTCTTATTTGTTTAAAGCTCGATAAGCACGAAATGAATCGAACACGAATCAAACATGAACACCCATTAATTTAAATGAACCAAGCTTGAACACAAACAACAAAGCCTGAAATGAGCTCGAACCAAACTTGAACAAGCTGATAATAAATGAACTCAAACATGAACACGCACATACTCAACTCGGCTCGATTCATTTGCAGCCCTATCTATTTTAGTGAGCTCAAAAATTATTTTTGAAAAAATAAACAAACAAAAGATATTTTTATTTTGACATATTATTAGAAGTCGGGTGAAATATTACTCACCTAAGTTAAGATCAAACACTAAATATTGCGAGCATAAATTTATCATTCCATTAGTAATATTTAAAGGTTACAAAGTGATTAAAAATAAATTGTATAATTAACTCAAAATTTAAAGCAAAAAATATTACAAATTAAAATTTTCCATTTTAATCAAGTTTTCTTTTAAAAAAGTCATTATAAATGTTTATTATCAATATAATTCTTCTATGAGGTCCAATTTCAATAGTTCTAATGAAATATTCAATTTTTATTTAATTATATATTTAGGTTCAATTCTCTTAAAGGTTTATAGTCATGCATTTAGTTTTCTATAATATAGCACTACTTTATTGGTTCCTACAAAATCTTATATATATATATATATATATATATATATATATATATATATATATATATATATATATATATATATATATATATATATATATTACCAGTATTTATTTTCCTACGAGCGTTTTACTGGCGGACAATTTTCCGTCAGAAAAATAAAAATCCGTCTGAAAACCTTCAATTTCCACCGGAAAAAGTTGCCGAAAATGAGTGATTTTCCTGTAATGATACTTTGATGACCGTAATTAGGACATTCATTTAATACAACTCTAACAATATAGTGGGTTTGGACTTTGGAGTGTAGTAGGAGGAGAACAACTCATCTATTCAATATTTCTCATATTCATATCAATAATAATAATAATAATAAATTTCCCTAAAAATAAGAACCTAACACAATCATTTCATAAACCTATAATTAATATATCATTCAACATTTACTTCAATAAAAAAAATTATAACTGATGAGATATTAAAATTCTCTAATATTAACACTTTCATGTCTACCTGATCAATTATGATTGTATATATAAAATAAAAAAATCAAATTAGGCCATTATATTATAATTTATAGATGCATACTTAGTCCTTGAACACCTATCTAAGGGCCTACTTCCCTTAAGTGAAACCAGCAACACATGAAAATACGGCGGACATAAAACCAATAAGTCAAATGAAACCTACCATAATATATGTAGGTCATTTCAATAATCAAATCATGTTGATTTGCATCTCTTTGGTCATTTATATGAGATTGATTGTATGCCTATAAACCATAACACTAATTTACAATATAGGCAGGAGCATCCATAATAAGCTAGTTATGTAATTAGCCCAATTAAAAGAGAATTGTGAAATCAGATCCAAAAAGACTATTCAATGTCAATGTGTTAAAGATTGTATCATGTTGTGGACTTGATATGATTTTAGAATCAAGAACAAATTTAGACCTAGTGGCTATATTGTATTGACTATTGAGTTTTTAATTATGATTATGCCTTAATTATATCACAAGTATATAGTTCAAACTCTCATATAGATATACTTGAACACATACTTATGTAAAGAATATAAATATAGTTATGATTGTGCATGTATATGCAATAGTTAACTCGGAATAATATGTAAGATAATACGCATCAGTCTTCTCAGAAAATATAAAATGTACGTATCATCCAACTTGTAATAATTATATTTAGTAAATGTTACATTGACATAAATTGATTACATATATAAATGGTGTGTTGTCAGAAGACGAGGTATGTCTAATGAAATTTGTTCTGAGTCATTAAATTTACATTTTTTAATTCTTTCAAGATGTAGCATTTCTTGCCGCCCTTGAATCCCTATAAATAAAAGGTAAAAAGAGTATCTTGAATCTTTTTGACTAAATGAGTTTTTGATCCTCTTGAGTCTTTCTCTACAGATTTTCTCTAAATTCTCACCCAAGTTTTAGGTCACCCCTCGTAAAATTCTCCTACTAGTAAGGTCAAGTGTCATCTACTGACAGATTTAAATTCAACAAAATATGCATTTATAAATAGCACCGCAACGAATGTATATATATATATATATATATATATATATATATATATATATATATATATATATATATATATATATATATATATGGTTTTTGTCCTACATTGGACTAAACAAATTCTAATTCTTCTAAGACTAATTAGGGAATCTCAGTTCTAGCAAGGGAACAAATTGATTTTGGGGATTTGTGTTCCTTCAATTCCAACACCTTCTTCCAGCTACAAAGGCTTAGATAATCACTCATTCCCCTCTTTAGGCTACATTTTTATTATAATTTCATAACCTTCATTACACAGTTTGCTAAGACAACCTTGAACGTATACTTCACGTAAATAAATAGAAAACCAACTCTTCTTGTTTTGAGATTGATGAAAATAATCACCATTTGCTTAGAAAGATTGGAGCACATGGGACAACTTTGCGTATTCATGAATTCAGATTGTTTTACAGTAATGGCACGCTTTGCTTTATGCAGAGGCTAAATTGATTAATAATAGTAATTTCTTTATTTATCAAATCAAAGTTAGAGAAATAATTATATTAAAAAGATAGTAATAGTAGTGTTAATTGAATATAATAAAGTGATTATGAAGGACCAAAGGTAAATAAACAACATTAATATTGATAGAAATTGTAGAAAAAAAGGGGAAAAATAGATGTAACATTTATGTAATACTGAATATGAATGAGTGAAGAATGAGAATTCATGTGTGGGTGTATAAAAATATATCATAAAGATCATTATAATTGATAGTAGTTCCATATGTCACTACAAGAAAATGCCCGGTTACTTCCGCTGGCTAGTCCGCCACTATTTCCGGCACATTTGTATCCGTCGGAAAGTCTGACGGTAATGACAGATTTTTCTGCAGTGTGTTAAGACTCATGAGAATATTAAGTTTAGTTTCATAATCTATGATTAAAATATATACTGGCATGAAATAGCTAGTTGGCCTGTAATTATATGTCTAAACTCGTGCATTAAGATGATGATGACAAATTAGAGATGCGGGTGAGTCACATTGTGAAGGTGACTGTGGGATTCCCTAGGTTAATAATTTAAAAATCCCTCGGTTCATTTTAGTAAATGGAGCGCGCTACGTATTTAAGTTTCTTTGATGTAACATAATCATTATATTAGACCTTAGGATTATTAGTGTGCAACAATCATTCTTCGAGTTGTTTCTTGGTCTAGTTCCTTACCTTAGACATTGATTTACACTCGTCACCCTTTAAGACTTTTATCAAATATTGTCCATGGAACAACACTAAGACCCATGGCAGGATTTGGCTGAGCTAATATAAGGAAGAAAGGGAAGTGACTGTGGGTTTAGAGTTTCTCATAATTGATTTAGGTTTGCAATGAGCCCCAGTTGACCCCTGAGAAAGGGTGAATCAAATCGGGCCTAGAGAGAATAAAGAGTGAGAATACAGGATTTTAATTGGATAAAGTTTGAGCCTAATATAAAACAATATCATATCATGCTCGATCTTTAACCCCCTATTGATAGGTGAGGGTCAAGATCAACAGTACATGAAAGATTATGTGATAAAATTATAAGAAGTGTACATGATTGAGCCAAGAACTATTCTCCAATAATGAGAGTTAAAAAAAAAACTAAAATAGCTTATAATTTTTTTTTTAATATTTATGTATTTTCATTAACAAGTTTTTTCAAAAAATAGATTTTTTGTAGATCAATTTATCTTCCATCTAAGACCACAATTAAATCTGGATCTAAAGTACATATTTGTTTCTCAAAGCATAAAAAAAGCTTAACTTAAAAGGAGATTTCCATATGATCACTTTACGAAGAATTTCGCTATATAAATATAGTAACAAAATCCTATAAGAATATTGTCCATTATTTATAGCACATGCCATGCACATGAAAATAAAGTTTTCTTACAAGGAACGTTATAAGTAATGGCGCATATATAAGATATCACACATAAAGCAAGCTAGCTTCACTTCAACCTCAGTACTCCTAAAGATGTCATGCATGAGCTGCTCATCCCCTCACATTCCATTTCTACTCTTCTTTCTCCTCCTAATCTCCTTCACTCTCTTAGGAAACTCTCCCACTCAACACACTTTAACAAACTTCTTCTCCACTTTCAATGCTTCCATTCCAAAGCTTGAAGGGCTCTCTATTTCCAATATCACAACCAGCTTCTCCTTCTCCTCCTTCTTCAATACTTCAACCACAAAGCATCATCAACAACAAATGACCGCCATTCCAAGCATCAGACCAACAGCAATTGATAAAGAAGTGAGTCTAGCTCATGTGACCTTCTTGTAATCTTTCTCCTTAATACATGTTTTAAATGGTAGTCACAAGTGATCTTTTTTAGATGAAGCTCAGTCAGCTCGAGAAGGGACTTGAGAGAGCTCGAGCTGCCATCCGTAAAGCAATCATTCATCGCAACTACACTTCAAACAAAGATGAGAACTTCGTCCCGAGAGGTTCTGTCTATCGAAATGCCAACGCTTTTCACCAGTTGAGTAATTCACTCTTCTTGGAGGCGAGGCCGGCCCTAAGAGTGAACATGTTCGATCTCACCATCTTTTTCTCTTGTGATGTTTAGGAGCTACATAGAGATGGAGAAGAGATTCAAGGTGTGGACTTACGAGGAAGGAGAGCCACCTCTTGTTCATGGAGGCCCTGAAGCAGACATCTACGCTATTGAAGGGCACTTCATAAGTGAAATGGAGGACAGAAGGAACCCTTTCAGGGCTCGCCATCCAAGCGAAGCTCATGTCTTCCTTCTCCCTTTTAGTGTGGTGTATATTGTAGAGTATGTTTACAAGCCAGGAGCCAAGGATTACTGGGGTCCTCTCAAGAGATTAATAGCTGATTATATTAATGTGATCTCGGATAAGTATCCTTACTGGAATCGGAGTCATGGAGCTGATCATTTTATGGTTTCTTGTCATGATTGGGTAACTCTATATATATAACTCTCTCTCTCTTTAAGTCTTTTAACTTAGATTAATAGTATTTCTTTATGTCTGCTGGCATTAAGCTCTGTTAAGTACTAAGAATATACTGTTAGTAGAAATTTAGTTTCTGAGACTGAATTCCTCAGACCTAAATAGAAAGAAAGTTAACAGAAAATGGAGATATGAGAATTATAGTATGATATGATCAGTTCTTCACTGCTATTATATTTCAGCATATATTGAGAGTATGAGATTGATTGCCTTCCAGACTGAAGTTTTCAGAGTAATGCTTAATTCCTACAATGAAACTGATTTTGTAAGCGCTAAAATTTCCATAAATTAACGTATTGTTGTTTACATTTTTACAGGTAAAAAGTTATGTCTGTAAAATAATTTAGCTTTTTTTCTGAACTGTTTGTTTAAGATATATAGAAGCATTGTGCATGAATGAATGATTTTTCAACATTGCTTAATATTATAAAATGTATGGCAATTTTGGAAGATCATAACCCATATCAAAAAATATATATCTAAGGTTATGTTTATATATATATATATATAATTCAGTTTTCTCAAAATAAATAAATAGTAAAAAGTTTGTACAATTTTTTTAGATATAATTTTCTTACTAACTATTTTTTCTATTATAAATAATAGTAAGAATAATAATAATAATAATAGCCTCTTCAAACAAGATCATAAGAGGCTATTTGGCTTGAAGTCAAAGGGTAGTAAAGTATTTCAAATATATAGATTTTGAACATATATTAGTGTTTGGTTTGAATAAAATGAAATGCAGAATAAAATTTTAAAGTATTTGGAATTTGCCATCTCACTAGTTTAATTTTAGCGTATTTAAAAATCATTAGATTTGACCTATTTTCAAATACACTGGAAATTCTCTGTCATTAATGTCGCAAGCCACTGCCACCGATGTCATATGATCCCCACCTGCCTTCGCCATTCGTAGCTTGCCACTAGCCACTACTTGCTATTGGTCGTTGCCGCCTATCGTGGCTCCTAGAAAAGCTGCCAGCTATCGTCAACCTCCACTAACCACCATCATTATTCAGCTTTATATAGTATTTATTTTACTTTAAGATAAACAAAAAAAAATAATTATCCATATTCATTTTATACTCATCCAAAAATTTTCAAACATTCCAAATACAATAGATTATTTCTATATTGCATTCCTTTTGCATCCAACAAAATAACATAACACATAAATTACTATCTTTTAGGTAGCTTTTTTCTATATTTATTACTTATGGCTACTAGGGGTGCAAACACGCTGAGTTGAGTTGAGCTTAAGTCAGGCCCAACTTGAGCTTGACTCACGAACCAAATCTTGATCTCGGCTCGAGTAACTGAAAAAGAGTTCATGAGCCTTCCACAGTTGGCCTCTTCCGCGGTTCGCAGGTTTGCTTTCGTCTTATATCGTTCGCATTCGCAGGTGCTTCGCTCACGAGCCTTCCACGATTCGGAGTTCCCACGTGCGGCGGAACCAGTTCCCACCTTCCGCGTTTTGCACTTTGCACACGCAGTTGGTTTCATTCTTTCCCGTTTGATAGTTTGCAGCTCACAAGTTGCGAGCTTTCCGCCTCCCGCGTATAATCAAGTGTCTTGACGAGTAATCAAATTTCTGGATCGAACTCAAGCTCGAAATTCTGCTCAAGCTCGAGCTCGAAGCTCAATAAGTTCGACTAACGAGCTCGTTAAAGAGCCGAGCTCAAGCCGGCTCACGAGTCGGCTTGATTCGCTTGAAATGGCTATTTCTTTGGTCTTATAGGAATCCCTTGTGCATTAATATAATATTCATTTGCCAAAAGCAAAAAACCAATGAAATGAATCCTTGTATGAAAATTACAATATGTTATAATACTGATCAAAAATATTCTTCTCATTTGATTTTATTTTTCACACAATTTGATAAATTTTTATTCTTCTCATTCAAATAATCTAAGCTTAAAATTTTTTCCTTGTAAACTACAAGGTACATATTAACTAATTGGTTAAATTGATCTACTTTGACGAAAATTCGCCAGGCACCGCACCTATCGGTCGCGAACGCGGATCTGCACCGCAATTCCATACGCGCCATCTGTAACGCCAACACATCGGAAGGCTTCAAGCTCGGCAAGGACGTCACCCTGCCGGAAGTCCACCTCCCCGACGGCGGCCTCTCCTCGCCGGCGCGGGAGCAAACTTCGGTCGACAGCCGAACGTTGCTCGCCTTCTTCGCCGGCGGAGCCCACGGCTACATAAGGGAGGCCCTTCTTCGGCACTGGAAGGATAAAGACCCCGAGGTGGTCGTCTATGAGTACCTCCCCAAGGGGATCAACTACGGCCAGATGATGAGCAAAGCCAGGTTTTTTATCTTAATTAACTATGAAAAATTCAATTTTTAATAAAAAATTAATAACCATATGAATGATGAAAAAAAAAAAAATTCTGACAGGTTCTGCCTATGCCCAAGTGGCTTTGAAGTGGCGAGTCCAAGAATCGTTGAGGCCATCTTCAATGGCTGTGTGCCAGTGATTATCTCCATTGACTATCCGCCACCGTTCGCCGACGTGCTCGACTGGAGCAAATTCTCGATAGAGATACCGGTAGCGCGAATACCGGAGATTAAAGAGATACTGGGGAACATATCAGCCAGAAGGTATGGGGTTCTACAGAGAAGAGTGGTGCAGGTGCAGCGCCATTTTGTGCTGAATAGGCCGGCTAAGAGATTTGATGTGTTTCATATGGTTATGCATTCCATATGGCTGAGGAGGGTTAATTTGAGGCTTAATTATTAAGGTAATTAATCAAATATTGGTGGTTGATTATATATTTGTGTGTATTCATAAATTTGTGGGAATGTATATGGATAAAATAGTTCTTTTTAAAAACATAATTTCTGTAAATTAAGGCCTTCTTAAAACAGATTTTTTTAGTATAAAAATTAAAATTTTTGTGCTAAAAAGCTGCTTTAAGAAGCAATAAGAAAGCCGTCTCAAATGAAGCCTAAATTTTTTTTTTTTTAAAACTTAAATTGAAGAAGAATGGAAGTAGATAATGCCCAAGTAAAAATCAAGCTTTCATAATATTGATTGTTGGATATCTAATTATTAAATAGAAAATATTGTTTGACTTTCAAGTTCTACAGAGTAGGTATAATCATATAGATTTTTTTAACTTGTGTTTTTTAATATTTTGATGCGAATGGAAAACAATGTGGTTGCAGCTCACTAATGTTTTGAATGAGAAGCAACTTTGATAGTAAATTGGAGGAAGAAGACTAGGCTTCGTTTGGGACGGTTTTCTTCTTGCTTTCTAAAACAGTTTTTTAGTACAAAATTTTTTTGAATTTGAAATTTTTGTACTAAAAAGCCGTTTTAAAAAGCAATACGAAAGCTGTCTCAAACGAAACCTGGGTGGTAGTTGCAGCTTTATAAAAGTGATTATAAAATTATTATGAGAAAAATAATTTTTTAAAAGTTGCTATAAAAAATATTCTAATATATAAATTTCTTGAAAACAACGAGTTGAACTGAGTCAAATTTGTTTAAAATTTAACTCAATTTGATCAAGGCACGCTTGATTAACTTTGATATGAGTTTTTCATCCAACATGCATACTTAGGCTTCGTTTGGGACAGCTTTATAAAGCATTTTTCTAGTGCAAAAATTTCTAGTTCAAAAAATTGTTGTACCAAAAAATTGTTTTAGAAAACAGTAAAAAAGCCGTCCCAAATAAAACCTTACACGCATGTTTGTATATACTAACATAAATTCATATATTATGTGTTTAAGCACTGATATGTAAATACACATATAGAAGACTTGTACTTCAAGCTAATATCAAGCTAGCTCAATTCAATCAAGACAAAGCTCAAAATCGACCTGAAGATTGGAGGCTTGTGGTTTAGCTTGTTGAGCTCTTGATTGGAGCTCAATCCGAAGCTCATATGTATAATTTGGGAGGGGACGAGGTGGTTAGGTTGTGGAAGGTTTGTTGTCGATGAGTGTGATTGAGTTGCCTATTGTGATCATGGTGGAGAAGAACTGGGTAAAGTAGGAGTGCTGCAAAAGAAAGAGTGTGAGAGGGTTGTTGAGGCCTGTTTCAAATTTGTTGAGGTAATTTTGGGTGGGGATTTAGGAGGCGCTTGCAAGTGTCCATATCAACTCTTTGGAGGATGGTGAGAGCATATTGGGTTTGGTTGAGGTGAAGGCCATAAAGAGTGGTTGTTACCCATATAGGCCAAGAAAGTAGGAGAGATTTCCCAAGTCTGTAGGTTATGAAGTATGTTGGAGATTTAGTCAATGTTATTTCCTAAAATTAATATGCCATTTATGTAGATGAGAATAATACAATGAGATTATTGTAGTGATAGAGTTGGAGAGACAAGCCAACTGTACTAATGGTGAATGGGGAAGCCAAATATGATAAGGTGAATGGTGAGAGAGGAGAGCCATTGCCACTAGGCTTATTTTAGCTTGTTAATTGCCTTTTTGAGTTGGCAAACAAGATCGAGGTGAATTGCATCCTTGAATCCTTATGGTTAGGGCATACAAGCTTCCTGTTTTAGATAGCCGTGAAGGAAGACGTTTGATACATCGAGTTGAGTGATGTCCCATTTGTTGTGAGGAGAATCCACATTGTTAGCATCTTTTATTCGACGTGGCATTCTTATTGATAGCTTTTAGAAACTAATCGAGCTTTGTAGTGAGTTATGGATCCATCAAAGTTGGTTTTAGTTTTGTATGTCTACTTACAGCCAAGAATAATTTTATATGAGAATGGAGGAACAAGGGTTCATGTCCCTGTTGGCTCAAGAAAAATGGCGCGTCGGCATCAATCTTGCTTTGCATATATAAAATTCTATTCCCCTTAAGTCAGATTGTAGTTAATCAGATTTTTTCTAAGGGTAGTGTCAGGATTTAATTAGATCTGAGTCCTTACTAGGGGTGTAAAACGGGTCAACGGGTCAGGTTTGGGTCGAACCGGAGTTAACCCGGGTCTAAAAGGGTCAACTTGAACCCGACCCATTTTTGCAAACAGATCAGGTATTTCAACTCAGACCCAACATGTGCGGGTTACCGGGTTGACCCGACACGAACTGCACATCGTTTGATTCAAAAATGGGCGAGATGTCAGGCACTCAGGCGAGGCGGCACGGCAGACGGCGGTGCCGATGAGGCCTACGGGTGTGGGGTAGACGTCGAATGGACCAGACACAACTGGGTCGCGTGATTGGTGCAGAGGACCTGCTGGGTCGCGCGACTGGTACAAAGGACCTGCTAGGTCGCGCGAGAGTCGCGAGATGATGACGAACGGACCAGACTGGTCTCTTGACCAGACGGCAGATGCGACTGACACGGTTAGCATTTCTTTGGACGCGATTGGGTCGAGACTGACGTGATGGACTGACGGTCAGCATCTCTTCAAATTTTTCGGGTCAAATTGGGTTGATTTCAGGTTTCTAGGTCAACCCGAACCCCACCCGATTTTACAAACGGGTCGAAAACTCGAACCCAAATGGTAAATGGGTTGACCTGAACCTGAAATTTTTTGGGTCGGGTCCAAGTCGGGTTTCGAGTTGTGTCAGATTTTGACACCCCTAGTCCTTACTTCTCATGAGCGCAAGCACACATAGTTAATTATCCCTCTTAATATATAAGAAAGAACTCTCGATTAATGATGAATAATTTTTAGGTATTTTAGTCTCAGTTGTGGGAAAAATAGAGGTCAATCCGATCAAGATCTCATTGTTCCATCGTCATGGGTATATCGTAAGTTTTAGTCTACCAACACTAGCGATCGTTGACCGTAGTGTCCAAGGAATTTGATTAGCAGTAATAGGTTATCTCCTCTCAGGAATCTCAAGCAAATTGAAGTGGTTAAGATTATATTGCAATTTTTATCGTGGTTCGGGGTTTATATCTATTAGAATACACAAAAGTTAGTTTGGTTTATGATTTATAATTTTGTTTAGAAGTTACCTAGAAGTTTGAATTGAAGCGAGTCTTACGGCTTCTCCTAGAAGTAGCCTGTGTGTTTGAATTTGGATCAGGACCTACAATTTTCATTAAAAGTGGCCCGTAAAGCGGGTCTTACAACCTATCCCTATAGGCTAAGCTGCTCGTTAGTTTTGTTTGTTTGAGTTTTAGGGTTGTTGCAATTTATTTAGCAATATCCCTAACATGTGGGTCTTATGACTTCACTCAAAAGTTTCCCGTTGGCAGGTCTTGCAACCTAGCCTTATAGGCTAAGCTGTCCATTAGTTTTGTTTAAAGGTTTAATGTTTTATTTGGATTAGGTCTTATGACCCCTTTAGAAGTTGCATGTTTATTTGTTTTAAAACGGGTCTTTTTTGCTTCTGTTTGGAATTAGCCTAATGGTGGGTCTTACAACCTAGTCTTATAGGCTAAGCTGTCTATAAGTTTTAAATTTAGTTGTTTGGGTAGGTCTTACAGCTTCAAGATTTAGACGTTGCCTGTAGGTTTAATTTAGAGTGGGACTTACGGCTCCAATTAGGAGTTACCCTATTGATGGGTCTTATAACCTAACTCTACAACAAAGCTGCCCAATGATTTGTTTAGTTTGTAGGGCTTACTGCTTCCCTTTAGAAGTAGCATGTAGGTTGTTTGTTGGTAGATTGGATGGTACTAATCTGACACTAGACCTTAGCTTTCAATTGTTTGAGCCCGACATTAATATTTTTGCTATAGTACTCTGTTCTTTTCTTTTAATACGGTAGTTTACTTCACAGTACCTGCTTTTCTTTATTTACTAGTACCCTGTTTTACTTTCAGTACCGTACTTTTACTTTCAGTACTGTAGTTTACTTGACAGTACTCTGCTTTACTTTCAGTACCATAGTTTACTTGATAATACTAATTTCCTTACTTTTATTTGTTCGCAGGAGTTCGTGCTGCTTCAGAGCTTGCCCAAGAGCATTAGAGAGCTTGCACAGGACTTTTAGGTTTTAGAGAGCTTGTACGGTGTTTTAGTGTTTAGCTTGTACTTAAGATTGATTAGTGTAAACATTATTTTTTTTTCTGTTCTCAAAAGAAAACTTCTCACTAGAATGACTCTCTCCACATCAATTGCTTATATGATTAATTAAAATTTTAATTTTAATTAATTTAAATTTTATTACTCTCGGAATTTTAAATGCTCTCGATTTTTTTAATTAACTAGTTTCAATTAATTAATTTTAATTAATTAATTTTAATTAACCAACTAAATTTAATTATTAATTATAATTAATCAATTAATTATAATTAATTAATTTCAATTAATTATGATCAATTAATTTCAATTAATTTTGGTCAATTAATTTCAATTAATTAAGTAATTAATTAATCTCAATTAATTAATTATTTCTATTAGTTAATTATAATTAATTAATGATTCCAATTAATTAATTTTCATTGAAAAATAATTAATTTAATCAATTAATTAACATTTGAAAGCTAGAATTGAATGGCTCTCCAATTTGATAGCCTTTTGAGATGATTTTGGCAACCTCACGACATCCCCTTCATGCAAGAGGAGGTAGGGATGACACTTGTCATTGATTTCTTTCCGGCCGGATCTAAGATCGACAGCACGAGATCTTCGATTGAATTTCATCCTGGCTAGATCTAAGATCGATGGCGCAATATCTTCAATTAGATTTCATCCCGGGGATCTAAGAACGACGGCGCGAGAACTTCAATTGTGAAATCATCCCGGCCAGATCTAAGATTGACGGCGCAAAATTTTCGATTTGAAATTCATTTGCTCAAATCAGAGATCATGACGCAGGTCTCGATCAAAGATCACAACGTAAGCCTTGAGATTTATCGGCAATCCATACATTTAATGCCAATAATGATAGCAAAAGAAATCATTATTTAAATAGCAATTTATATTTAATCAATTGAACCGGTTAGTTGGCGTCATTCTCGTGTGCGCAAAAGCAGGCAGTTCATAATAGCAGGCGAAAGACGATCGTTTCATTTGAGTGATCGGCATAAGCAGGAGTGGGTCACTCATAGATCAGATATTGGACCAGACCGAGTAGACTAGTCCGGAAATAGGGTTTATTCCGTGGCTGTGGAAGCAGACTGCAGACGGAGGCAGTGGATAGGGTAGGGCAGAGGGCTAGATCGGAGACTGGGTCCCTCGAGCTGGAGGCCTGTGTGTAGGTTGGTATAAACGGGAGATAGGGAGGCAGCACGGAGGAGGGATCGGGCTCGGCGTAGGACCAGGCCACTCGATTCGGGTCGCGCGTGCGACTGAGAGGGCAGGGGGCTTCTACTGGTTCTTTGCATGCGGTCGGAGTCAGGTCGGCGTGCGGCTGGGTCGAATGAGTGCGCGCAGGGGCGGAACCAGCCTAACGGTTTCGATCTGCCCGGTCAGGTCGCAGAGTCAAGGGGCAGCGCCCCTGTGGGGGTTTCCAGGGGCAACGCCCCCGGAACAAATTTTGATTGTAAGTATATTTTTGGATTCTCTTTACTATTTCTCTTTGTATTTGATTCATCATTTCCTAACAATAACACCTCTACACAATATATTTCATTATGTTAGGAGCAATTGCCTAAAGACTATAGTATTTTAAAACTTTAAGGGGGAGCAATTGCCTAAAAATCTTTGTAATAACACCTAAAATTCATGTAATAAACCATTTTTTTATTTTTTAGGGGGGGGCAATTGCCTAAAAATCTTTGTAATAACACCCTAAATTACAATATAAGGGAATGCTTGCTCATTAAAAGTAACATGCCAGGAGAGATAAATTTATCAGTGATGCAGTTGAAAGACATACTGTTTGGAGATAGTGAAGACGCAAGCTTCAGAGATAGGATTTAGTTTCCTGGGAGGGTATGGCCGGAGCCAGGTGTAGCATGGATAGTCCAATGGGCGTAGTTGGGAATAGATGGGAGGGTGTTGGTGAAGGAGTTTGCATGGTTTTACATTATTTGTTGTAGAAGAGGATAGGCAATTGATGAAACAGACAAACACTAGGAATGTATCCACTCAAAGGAAGTGTAGTAGATGAGCCTCAATCATTTAAGGTGCGAACCGTCCAGATTATATGGCAATGTTTATGCTCCGCCACCCCGTTTTATTTGGGTGTGCAAGGGCAGGTGAGTTGGTGGCATATGCCGAAGCAATGGAGAGTGTTGAGAAATATGGAGTTGCAACATTCGCTGCCACTTCCATTCTTAGAGATTTTATTTTGTGATTGAAGAATTGTGCCGAAGAGCTGAATGTGGATTATGCTCTTGATGTTGATGACCATTAAGAATTTCAACTTGGGTAGAACAGGATTTTTCACCCATTGCAAACAGTGTTGCATCTGGGATGGTGGTGGCTGAGTTGAGGGAATCTTCCATGATTGCTCAGAGAATAGATTTTAGGAGGTGTCGTGGGGCTTAAAGCTCTGTCTGACATCATGATGAAAGTTTGAAGAAGGAATTAGATGCATATAGAGAGAGGAGACAATATTAGAAACAAAGAAGATGAAGTTTACTATTTCATTATTTTGCTCAAATTCAAGTATTGAAGACCAATGCTCGTATTTATAATTTGGAAAAGGAGACATGGTGGCTATGCCATGCAGAATTTGTTACCGATGAGTGCCTTTGATTGAGTCGTCTGTTGCTATCATGTGGCGGAGAAGAGCTTGGGCAAAGAAGTGCTGCAGCAGAGGTAGTGCGAGATGGACTGCAGGAGATATCCCTTAACAATTACATCACATCACCGGCCCCTCGCTTGGTTTGAATCACTCAAAAAAAAAAAAAAAAATCAAGAATTTGTTTATAGAATAAATATCAGATAAAAATTGCTGAACAAAATGAAATAACACTAAGTTCACCACCCTGTACTTTATTCAATTGAAAAAAAATACCAAATAAAGAATTCATAGACTCATGAAAACCTTCGCTTTGATGTCACATGACGCATGATCTGCAAAAGCTTCATGGCACCAATTACTCGAGCAAATAAAACCTGCGCTAATTCAACAAAATTAAAGAGCCTACTTGCTTGAGTCAACCTCGTCTATAATATCTAAAAAATCAAACAATTAAATTTATAAATTTTAAAATAGTACACTTCGGTTCATAAGAAAAGCTGTATGATGGCCATGAAACATAATATGGATCCCAAAAAATCCATTAATGAGCGTAACTAAATCCTAGTTTCTCAAGTCCTGTATTCTGACAAATTACAAACTAAACTAACAACCAGAAAACAGATCTGGCTTTCAATAATTTGGTAAAAATAATATAGCTCATGTGGTCTACTCACTAACATATGCACCACTTTCTGAAATTTTCCCTTTTTCTGGAGATAGATGGAAATCAACTTGCACGTCACCCTTGTTTCCCGAGCTGCATTTTTTTCTTGATTGCCCGATGACTATGAAAAACAAAAGCATCAATGATCCCAGCAACTGTAAAAACACCTGCATTACAAACCAAAAATTATTAGATTAGATCAATTAAACATGCTTTCAATCCATTATCACTAGATTGAGCAAGAATACTTCACATAGGAACCATAAAGGATACAAACAGAAATCACCTGAGTGAATAATCTGGAAAGGTGCTGAAGGTTCAAGGTTACATATAAATGACTATCTTATCAGTGTTATTAAGATGTTATTATCATCTGCTAAATCCTATATTTGATTCATTATTATGAATTTAGATGATGCTTGATTTGGGCAATAGGGACATCTGGATGTCAGTACAATAAAAATGAAATGGCATACAAACATTGGATGATGCTAAATTAGGTCGTGAGCTCAGTCCAAATCCATGGCCAACTGGCATGGATTTAAGAAAATTAATAAACTGCTCAGTTCTAACTCCGGAATTTCTATTTGGCAGGAAAGTTCCATAATTTTCTTCAATCCACATCATTGTAGTCAGGGTGGTTTTCATTAAATATTTGCTTTTTAAGATGCCAACAAATAAAATAACTGTCATCTGCTAACACCATAACATTACATAGCACATTCAAGCAGGCCCTGAGGTATAAGGCATGCACTTATCTGATGCTAGCAATGCAAGTTTCTATACTTCAGCAATTTCAAGGAAAAAAAATACTATACGGCAATTATGGATCAATGTAGTTGATATGGACAATTCACAAACCTCCAAGTACAGCACAAATGCTTGTTAGAAAGTGTAGGAGAGATTTGTTCTCTTCCGTAAAGATCACCTGCATTAAACATGAAACAATTCAAGGATTTACAAGCTATTCGAAATGCTTGGGAACTGTTAATCGCATTACAAAACTCGTGGAACAATGAATTCTCAGAAAACCTAATCAAACGATCTAAACTTAATTCACACAGCCTAGAAACCGGTCATTTTACAATTATGCTATCAAACAAGCTCATATTCTCCCACGAACGAATTCACTTGCCAGAAAGCTGTAATTCATTTTACTAACCTTGATTGGTGAGAATTCATAAATGAAGAATATTCCTGGGAGAGGCCTAGGATAAACATTCCCTTCTCTGAAGTGCTGTGTCACTGAGAACTGCCAGTACGATGAGAAAATTCAGGGTAGCTTGAAAAGCTGCAATTATTGAAGATAATATTCCAAGCCTTACCTGATTAGAATAAATCTTGTGTCCTCTTATGTCAGCATAGATTGTAGGAACAACCTTGAGAAAAAAAAAGTGTACAAGTTACTAATGAGGAAATTACATTCATAAATATAGAAGCTAAGGTTGGGCGTTAATAGACATGAAGTCAAGTAAATGAAATCGGTAACATGCAATCTATAAATTGTTCCATAACTACAATGATTGATTCGAGAATTTTAAGCCCATATCATTTGCTTCCATGTAAATTCGAGAATTCAAATACAGCCTAAAGTATATTAGTGTCAACGGAAACAACAAAATCTTGTCAATAACAAAAACTAGCTTCACGGAATCCCTTCCCTGCTAGCACTTTATCTGGGTTAGAGTACCTTGCCGCTGCAGCCTTACGTTTACATTCATTGGATACTGCCGCTGAATTGGAAGGTGCTTCATTTCTTTGTTCAGCGGCTTGATGATTCACATGCTTCTACTGTGCTAACTGTTGCCTTTTTCGGTTGCATCCTGCTCTGTTTCCTCATATTTTCTACTTTTTGCTGTTGCAGTACCGTAGCAGACTCCGGATTTTCCTTCTTCACGAAATCTAGATTTGGTTATTCTAGCAGGTATACTAGTGGGTTCAAAAATTGTTGTTTGAACATTGTTGCTGAATAAAAAATCTGCTGGTTTTGCTAAAATCTGAGAATGTAAATTCAGGAATTGCTGTTTTTACCATAAGTTGATATAAAGAATAATATTTATAATTCAAAGAATATAGGGGCCTGTTGCATGAACTATTTAAATATTGTTCATAAGGTGAATATTGTATGTTTGAATGTTATGCAAGATTTATACATTTTGTAGCTAAACATCCTGTACGTTTATGCTATTTTGTTATCATTACTTGTTTCATTAAAAATCATAGGAGAGAGATTAAAAATAGATTAAGCTACAATTTATCAGAAACAATCTATAAGACTTTTTCTAGATCTTTAAATATTAAGAAATATCGCAACCTTTTTATTACAACTACGATATATGCAATTAAAATCCCTAAAGAGAAACATTATCTTCTCATTTAAAGCCTATCGAGCATACACCAATACAAGAATCATGTATAGTCATGTTTGATCTTGTCAAAGAAATTATGGTTCATGAATACTCCTTCGAGGATAGATTAGACGCACAAGATCATTTGTAGTCAACACTATCAACCTACATCAAATGTTGTTGAAACTTAATCTTCATCTACATTACAATCTATTCATGACTTGAACAAGAGCCAATAAAATTGAAAATGATCAAGAGTTACAATCCAAATTTGAGTGTAAACCACTATTAAAAACTGATTTTGAAACTAAAACTGAACTGATGACAGCATTTAAATCTAAGCTATAATTAGAATATAAATCTAATCTTGATTATGAACTTGGACATGTAATGTAAATTGAATATAGTCTTGAATATAAACCAAAAATTATCAGTGAAGTTGAATTTATTCATGAATGTCAAATGAATCAAATAAAGTATGTTATAGTTGATGAAGCAATTGAATAAATTAATTTAAATTCTGATGAATTTTTTAACAAAGCTATTTCTATAAATTAAACTGAAATTGATTTTATTTTTTTCTTGGCTTCTTGATTTTCTATTTCTATGAATTAAACAGAAATTGATTTTATTTTTTTCTTGGCTTCTTGATTCCAAAACTCATAAAGAGAACATTCTGAAGAAAACTATTTTACATAAATACTTCAGAGAATTTATAACAATGATTACCTTGAAAAAAAAAATTTCAAATTCATTTATTTTGTCCACTGTAGAAGTGCATTGTTCATCACAAATGATTTTTAAGCAATTTGGATGAATTTTCTTTGAAGAAATTGTTCATCCATAAAGATATAATATCTTTACATGATTTGTCAACAAAAGTTTTTCTTAGTCATCTCATCTTCTAGAAATTGATTAATTAAAGATCTTTATTAGTATCCCCTAAGACATTATCATACTACAACTTCCTTACTTCATACCATGTTAATCAATTGCATAATTTGCCTAATTCGATTGATTAACATGAAATTTGTAATTATGACAATTATAAGTTTATTATTGCTGTGAATAAAAAATATATGAAATTCAAACCAAGTGATAAGAAAATGGCATACCTGATCCTAAAAGATTTCCTATTGAAAGTTTTAAGAAATTAATGGCAAGAAAGATGAGGCCATATAAAATTATAGAATGCATTGGGACAATGCTTATAAATTGAAAATTCAACGAAGCTTGGGTAATAGTCCAGTCTTCAATGTATCTGATGTGATTTTATTTCATGAACCTGTTATGCCATGTATTCTTCCTACTTTTCATCAACTAGTGAATTCACATCCAACACTTTACTAGGTAGCTCTACTTATCTTGCTCCTAAAAAACTACTTTGAATAATCAAATTGTGTGCCCTATCGATAGTTGATATTAGAACTTGTTTATACATAGTTGTAGCAAACCTACGTTACAAGAAATATAAAATTCATGCCCAAATTAGCATGATGAATATCAAATGCTTAGTTTGTCTAAGTCGAAAATTTACAGGCCAGACAGATCGAAGTGGAATCCCTTCTCTATTGACAATAGAACTAGGCTCAATGCTTTGATTTTCATTGATTTGGGAGATGCTTCATGTTAAATTCAGAGAATTAGAGAGGGAAATGACTTGATTCTATTGCACAAAATTATTCCTATTTATAGATCTATATAAAATATCTTAATAAAAAAATAAATAATTACAGAAGCATGCATAATTTCCCTAATAAAATCCTTCCTAAATCAACCACCCAAATATGGAAGGAGATTGGCGTGATCCAAGTGAGCCTCCCACAGATTCCCATCATGGCTGTGAGATCAAGTGTCAATGGACGGTTGGGATTTAACAAAGATTGGTGTGATCCATGTGAGCCTCCCACGGATTCCCATCCTGGCTGTGGGATCAAGTGTCAAGGGACAGCTGGAATTTAATACCCCCCAAGCTGGGAAATATAAATCTATCATTCCCAACTTAGTAATTAGTCCCAGGAAGGTGGAGTTATCAAGTCCCTTGGTAAGAAATGTCTGTAAGCTGATCTTTTGATGAGACGTGATAGATACATATAAAACCAATCTAATTTCTCCATTATGAAATATCTGTCCGCTTCTATGTGCTTGGTCCTGTCATGCCGAACCGGGTTGTGAGCTATGCCGATTGTTGATTTGTTGTCATAGTGTAGCTTCATGGGTCATTCCCACTTGATCCTAGGTTTTTTAGAATCATCTTGATCCATAGTAGCTCACATATTCCCAAGGTCATAGCTTACTCTGCTTCTGCACTAGACCTTGCCACCACATTATGTTTCTTGCCACTTCATGTAATAAGGTTTCCTCCAAGGAATGTGCAATATTCTGAGGTAGATTGTTTATCTACTAGTGATCCTACATAATCTGCATCAGTATACACTTCTGGGATTATTACACAGTCTCTTCTAAAGAGAATCCATTTACCTGGATTCCCTTTAAGGTAGTGCGGTATTCTGTTTATAGCTTGCATGTGAGTTTACTTTGAATTTTGCATGAACTAGCTGACCATGCTTACAACAAAGGCTATATCTGGTCTGGTGTGAGAAAGGTAGATCAATTTCCCTACAAGTCTCTGGTAAGCTCCCTTATCTACACCTAGCTCTTAGCTTCCCGCAATTTGAGATTTGATTCTATTGGTGTTGATGCCAGTTTACAAGCTAGTTTACCTGTTTCTTTAAGAATATCATTACTATATTTTTGTTGTGAAATGAAGACGCCTCTGCTGAAGTGGACCACTTAAATTCCAAGGAAATATTTAATTTACCAAGTTCTTTGATCTCGAATTCCTTGGAAAGGCATTTTCTTATAATCACTTTCTCCTTTTCATCATTTTCAGTCAAGATGATATCATTCACATAAACTAATAAAACTATGACTCCCCTTGAGTTTGAGTGCTTGAAGAATAATGTATGGTCCCCTTGGCTTTATCGATATCCATTGAGTAGTATAACTTTTGAGAATTTTTCAAACCAAGCTCTAGGTGACTGCTTTAACCCATATAGAGTCTTTTTTAACCTATACACTTTATCACCTCTAGATTGTTTCTTGAATCCTGGTAGAATCTCCATAAATATTTCTTCCTCCAAGTCCCAGTGTAAAAATACATTTTTGACATCCAACTGTTCCAAATGCCAATTATAATTAGCTACTAGTAAGAGTAGGATCCTCATGGTGTTCATCTTGGCCACAGGTGCAAAAGCTTTCTGGTAGTCAATATCAAACGTATGAGCGTACCATTTCACTACCAATCTTACCTGATGCCTTTCCAATGTACCATCAGCTTTATATTTCACGAAGAACACCCATTTACAGCCGACTGGTCGTTTTCCTACTGGTAAGTCGGTGATCTCCCAAGTATTGTTCTTCTCCAGGGCCTGCATTTCATCTTTCATGGCACTTTTCTAATTTTCATGAGATAATGCCTCAGAAATATTATTAGGAATATGAATATCATTTACTATGACCAGAAAATTTTTATGTTAAGGTGAGAAGTTATGGAAGAATACAAAGTTTGTTATGGGATACATGAAAGATTTTTTTGGTGAACTTGTGTTTACCTCAATTTCAGGAGACGATTCAGATTCTTGGATCTGCTCTGGAGCATAGTTAGGAGTTTTACATATGGAATATACTTTTTCAAATCTCATGTCATCCATAATAGCTTTGTCCTCAGTCTCCTTAGCCTTGATTTCGGGTTTAGGTTGATTGGTTTGAGGTGGAGCTAGAAAGTCAAGAGGGGCAAGCTCACTTTCCTCATCTTCCTCATTTTCAGTCTCCCCATGAAGATGAGATTTGGTGAAACAGGATTTTTGTTCGTCAAAAGAACGTCAACAGATATAAAGATTTTCTTGGTGGAGGTATGATAACACTTATAACCTATCTAGGAGGATGAATATCCAACAAAGATACATTTAAGTGCACTTGAATCTTACTGTGAATGTGAACATAGACAGTGCACCCAAAGATTCTGGGTGTGAGGTTGTTATGGGTTCAAAATTCAGTGTAAAAAGAGGATAGAATATTCATTGGTGTTTTTAGTCCCAAGGTTGTTGAACGTAGTCGGTTTATGAGATATGTGGCGGTCAGAAGGGCTTCTCCTCAGTAGGATTTGGGTATATTGTGGTAGAATAGAAATGCACGGGTGGAGGCAAGAAGGTGGCCATTTTTCTTTATGCAACTCCGTTTTTCTTTATGCAACTCCGTTTTGTTGTGGGGCATGAATTCAAGAAGACTCATGAATGATACATTCCTTTTGAAAGTAGGAGGATAGGGTTTGATTAAAGTAATCTTTAACATTGTCAGAATGAATTTTTTTTATTTTTACCTCTGGCACCATATTAAATTCAGAGAATTGGAGAGGGAAAATGCTTGATTTTATTGCACAAAATTATCCCTATTTATAGATCTATACAAGATATCTTAATAAAGAAACAAATAATTATATAATCATGCATAATTGTCCTAATATAATCCTTCATAAATCAGCCACCCAAATATGGAAGGAGATCGGCATGATCCAAGTGAGCCTCCCACAGATTCTCATCCTGGCCGTGGAATCAGGTGTCAAGGGACGGTTGAGATTTAACAAAGATCGGCGTGATCCAGGTGAGCCTCCCATGGATTCTCATCCTGGTCGTGGGATCAAATGTTAAAGGATGGCTGGAATTTAACACTTCAGATTATTTTGTTCGACTATCTAGTGACACATTTCTCCAGTGCTATATATTGCCTTGCCTCCTGCTATTTGTTTCCTTATATGTTTGACTTTCTATTGTATAAGTGCTATAGAAAACTCTGGATCATCCTTTTTTGCTATCTATTGTCTTGCCTCCTGCTATTTGTTTCCTTATTTGTTTGACTTTCTATTGTATAAGTGCTATAGAAAACTCTGGATCATCCTTTTTTTGCTAAATCCCAAGTTGGTCATTATAGCTATATTGCAGATGTTTTGGACACAATTGTTGAATCTAAAATTTGTTGATTTTGCTAGAATTAAGATTGTGAAGTCATAAATTTGTTTCTTTTATCTTGATTCTAAGATTTTTAAGAATTTATCAATTATTGGCCTAGTTTTGATTATAAATAGAACTCTAGACAAGAAAAATTCAATCAATTGTTAAATAAAATTCTTCGAGTGCGATATAAGTTTTGATAACAGCTTTTAGGAGAAACTTCTTATTATGCTGGCATGAGACTAAGATCTTCTTTGGACTTACATCCTTTTGTTTATCTATGTGCATTATGATTGACTTTGCGTGTGTGATTGGAATTTAGTTAAGTGGCTACAATTTAAATTTCCTATTTTGTGGTGTGAATTCTAATCATTATGTGATTTTCTTTCATTCTTATATTTCTTGCTTTTTCAAGTTTAGGCAATCTTTAAATTATCACTAGAAATGAAACAAACATATTATCATATTTGCATCAAAATAAACAAAGATGTGCCTAAACTAAGAATTGGTGGACTGCAAATTTTGACTTTATGCATTCAAATTTATATTAAGAAAATTCTAAACCTTGAGCTATCCTATATCACCCGCTAATTCAAGAAATTAATATGGAGGAAATGATACATTATGACTACACTAATTCCACAACCAAAATCTTTTAAACTTAAACAGCACGGTTTGACGTTTTAGAATTTTAAGTGAAAAGAATCGAGTCAACTACTCACCTTAATGAAATACTGATAGATTCCTGAGTAACTTGGTTGTATCCACCCTGTGCTGAAAATTGTTGTCCATATTAAGTGTTAGTAAGAATTGATCATTAGAAATAAAAAAAGTTTATATTTGCTGAAAAATAAAGTAAATATGAATAATAATCAACGGAGCTCACCAATCAAGTGGGTTTATCACCCCAGGGAACTCTTTACCAAAAGAGAGTTTGTTAATCTTGTGGCTTATCTAGAAAGAAAATGAGGACAAACTTAGGTCGATCGCAGAGGAATACCCCTGAAGCTATGCAAAAGAACCCTCATACCTAACTAACAAAGGCCGGCCCATGCTACTTACGTTATATTCAGCCTGTAAGGAAAATAGATCAAGGAAAGGAAAGCTTAAATGCTGGAAACTTTTCCCAGGAGCAAAATGTATATTTCCAGCAACTTTCTTGACATCTACAAATCCATGGATGTTGCATCCTTCACCTTGTTCTTCCTGAATTTTCTGGAAAATGCCCTCTCTTTTGCACTGCAGTAATTTGGAAAGGCAAAAATATATTTGACTAAACAAGGCATTGAAATATAACACTCCTCAAACTAAATGCATAATTTAATGACTTCATCTTTCATCGCTACATCGAAGCATTAAATTCACACATAATTTAGCTGAAACATGCAAACAAAAAAAAAATGTTGCGAGTTCATGAGCTTGGGCCTCAGACTGCTCAACTCTAAAAAAGTTGCCTTCAAAGGTCAAAAACACGAGACCCTAAAGTAACAGTGTGAATTGATGTAACCTGATCAATCAAATCCATATTTGTAATAGCCCATCCCTTGTTTCTGTATGCTTCTCGAACCTCTTCACACGTGTTACAGCAATGATCATCAGACTGATAGAGTACATTTTCAAATTTAGACATTGTTAAGCAACCCTAGATTTTGCTATCAATTAGAAAGCACAGGAAAAAAACAAGTAACAAATGAAGTCAAGCAAGCATGCATAAGGTTTAAATAAGGCATCCAACAGAAAGGCATACCCCTTCTGCACCATAACAAGAACCGCAGTATTTCTCATTCTGATCAAGCCTTCCACCATGCTTCTGCAAGGGCCTTTCAATCTATACAACAAACAAGCATACCAAGAGTAAAAGCTTCGTGGCAGTTTTAAAAGTGATAATGAGCAAAAGATGCTGAAGAGAAAAGAAATGAAACAAGCATAAAAATTTCAAAACTAAGGAAAAAATGGATCTCGTGCACTACAAAGGACTAAAAAAAAGACCAAAAAAAAAAGTGCGTTTAATCAAATCTAAATAAAATATGCTTAACATGCTTCAAGTTCTGAATTAATGCAGAAGGATTTGACATTAATAAAAAGGAATGCCCAAGTTGGCAATATATGGGTCAAGCCAAAAAAAAAAGCTAGGGATTTAACTGGTTGAGAAATTTGAGATAAGTTCTTAATCTATGTATGCTTCCACGCCCTCCTTGAAACTTGCTGATACGCAAGGGGGCCCCCTCAGCCAGAAAAGGGAAGCTGTTTAAGAAGATTTCTAATCAAGAGGGGGTTGTTTAGGAAAGTTCCTAATTAAAAGGAATTATTTAGGAAGGTTGCTAATAAAGGGGGGAGTTGTTTAGGAAAATTTCCTAATTGTGTTTATGCTATTTAAGAAGTGTTTAATTGTTTAGAAAAATTTCATAAAATATGTTTAATTGTTTAGGAAATTCCTAAATCATGTTTAATTATTTAGGAAAGTTTCCTAAATCATGTTTAATTGTTTATGAAAGTTTCCTAAATCATGTTTAATTATTTAGAATATTGCTGAGTTTATTTTCCTAGTGTTTGTTGTGAATTACTAGCAGCGTATAGGGTTTGTGGGAGAGCCGATCTACCTCTCAAATAATAGAACAATTGTATCTTGCTTTATTATTGAAGAAGAAATAAGAAAATAAGCCCTATCTTAGTGTTTCTATATTGTTCTTCTCTTTTATTTGTTGTTTTTACGTCCAAGGCGCATCAAATTAGTATCAGAGCACTTTTTTGGGACCTATGGCAGCAAAGAAGGTGAAGGCATTGGAAAGTAAGATGGAGCAAATCAAATCCGACATGAAGAAGAGGTTTTCATCCATGGAATGAAGGCTTTCTAACCTGGAAGACATGATGAGGAAGTTGATCGAGATGCAATCGAAGGCTTCGCCGGCTATTCCTAGGACTGAACCAAAGGGAAAGGAAATTCTGGAGGAGAAGATGAGGAAGCTCTTGGAGATGCAATCAAAAACTCCACCGGTGATTCCAATGGCTAACCCTAACCAAGATTTAACTGTGATTCCCTTGACTGAATCGAAGGGAAAGGAAATCGGACAGGAGGAGTTCGATAAGGAGAGTTTTTTTCATCAAGAGCCACCTCCTGGGGCTCCGATAAGGGGCAAATCAGAGTTTCCAAATGAGGGGACAACAAGAAGCGAATTTTTTTTGTGGAGGTGGTAGGGTGGCCGACCATTATGGGAGGTCTTTTGGGAAAGGGAGTGCACGACTGAAGGAGGGAGATGGGCCAAACCATGAGGATCGGGTCATGTGAGGCAGATGGAAGAGAGGTGGGATTCCCACCCTCGATACACAGGGGAAACATGGAGGGATCACAACAACCATTACACTGGAGAAGGAAGAAGCTATTGAGGCAGTGACAATCCTAGGGTCATTGCATCCTAGTCTTGATGTGAAACAAGTTGAATATCTTGTAGCAAGATCCGCACCTATTCATCTATTCATCTCGGTTCTCAAGAATTTAGTTCGTATGATGGAAAAATGGATGTAGACCCACATGTTTTACCCATTCCTAGACAATTCATGACTTTCATGCAATCTAGAAATACTAGAGAGCTCTTTTACAGCTTCCATCGAGATAATATCCCAACCGAGCCTGTTATGCATAAGTGCATCGTACATTTTGTTCCCCTTAACAAAAAGCTACCAATTCGAATAACCTTACGAGCTAATCAAGAGTTTATTTTGATCCTTCCACCTTGAGGACAAGGTGCATTTTTTGAGAGGGAGTATTGATGTGCTTGTTTTGAGAGGGGGGGAGGGGGGGCTGCCAGGAAGGGGAAGCTATTTAAGAAAGTTCATAATCAAAAGGGAGTTGTCTAGGAAAGTTTCTAATAAAATGAAACTATTTAGGAAGGTTCCTAATCAAGGAGGGAGTTATTTAGGCAAGTTTCCTAATTGAGTTTATGCTATTTAGGAATTGTTTAATTATTTAGGAAAGTTTCATAAAATATATTTAATTGATTAGAAAGATTTCCTAAATCATGTTTAATTGTTTAGGAAGATTTCATAAATCATGTTTAATTAATTAGGAATGTTTCTTAAATTATGTTTATGTTGATTAGGAAGATTCTATTATTTAAAAAGGTTTTCTAAATTATGTTTATGCTGATTAATAAGGTTCTTTTTGTGTTATTGTTTCTAGGTCTATTTAAGGGGGAGTTTGTCTATGATTTATGAAAGGATATTGTTGAGTTTATTTTTCTAATATTTGTTGTGAGTTTCTAGCAGCATCTAGATTTTATGGGAGAGCTGATCTACCTCTCAAATAGTAGATCAATTGTATCTTGTTTTATTATTGAAGAAGAAATAAGAAAATCAGCCCTATCTTGGTGTTCTTATGTTGTTCTTCTCTTTTATTTGCTATTTTTACCTCCAAGGCGCATCACTTGCATATTGCATTTCAACCAAAATCAAAATATTACAAAAACACAACTATTCGTGTATGCCTATGTTACCATCTTCCTTCAACAAAAGCAAAAATCAATCTCCTAAAACTAAAAATAATTCATTAATTTAGATGGGGATATTATTAGTAGAATTCAAGTTGGATAGTTGAAGTGGAGGAATGCATCAGGCTTGTTGTGTGATAGAAAAGTCCCCTCAAACCTAAGGGAAAATTCTATAAGATTGTGGTTAGACCTACATTGTTTTATGGTGAAGAATGTTGGCCATTAAAAGAGAATCATAATATTAAGTTAAGTGTTGCAAAGATGAGGATGCTTAGATGGATGACTGGCTTTACTCTTAGAGACAAGATACGAAATGAGCATATACATGAAAAGGTTGGAGTAGCTCTAGTGGAAGATAAGATTAGAGAGAGTTGCCTTTGATGATTTGGCCATAAAACGGCGGCCTTCAGATTATATGTATTAGATTTGACTTATGTTAAGATTTAAGAAAAGTAGAGGTAGACCTAAAAAGACTTGGTCAGAAAATATTAGAAATGACATTTCTTTATTAAATTTAAATAAGAATTTAACTTTTAACAGGCACAATGGAGAAAAAATATTCATGCAACCAACCCCACAATGGGATAAAGGCTTGATGTTGTTGTTGTACCATCCTGACAAAATCACATAATAAGAAAAAGAAAGTAAATTGCATTATTAAATATTAATCTATGTTGAAACTTTAAAATAAGATTCAAGTCAACACTCAGATAAAATTTAATCATAAAGATCAGGATCCACAACAACCTCCTCACTTACAGTATCTACAGAAGAGTCGCCATATGAAACAATTATATAATCATTTGATTTAGTCTCATCACTATATTTCGTTTTACTCTTTATATCAATTATCCTTGGATTCAATATGATTCAAAATAAAATAATAAATTAATATCACAAATAAGTAATCCATTATAATTAAATTACTTTCTCATGAAGCGCTATCCCCACTTTGCTCCTTTCATTTGAATTATTGTGAAGTAGAAGTAGTTTCCAATGAAACCCTTTCAATGTTAGCAATGATATCTTCATGTTAATCATTATTAAAGGTCATTCATTCATCATCGTCTTCAAATCCTTCATTATTCATCATCGTTATACATTCAACATCAAAACATTGTCGTTGCCAAGTCTCAAGTCCTAGATGATAAAAGTGAAGGGTTGTGTTAAGTAGTATAGAGAGAATAAGAAGGATCTTCATATGATATTTATTGATATAGAGAAAGCATATGATAAAGTTCCAATAGAAGTGCTCCGAAAAGTTCTAGAAAAGAAAGGAATTAATAATGTTTATATTCAGGCCATTAAGGATATGTATGCATGTGTTGTTATTTGTGTACAAACACAAGGTGGTTTGACCAAGTTTTTCCTATTTCAGTTGTATTACATCAAAGATCAGCTTTAAGCCCATATCCTTTTGCTTTAGTCATGGATATTCTTACTAGACATTTGCAAGATGATGTACCTTGTTGTATGCTTTTTGTTGATGATATTCTTCTTGTTGATAAGACTAGAGAGGGAATTGAAGGAAAACTTGAATTATTGAGGTCAACCTTAGTCTAAAAATTTTTTTTAAGTACAACTAAAACCGAATATATAGTGTAATTTAAGTAGTAATAGATCTAGTCATTAATAAGAGTGCACAGTTTAGATATTTCGGGTATATTGTTCAAAGTGATATTGAAATAGATGTGGATATTATAAGTAGAATTCAAGTTGGATGGTTGAAGTGGGGGAATGCATCAGGCCTATTGTGTGATAGAAAAGTTCCTCTCAAACTTGAGAGAATTTTATAAGAAAGTGGTGAGGATTGCATGTTGTATGGCCTAGAACATTGGCCATTAAAATAAAAACGAAAATTTAAGTTAAGTGTTGTGTTGCAGAGATGAGAATGCCCGGGTGGATGAGTGGCTTCACTCTTAGAGACAGAATGCGAAACGAGTATATATGTGAAAAGGTTGGAGTAGCTCCAATGGTAAATAATATTAGAGAGAGTCATCTTAGATGGTTTGAACATATAATATGTCAGCTTTCTGATGACCAAGTTAGGAGAGTATTAGATTTGGCCTATGTTAAGAAAGAGACAAGAAATGACTTGGTTAGAAAATATTAGAAATGACCTTTTTTTTAATTAGATTTCAATAAGAACTTGATTCTTAACATGACACAATAGAGAAAGAATATTCATATAGCCGACCCCATGTAATGGGATAAAAGCTTAATGTTGTTATTGTTGTTGTTGTATCCATTCAACATCATACTATACATTATCAACAATTATTGGATTAATTTCATCATCACCAATTCTCTGCCTCAATAAATTGTGATGTCAATCTTTTATTTATTTTTTTAATATAACATAAACCAACTTGTTCATTTATCCTACAACCAATCAAACTCTTGACCTAAATAGTGGTATCAAGCAACTGACCTATAATAAAAGTATAATATAATATCTAAAAGTACAAAATAATACCTATTAATACTATAATGTAAAATGATATAACAAAATATTTTTTATAAATGATACTTCCTGTAGATTAGGGGATGACATGAACTTGAAGGTGTTCCAACGAGCTCTTCAAAAAGTAGTAGGCATAAGAAAGAGCGTTAAGGCAACTCTTGAAAAAATTCAAAATATTCGTCTTGCAAAGAAGGATGCCAATTTGATCTCATCTTTTTTTTTCCTCCTCTTTTATTTATAAGAATCTCACTTCTACGCGAGTAAATAGGGTATTGTTCATGTGAACAGTAGGCACTTTAGCTCACATAAACAGTACATTTTAATGATCATGAAGCGTGAGTGGGGAGTCAGGAGTCAGTGTGAGGATGAGGTGTTTAGGGAATGCATAAATTTGTTAGGATAGGACTTGGTTAAATGGATAATATTTGGTTTATGATGGATACATAAGTGGAGAAAATTTAGGAATTGTTTGAGAATTTTATGAAATTGAAATTGAACTTCAAAATTAAAACTCCAATTACAATTTCAAAATTAGAAATCGAACTGAAATTGAAACTCAATAAAAGATTAAGTTCAAGCTTTCAATATGAAGTTACGGAGGTAGTTAGAAAATTCAAATTCAAATCTAAAGTTCTAAATTTAAATTTGAAATTAGAAATATGAATCTTCTAGCGACTGCAAGGGATTTTATTGCAGGATTTCGGTTCCAGTTAGAAAACTATTTAAAACGACAGCTCTAATTAAATCCATATCTCTAATACGAATTTGATGCACAATAGTTGTGAAAGAATGCGATAAGATAATAAATAAGATCACAGGATAAAAAAAGTAGACACAGTAATCGAACATGCAAGCCTCATGCTTGAAAAAGAGAGCATCTCTCATAGGGGAATTTTCGACCTAATCAAAACTCAAAAATCCCCAAATAAAGTAAGGAGGTCCACAATAAGACTATGAATAAATGATTAAAATCATCCCTAAACTATGTAGGCTTGTCAAATTTAGTCCATAAACTACTTAGGACAATACATTTCAATAACAGACTCTTTTTAATAACAAATCTTAATATATTTTATCCTCGTGTCATCCAAACCATCTAAAATTGATGGACACAAGTTGCAAAAACCTTAGAATGAGAGCATAATCAATATTTCTAGCTATGAAATGCCTAAAGATCGACTATAGGTACGAGAGATCCTATATAATGTTGAGTGAGCCAACAAACATTGATGAGACAGCCAAGGAACAATAGCAAGACAGCATGCAATAATGGTAACAAAGCCATCAAACAGTGACGTGTGAGAAAGCTTTTCCATGGAGTGATCCTCTGCAGCATGTTGAGCCTCAACAGTACAAAAACTATCCAAGAGCTATCCTCTACAACAAGTAAGATTAATGAGGGAAAGTTGTCAGCCAAACTCCATTTACAAAATGCATAAATATTTGGTGATATCCTCGATTTTTTCCCACAATTAGCTTCAATCAATTCTACACAACTGACAAGACAAAAGGATCAAATAGATTAGGATTTGATGTGTTATGGGACAAAACTTGACACTAAGAAAAATTTGAAACTAAAACGGACACTCTTAAATAATTTAAAGATCATTTTCATAATTTTTCCCATTAAAATTTGTATTTATGCCATCAAACTCTATCGATTGATGCAAAAAGAATAACAAATCTGTAATAAGTTGCCAAAATATTTTTTTCAATATATAAATTATTGTTGCTTTGAAATTTTTTGAAATAAAAGAGAAAAAGAGAAGTGAATTAAAAAGGAAAGAGATAAAAGAGAGAAGAAAAAAATGGTACTGAGAAAAACTAAGAAAATATTTAAGGGCAAAATATTTTGTACAAGGCTTTTGTTTTTGGACTAGTGAAAAAAAAATATTTGTGCAGACATAAATATAGGTGAACCTCATCGAACCACATAAATCTGTGGACTAACTTTCTATTGTTCTTTTTTTTTTTGTGATTTTTTTTTTTTTGGGTATTATTTGTCATTACACTCGCTCATGCACTTTCCCGCATACCTGATATTGGATCTAGGCTTTGGAGTACTATGAGAAAGGTGGGAGCAATGACAACAAGGATAAGGTGAGGATCAACAACTTCGATGGCAAAGATTATAGGCAATGAAAAAATGGATCGAGACTTACCTACCCAAGAAAAAATGTTCAACGACTACTTCAAGTTTTATTCATATGAATGCTTTCTATGAGTACAATAGGTAAACTTTTCAAATGGAAAAACTAGAGCTTTTTATATAGCTTAACTGATAAAAAAAATAACCAATTAGTGCAATTGCAAAAGAACCATAATTTCATAAGCTAAAGTTATGGTGGTCAAGTATTATTAAGACTAAAAAAATTTTTAAAAAAAAAATATTATTAAGACAAGGAAAAGAAGCAGTAATTCTTTATATAACAAACTATGTCAGCAAATCTTTAAAATGTTCAAAGAAATCCAAAATCATGGATACAACAAGATCAAGCCTTTATACCACTACGTGGGGTCAGCTACATGAATCCTTTTTCTCCATATGTCCTGTTAAGAGTCAAATTTTCATTTAAATCTAATAAAGAAAGGTCATTTCTAATATTTTCTAACCAAGTCCTTTTAGGTCTACCTCTGCCTTTCTTAACATAGGCTAAATCTAATACATCTACTCTCCTAACAGGGTCATCAGAAGGCTGCCGCTTTACATGACCAAACCATTTAAGGCGACTCTCTCTAATCTTATCTGTCATTGGAGCTACTCCAACCTTTCATAGATATGCTCATTTCGTATCATGTCTCTAAGAGTAAATCCACTCATCCACCTAAGCATCCTCATCTCAGCAACACTTAACTTAATATTATGCTTCTCTTTTAATAGCCAACATTCTGTGCTATAAAGCATTGCAGGTCTCACCACCATCTTATAAAATTTCCCTTAAGCTTGAGTGGTACTTTTCTATCACACAACAAACCCGAAGCATTCCTCCACTTCAACCATCAAACTTGAATTCTACTAATAATATCCCCATCCATATTGAAATATAAGAGAAAAAAATTATTACTAAGATGAAAGTGAGAATATTATTTGAGCGTCATTTTTTTTTTATTATTATTTATCTCTACAGAAGTGGAAATATACCTTTCTATGCAGCCGTGGATATAGGTAAATATTGTTGAAACACGTTTTTCTTTAAATAATTTTTTCCCATTCTACTTCATGTTATTGCTCTCACTCATACGACCATTTGACCATGTATGGAATGCTATTTCAACCCACCCACATAACTTACTAAACTTTAAAAATGTCCTTCCAATTTGGAATTACTGATTTTATTACATACACAGTCTTCATGATCACAAGACCATCTGCTTGAAAAAAAACTATAAATCCAGCAGCATAAAACAATTATATCTACTCACCCAAACAGAGACTCATAAAAATAAAGTCAAAATAGCCCATCAAAAGCTACTACTTTAAAGAAAGTGAACCAAACTTGACTTAAAATGAACAGAATAGCATCGAATTTACACAGTTTTCCTCAAACTCGAACTCATCCAATGATGGCTCCAACAAATCAGCAACACATTATGATCAAACTGCACTAACTAATGAGTTTCAGCTACACAATTTTTGCAAGCACTTTAGCAATGCGTACTCACGTTGCTTAACAAAAGTCAATAATATAAAATTTTGACCCACTAAGAAAGAAATAGGTTAAAAGAGTGAACATTTAGAAAAATGCTGCGAACCTGTGGTGCACCAATATCACCTTTTCTTGAATCAATGACTTTCCCAAGATGATCTAATCTTTTCTTTACAATGTCATGCCTCTGTATGGAAATTGCACTTAGCATCAAAATAAAGGAAATGGAAGGAAATATTATCAGAAAACACAAGAATAGTATCCATGGGCATACAATATCAAAGTGACGCTCACCACTGATATCCATAGCATCAACACTCAGAAGGGAGCAGGCAAGGGATGGAAATGTAATATCAAACTGCACACAAACAGGAGAATAATAACATCAAATCAAACACCGCAGTTGTGAATGAAGAGTATGTAGTTAACATGGAGGATAACAGAGTTAATTTAGTAATTTTAAAGCAAACAACTAAATGTGCAATTTTAATGGTTATAGTAGATGTACCATACCTCAATATTCAAACGTACTGCATCATATTAGAGAAGATAGTGATGAAACATATCAATTCTACAGTAAGTTCTTTCTTCAAGAGTATGAAGACTAACAGCAATATCAAGCTATTCTAGCCATTAAATTGTTGGATTTTAAAATGCATTTACCCAGTGGTGGAGCTCATTGGATTTTAAAGATCACATCCGAAATCATTCAAAATGCAAAACCGAAATGTTTGTTATCTGGGTAATTTAAAGCTGCAGTAGGGGCTACCACATACATAACTTCTAAATTAGATATCAAGGGCAAACAAAAATGAACCAAAGAATGGAATGCAGCATAGGTATCATTTATCAACAGAAACAAACTTGAACCAACTGAGCTAAAATAACAAGCAATGTTTCCGAGAGCTGACATTGACACGCAGTCTTTCTCCTCTTGAGGTATCTACAATTAGCTTAGTCTCGGTGCCTGAAAAAATATATAGCCCTGCAACATGTAGAAAAAAGCGAAGCATGATTATTAAATTTTATTAGCACCCTAGCAACATGGATAACTGTGACTAATATTCATCTGGGAAGGACAAAAAAGTGATTCAAACTACTTAAAGTGAATGGCATATTTTTCAATAGCCTGAAAGACATTAATTTCATGAGTATCTTTTATTCCATAAGTAAATGTGCCCAACCTGCTGATCTTAAAGGAAAGTCATGCATTCGCCTCACACATGGGAAGGGCAAGGCCATAGGCTATAGCGCCTATCACAGCTCCCAAGCGGGTGAGGTGAACACATCTTGATACTCGAGACAAATGCTATTAATTAAATATGTTTTATAATGAAACATGGACTGAGATGATGTGAAAAGAGTATCAAGAATTGATAAAACAAGCATGTGCCCCTTAAAACAAGTTGCTAATGTAACTGCAAGAACCAAAGTAATAAAGTAGTAAATATTAAAAATGAAGCTGATGACTTAAAGAGAATAAAGGAAGGTGTAGAGGGCTACAATCCAATGATAGAGAAGACAGCACGCATGTAAGAAAGATGCATACATAGTAAAGAATAGACTATCCCAAGGATATAAACACTACAAACTAAAGCATTTTGCCTGAATTTATTTCTATTAGTATGATTTTCAAACTAGGAATGAAATAGAAATTGAAATTTCATTATTTATCCCAACTTAATTTAATGTAATGACTATCATTTTATACTCTTAAAATAGATTACTCATAATTAAGAGAAAGCTATGTACAATATAAATATTCTTTTTAATGCCCACTCACTGAGGCAAGCACCAATAGCAGCACCTAAGGCATTGGGTGTTGGGCAACAATACCGTATTTCGTTATGAGAAGATCCACCTTCAACTAGTCATGTTCTTTCGAGATTAATTCTGTGACCTTTTAAAAAGAAAAACAATTTAATAAAAAACCTTCACAATCATTTTAGAGCTTCTTCAAAATGATACATCTGGTCCTCATACATAATGAACAATTACTTCTTTCTTTTTTAGTGAATTGATATCTTTAGAGCCCTCTTAATGCTTGAATGTTTGTATCATTCAGTCTTGGATAACTTGTTGATGACATCTTTCTAATTGCGCAATGGCATATGATGATAAAGTAGCAGAATCAATGTAATCAATCGTGGAATAAATGTCAAAAATAATTATTAAAATACATGCGATTTAGCTAACTTAAGCAACATCAATTTTGATAATGATCCAATCTTGAGTCAGCAAGGGAAAATTCTATAAGATGGTGGCTAGACCTGCAATGCTTTATGGTGCAGAATGTTGGCCATTAAAAGAGAGGCATAATATTAAGTTAAGTGTTGCAGAGATGAGGATGCTCAAGTGGATGAGTGGCTTTACTCTTAGAGACAGGATATCAAATGAGCATATACGTGAAAAGGTTGGAGTAGCTCCAGTGAAAGATAAGATTAGAGAAAGTCGCCTTAGATGGTTTGGTCACATAAAACGACGGCCCTCCGATGACCCGGTTAGAAAAGTAGATGTATTAGAGTTGACTTATGTTAAGAAAGGTAGAGGTAGACCTAAAAAGACTTGGTTAGAAAATATTAGAAATGACCTTTCTTTATTAGGTTTAAATGAGAATTTAACCTTTAATAGGGCATAATGGAGAAAAAGGATTCATGTAGCCGACCCCACATAGTGGGATAAAGGCTTGATGTTGTTGTTTTTGCATCCAATCTTGAGTCAAATCTTGAGTTGATACAATTTTAACTCAAGATGGACTCAAAATAATTCAAGCTAGTATTGAGTAAAGCAGCATAAATTAAGGGAATGATCAGATCTCGAAACAATGTAGATATGGCTCATTAACTTTGGCTCCGATCAAAAATATAACTTGATCTCCACTAATTTTCAATCCCCTCCAACAAATTCTTAGTCTTATACACACGCACTAGTTTACTTGTAGATGTATAAAATGCATGTTGCTAAAACATAAAAAAAATTAATTAATTTTAGAATTAACCTAAGAATCTGAAAAGAAAACTATAAAAATTTTATTTCTTTAAATCTCAAATATAACAAAATCTTAAATATGACTTTTATTCACTTCAGCCTATAATCATAATGAATTAAATTCATTCGAAGTCCCAACAAAATTATATATATATATATATATATATATATATATATATATATAAAATAAGCAATTGACTGTATTTTGAAGCTAGATGAGATGGTCAATAGATTTCAAATAAGAGAAAAACTCATAATTAATATAACATAAGAAAAATTAGACAATATCATAAATTATATAAAAATATAACAATGAAACATCAATATATATTTGTTTATTTGGCGGATTTAGATTTTTTTTTTTTTTCCTTTTGACATATTTCAATCTATATGCTTATATTAATCATATGCTAATGTTAAATATAAATGACAAGAACACAAGTGTTGATATGTTAAATTTTCATTAATATAAACGTAAAAGGTTTTTTTGCTGCAAAAATTACAAGAATACACTCAAATGCCATTTTTTGTGGTCGAAAGGAATGACAAATAAGGCTTCATAAAACCAACTATTTCTATAAACATGGTAAGTGATCAAAATAGTTTTTCGGAATGACAAATAAGGCTTCATAAAACAAACTATTTCTATAAACATGATAGGTGATCTAAATAATTTTTATAGAAAACGCAAATAAAAACAAGAACTCTATTACAGAAAATACATCACAAAGAAAGAAATAGCAACATGCCAAATAATTTTTCATGGAAGAAATAACAAGATGATAATTTAAAAAAATGAACTCTATTACAAAAATTACTTCATAGTTTAAGAAATAACAAGCCTACATAAATCGGGTAATGCTTCCCATCCTGAGGATAATTTTGCAAATTTTCTCAAACAAAAAAACTATCTAAATTAAATTTCAAAACAGTGTTCCACGTAAACAAATGCTGAACTGGTTCTAAACATGCAACGGTCCTGTAAATATATTAATTGGTGCACAACTATAGATACCAAAAAAAAAAGAAAAAAGAAACATCAACCACTTTATCAGATAATGGATAAAAAAACTTTAAAACAAGGAGATTAGCTGCTGGCAAAATAAAAAATGTTCATTGCAAAAAAAAAGCACAAATTTAACTTCAAATACTTACCCATCCAATCTAAAGCACTCTAAAACAACAATCAAGAGAGGGGAGATGAAGAAAAACATCCATTTTGAAACCGCAGCATCACAAAATGAACTCCATGAATGCACACATCAAATCCTAGTGAAATTCAATCTAAGAACTTAAACTTTCTTGCAAAACCTCCATTCAAAATTATTTGAATTCATCCTCCTCCTTTTGAATTTCAATGACATGAATTACCACAAATGTTAAATAAGATCTCTCATTTGCAGAATCTTTCACCCATCCAACTCAATCTAGTAAATATGGTAGCATCATAACACGATATAGGATTAAATACAGATAGGTTGTCCAATCAAAATTTCTCAAGTCGCAGAAAGAGGAGGAAGGTTTACCTCTGGCCATGCCTTTGAGTGGAAGTATAGCGGGAAACAGATGAGAGTTGTTAGAAACAAAAGAAAGATGATTCGCCCGCAGAATCTTTAAGCTTCTCAAGTTTCTCAAGTTGTAGGAAGATAGATTCAAAGACAAGCATGATTTATAATGGTATGCCTTACTGCTTCTGACAGAGGGAGAGGGCTTGCGTAGAAAACAAAGGAATACAAAGGATTGCGGGCATTTTGGGATAAGAAGAAATTAAGTACATTTATTTATAAATTAAATGTGAATTTTAAATTGCACACACATTAATTGTTTAAATGTTACTTCTTTCAAATAAAAGATAGACCGTTTTTCATTAGTGCAATTTAAATGTTTCAAATTAAATTGAAAGCAACAAAGTATACGAAGCCAGAGCAAATTTTTTTAAGTTAAGGCACTGCAAATAAAATATAGAAGGAGAAGAAGTCTTTAATTTAAGGAGACCGAGCAAAAATTTATATTTTGGATGCCGAACTAAACGGTTGAGTGATTCATTTGATTTAAATTAATGAAGGAGCTGGATGGCCTATTTTGATTACATGAAAATAAAAGGTTAAGATTGAAATTATCAAATTAGATTAAATAAAATCTTATTTGAGAGAATAATTCTTCCATAAAAGAAGATTTCTTCTAGAAGATGTTGCAAGTGAAATCACTTGATTTGGTTTTAAAATGAATTTTTAACATGTTTTTTTAGCAAGCATGTACAAATCTTTGATTATCAAGGTGTTGCCTTGATGGTTGTTTAAAAATAATAACAAAAAGGTTCTGAGGGCACTTCATGGCGTTGTTATTCTTATCATTATTCATGCAATGCATGAATTCGGACAAGTGATTATCAAGCCCACCATTGGGATGCCCAGTGATGGATAATGTGCTCTTTGATGCATCTGCTAACTATAATAAGAAAGTACCATGTGAAGAAAATCATTCCTAGAATGTTACCATGAATGACCTTTTAAGGCCATGGCCTGAATTGTACTCCAATCTTGACTTGCTTCCTATTGAAGAATCTCAAATTATTTCTATGATGTTCTTGAGAGAGTGTGGTCTTTCATCGGAGATCGATGTCCCCAATAGTAAGTTCGGAGTATTGTGCTTGCTCTCCATCAATGAAGGTGTCTAGACTAGGGGTGTTAAAGTCTTTAGACACAATAAGTCATTGAAGTATAGGTTGATCTATGAGAGGGGGGTGGGGGTGGGGGTGGGGAGGGGGGGATGGGGGGGTAATTTCTCATGAAAGTTCTCAAAAAAGTCACGCATGAAATTGAGATGATAGAGTGAGGATTGATCATAATTGTCCAAGCCCTTTCAATCCACGCACATAAGCACTTAAGTAAATCAAATTATGTGATCAACTATCAACACGTATTAAAATCAATAAGTAAAAAAATAAAAGAACATGTGACCTTCTCCAGTTCAACAACTTTTGTTAGCTCAAAAAGAATTACAAGGTACTACCATTCCTTACATAACCATAGCAGATACCAATACAATGCAAAAAAAAGATGAGCAATCAAAGTAATTATCACAATCATCATGTCCAATAGTGGTTGCTGCATCTGAAGGTAGCCATGAAACATTCCTTGCCAAAAATAGTTGTGGCATAAGTCTTACGAGAGATGATTATAGTGCAAATTTTGTGGAGGTAGCAAAGCTACATATCAAGTTGGAAATGGTAGTGTCACGGGACTTACAAGAGATAGCTATAGTGCAAGCCTTATGGAAATGGTTATAATGCAAAAAAAAAATGTTGCACCGTAGGTCTTGCGGACGATGGTTGTGGTGCAACTATTTGTTAAAATGATGGTTGGGGGTAACAATTACAGCATAGCCGAAGGTTGCAGCACAAGTCATGCAGGTGATGGATATTTTTAAAATTCTTTAGAGGATTTGGCGACCTTCAAAACTTTAAGAATCTTCCCAAATGAACTAAATTAAGACCTATTTATTATTTTTTTAAGGGTAATGTTGTCCTTATTTGGAATATTCTTAATATGGTGGCCACACCCTCCCATGATCAAATCATGATATAGACTCTACCATCCCCAATAGATTTCTAACAATAAAAGACATGAGGTTATTCTACATTATTCTAGTATTTTAGATTATTTCTAAGATTTTCATTTCAAATTTACTGCATTTTAGTTTTAAGATTATGTGTCTTAAACAAGATGATAGGTTTTTCAAAACTTCTAGATTTGAATTTTAAATAGTATTATTTTATTTTCTTACTATTTTTATAAAAAGGATTTAAGAGTTTACAATGGATTATCATTTATGAAACAAATTTTAGTTAAATTCTCTTTCAACTTCTTCATTTATTCTCCCCCATCTCTTTCTCCTTCCAACATAAAGATGATGTTGAGTTGGGTTCAAGCAATTCAGACTCAACTCTAAATTGAAAAGTTTAATTAACTGCATCATTATCAATAATTTTTACTATCTTTTGCTGCATTTAAAATAGTGCATGCTATTCTGCTAGGGTGGATGGGTAGGCGGGTATGACTTATGTGTTGTGGAAGTATGAATACATGTATATATGTGTGTGAATACGTGTTAAAATACAAATATATATGCATACATCGAGTAAATCTAGAGTTGAATCAAACTATTTTATAGCAAGCCATCTTAAAGAAGGCCAAATTGATTTAAGTTTCAAATCAATTAAAATTCAAGCTATTTTTAATTTTTAAACATAATTATCAAGCCTAAAATGTATTCCCCCATACTTATACAAACGCTTAGTTTTTATTACGGGAGATTTAAGTTCATGGGGCATCTCCCACTCCCCTCTCTTACACAAATAGGAGATATCATCCCTTTAATTCTCATCCAACACCCTCTCCCATTCTCAAACTCTTCTCTTTATTCTCTCACATCTACTGGTAGAAATCAAGCAAATTCAACAAGAAAAAGGAAGACAAATATCAAAAAGGAGAATATCATCAAGAGCTCCAAAACTGGCATCAAAGCACCCTTCTTTCTAAATCAAACTGACAAAAAAGTTGATGAGATAAAATGTGGAGGTTTAGTGATATCCTATTGTGAGGCCTTTAGATATACCTGTACAAGCTCCTACCTTTTTTTATTCTAGAGTTGTGCACGAGCTAGTTCTACGAACTCTTCCTTAACACAATCTAAACTTTTCAGAGAAGAGTTAATTGCGGCCAAGGAGAATTAACCGGGGATCATTAGAAGCTTATGATACTCTACCCAACTTGGGTCAAGAGTAGATAGTTAATTATTATAAATAGTTTATGTTTATGCATCATTTCATGAATTGGGATGGCGTTATCTCAAGCTCTCAGCTTATTGTTCATGTGGTATTTTAGTTTATGTACTAGCAAGCTTGGAGTTCTTAAGCTTCTATTAGATGATTATGTTATTTGAATGTAAGCCATTATTTTTGCTCTTTAACCCTTACTCAGATCTCCCTCTCCTTCTCTACGAGTTACTCATGATCCACTCTACCTTTTCCTCTTGGCTTTCTCACTTCAGCTTCCTACCTTGCAGTCTAAGATACACCTTGCATCAGATCATGCAATCTGTTGCATTTTTATCACTCCCACAGCAAGAAGTAGAAAGACTCAAATTGCTGGACATTCTCTACACAACTGCAGTTACAACAAAACACATCTTAGCGCCATGCATCATCCACAACTCCTCAGTACCATGACCATTAAACTTTATGTGCTTGGTGTATCATCCCAGTTGTGGCTGGTTCAAACAAGTTGCAGCTAATAAAAAACCAATCCTCCATGTTCTCTATCATTCTTACCTTCACTTCTTCATATGCCTCTTTCCGTTATCCACTTTCAACACTTCCCCTATTCATATATTATCTTCGGTTACAACCATCAAATATATTGCATTTTCCTGTTCACAAATGATACTTTTATTTAAGTTCAAATCATGGAAATATATAATTTGTACTTCTTAAAAGCCAATTACAGTAATATTTCAGACCTAATATGTGAACCTTAAGTAAAAAGAATCTAAACTCTAGGCGCATTTTGGTGTAATGGTCAGAATTTTATTAAGAAACTCCACAGTTAAGTGTGCTCATCCTGAAAAAATTCTGAGATGAGTAACTGCCTGGGAAGTTATACCAATAGGACAAAATCGTGAGGCCCTTAGGCCAAAGCAGACGATATCTCGATGGTTAAGAGTTTGGGCTGTTACAAATGGTATCAGAGTGATAAACCAGCCGGAAGATGGAAACTAAGTGCTATACAAAACAAAGTGCTACACCATGGGAGCCACCTCTTGATTCTTGTATGGGACAAAGTGCTACGTGACGGGAGTCACCACATGAACTTGTACGGGCCACCTCTAGAATCCTATCTACCTGGTAGATGATTCTGAGATAAAAATACTGACGAGGACATCAGTTACTTAAGTGGGGGAGATTGTGAAACCTATTAAGTAAAAAGAAACTAAACTCTTAAACATCGAGGGCATTTTGGTGTAATTGTCAGAATTTCATTAAGAAACTCTGCAGTTAAGTGTGTTCATCCCCGAGAAATCCTAAGATGGGTGATACACCAACAAAATAAAACCGCGAGCCCCTTAAGCCAAAGCGGATAATATCTCAATGGTTAAGAGTTTGGGCTATTACATAATAACCTACATTCCACTCACATTCAACATTGTGCATGGCATGTTTAGGTTACAAAAAATTCCTTCCATGCCCACATTTTGCTTCTTGAAGACTAATAGAACCTCGACAACCACATAATATCATGTCCTATACCCTATGCATGAATCATGACCTATACCCTATGAATGAATCATGACCATAGGTTAAAATAGTCCATCATTTGGCTACCCAAATCAAAATTTTCAATAAATAGTTGTGTTATGTCCTGCTGTACACCTGGCCTCTGAAGGAAGAAAATTTTGAAACACTAATTTTCATGAAGTTCCTTTCTGCTTCAATGAAAATGCAAACCTAACTACGCCAAGATTATTTTGCTAATTGTTCTTCTTTCATCAATAGGCCAACATAATCTTGCAATTTTCCGTGGCGTGCTATGTAGCATTGTTGATGGTGTGCATGGTTGGTAGACTAAAAAAAGCTTCCCAGAGGCACATTCCAAGAGTTCAAACCGTTTCAAAATAACAACTTTTTTGCCACACGGAAAAGCAATGATCATGACTCGTCTTCCAGACAAAATGCCCCAAAGGATGACATTACCACCAAGTAATTCATGGTAAAGCTGCTCAAAATGAACTTCAAATGAGGATCCTATTTCGAGATATTGATAATTATAAGCGAATCAATGTTCAGAAAGATTAAGTTTTCACAGCGTTCACCGGGAATGCAATAAACTACAAAGAGTAATAAGGAAATAACCTTCGTAATAATACGATCATTAAAAAGCCGACCCATTCCATTTGATCGCAAACACATCACTGAAACAGCATAAGAAATATAAATAGAATCTCGTTTGAACTTGCTATCAAGCGACATCTGTCTTTTTTTTTTCTGTTTTTTCCCCTTTCTTTTCTTATGGAGAAAGCTTTAGAAAAATTCCTAGTTTTAAAAATGCAAAATAGCGAAAGAAATAAAAAAAGAAAGAATTTGTTGTAAGTAAAAAGGATCAACTTACTGATCTCGGAGATGAAGAGCAGAAGAATGGCGATGGAAGAAACGATGGTGATCAGCCCTCCCGAGAGCGTTCGATTGTAGAAATCCTCGTTTACTTTAGGGTAGGCGTCCAGATTCTTCAATTTGTTAAGGATCTCCATGTCTAGGGTCTGGAGATCGAAGCTCCGTCTCCGTCTCGCAGTTCCAACTTGGATTTAACTCAAGCACAATACAAGTAGTCGGATTAAATTCTATTCATTTCTGATGATTTATTTAATTATCTAGTACAAGATTTAAATTTGTTAATTCATATAAAATTTTAATAATTAATGAAATTAAAATATATAATTTCATTTATAGCGATCGTAATTAAATAATTTAATAGAATAATTTTTATGTGGTCATTAAACCACATATAATATCCTTTTTTTTTAGTTAAGATTTTTTTTATCAATTAATATTAATTATTAAGGATAATTTAATTTTTAATTAATATATCTATATTTAATGTATTTAATTGATTATTAATAATATTAATTACTAGTTTTGATTGAAAGTTATGATTGTCACCAAACTAATCCGAATTAACATATTGAAAATTTTCTTTCTGTTTAGATAAAAAAAACACAATATTTAGAAATAAAAAACCTAATTGATACGTCATAAAAAATCATCTTGACCAGATGTGAATCTGGAGGCATATCCAAGTGGTAAACATTTGAAATTAAATTTGGGATAATCCAAATTCTAATTTTAGCAAATTTATAGTCAAATTGAACGTCTCGAAGAAGAGACGAGCCCAACGACAAAAAAATAGGTCCAATCGGCGCCCAAATGGATCCAAAACAAGGAAATAAACACATTTGGAAAGTTCAAAGCATAAATTCGATGATTAGATGATATCCAAATATAGCATGCTTATAGTCGAATCGAGCGGCTCGACGAGACAAATTTAACGAGCCCAAGATCGCTTAATTCTTACATCGGGGGAATCAATACCAAACGTTCGATGGAGCACTCCGAATCTGCCATAGAACTTCTCCTTATTTTACGGGGTGTGTCATTCATAAAAATTTATAAATAGACCTTCACTCTATATATGAAAGGGACCTTTGGCTAGAGATTGGAAAGAGCACTAAGCCTTCAATACCTCTAGCACCACCACCGACGAGCCTCCGTCAACCGTCGTCGGACCACCGACAGACTGCGGACAGCTATTGGACCACCGTCGGACTTCCACCCGGCCGCCGCCGCCGCCAGACTTCTACTCGACAATCGTCGGACCACTGGCCGGTCGCCGACTGCCGCCATACTTCCTCCCGATCGACGAACGCCGTCAGACTTCCATCTGACCAATGACTGTTGCCGGACTTCCGCCTGACCATCATCGGACCACCATCCGACCACCGATCATTATCGAGTTTCCGCCCGACCATCGTTGGACTTTTTGTCCATGTAACAATCCAAACTCTTAACTATCGAGATATTGTTTGCTTTGACCTAAGAGCCTCATGATTTTTCCATGTTGGTATAACTTTCCAATATGTCACCCATCCCAGAATTGCTCCGGGATGAGCATGCTTAACTACGGAGTTTTCTTAATATAATTTTAGTCATTACACCAAAAGGCGTCTTAATGTTTAAGAGTTTAGCTTTCATTTAATTAAGGGGTTTCACAATCTCCCCCACTTAAGTAACTGACGTCCTCGTCAACATCTGTATCCCAGAATCATTCACCAGGTAGATAGAATTCTAAAGATGGCCCCTACAAATTCAAGTGGTGGCTCCCATCATATAGCACTTTGTCCCATACATGGTTTACGAAGCGGCTCCCATGACGTAGCACGTTGTCTTATATGACACTTAGTTCCCATCTTCTGGCTGGTGTATTGCTCTGATATCATTTCTCGATTTATGTGTGTCATCCTTGCGTAGGGGCTATGCTAATCTTCTTTATATCATTCCAATTTTATCGGATGTCTCTTAACCCGACCAGGACAGGCCTTATCATGTTGAGCTGTGATAGTCTAACTCTCCAAACGGTAGTAATTTCTCCTCCACTAAATTAAATGGGCGGGTCAACCTTTGTAATTCACTCAAATTTAATGAAACCTTTTCACCTGGGTGAGACCCCATAGTTTTTCCCTCATCTGGTTTGCAATGTAAAAATTTCTCTGGTATTCTTCTACTCTCTCTTCGACTATCTGTTTATATACTGGATATCCGTGTATCGTTAAGACAGAAAATTCATTCACTCTACCACCACGAATATTCAACCCCGCAACACTAATAATTAGCAAACAATCAACATTGCATCGAACACAAACTTTTCTAAACAATGATTTCAAAACAATTATGCATACATTCGCCGATCACAATATCAATTGCTTCAAATAATAGCTTTTGTAAAATAATCGAGATTCCTTCACCACAAAGCTAAAAGATAACGAGAAAATGAAACAATTAACGTTCAATCCAATATTTGCTTTGATTAATAAAGTAGATCGGATATAATAGACGCTCATCACAAGGAAGCCTCTTCCCTTTCTTCAACTTCTACTCTTCGCCCTACCTATAGCAAAACACGTTGAACGTTTTCTCCTCGTCTTAGTGATATCAGGTTATATCAGCCTCTCCTTCATCACCTCATTTTTTACTATATTTCAAAAGAGATTATTCTGTGCGGAGGCCGAACACAGCTCATCATCCGAAGACGAATCAGGTGCAGTCACGTTAGCGATACCGAGCAATACCGAGCTACGGTACCATACACTGGGATGACGTGGTGCATTCTGATTGATCTCCAAATGACGTTCGACATCTACACAAAATAATTAATCATATTTCAAACTAGCAAAGAATAAACTAACAGGAGTTCCCAAGCGCGAAGATAACCCTCTAGTTTTCTCCCTTAGCTCGCTCTTTTTGGCATAATCCCATAGATCCCCCAAACTCTTGAATTTAGTTGGACTAAGGTAGGATTAAGTAAATTCTATAAGCTTTAAGAGGATTAAATTTTCAAAATTATTTTGCATTGTAATTATTGAATTTTGTTAAAATTTTTATGTTATCCAAATAAAAATCAAGTTAGGAAATTTGACCCAATTTGTTTCCCTTATAAAATATTTATTTTTCTAAAAGTAAAATTTTAAGGGTATTTTTTTCAACGGAATGAAAGAATAATTTCAATTGCAATATATGTTTAGATTAATAGCAAAAAAATATTTAATTAGTCTTCACTAAAGCTTGATTATGACTAAGAGAGATGCTCGTACATGTACAAAGTAGACTCAAGCTCGATAAGAAAATATAGATGTCAAGCTTCAACAAATTGCTCTTATTTATTTACAGCTCAAGATATACAACATGAGGTATGTGTTATAATGGCAGCTGGTCATTGCCATAATCTTTCTGGGTAACTGAGAGGATGCAGAAGGCATGAGGAAGAAAGAAGTAGATGGCAAGGAATACCAGGACTCCAAGATCTGCCTCTTCACCAACGGCTGGTTGTGGGGGGGTTCGCAAGTATATCTGAATCATGCACCAAACGCAGTAAAAGCTTGCTATCCCCAATATTAATCTCAATGATTTGTTTGCATTTGTTATAATGGATTCTCCATGCTTCACTCTGCAGAGAAACATACGAAAAAAGTGCTAGTCAATAACTGGTTTAGTAGACTGGAGCTTCAAGAAATTTAAGTAGAGTGATTTGATGTCATAATGGAGTGGAAGAAGCAATGCTATCTTTCTTAAGTTATTCTAATCTTTCTAAGCAAAACTTGAAGTGATTAAAAGCAAGGGAAAAGAAAATGAATAAGCTGAGTTCTCTAGGCTAGCTTACAGTAAGCAGTGGTTTTACTATATTACAAGTTAGTGTTCGAAGCTTGTTCAGTGACTGCACTAACGCAGTCATAAGTTTAGGATTCTATTGAAAGATAAATATGCATAAGTCAAACTTTCTCTTAGAACCACCTTATTATCTTTAAAAAACATTTTTCTTTCCTTCCTAGTAACATAAATTCATTTGTGGTTTTATTGCTGTACTTAAAATAAATAGTCAATTGTTCTGCTCATTTCTTGAGGCGTTAGCTATTGAAAATTTGTATGCTAATAAGAACGCAAGTTTAGCCCCATTATAGTTTTATCTCCTATTTCAAAACCACCATGAATCCACTAACAACCTGATAGGAAATACTTGAGTTCGCAAGCAATTCAAGAGGAAATACTTGAGTTCGCAAGCAAACCTAGCAATAATTAGTCCAAAACAACGAGAAAAACAAGAAATCTGAGCAAATCAAACTAGGAACGATAGATTGCGATCGTGGAAATAAAGCAAAGCAAAACTCAAAGCAAGATACAATTGATCCTCAATTCGAGAGGAGGATCGTCTCTCCCAAATCTCTAGACAAGAGAGTCTAGAGCCAAGTCCCCAAGAAACCCTAATTTCAATCAACCAAAAACATAATCACATTTCCTAAACATCCCCCTCTTAATACCAAACCTTTCCTAATCAATTCTCCCTCCCAAGACCTAGCCGCCCCCTCCTCTTTGAAATTCAAACCTATTACAAGCCTTGAGACCCACCATGTGGGCGGGCAACATGAGGGGAGGCGGAACTTGTCCGCCTCCTATAGACTTGAGCCGGCCTTTGGGCCGGCAGCCTAACAACACCGCCCTCCCAAAGAATCACCTTGTCCTCAAGGTGAAAACAAGAAAACTGTTGTTTCACCCTCTCGTACGGCTCCCATGTGGCCTCGTAATCAGGAAGGTTCTTCCACTTGATCAACACTTCTCTAGTTCCATCTTCTTTCTGGCGAACCCCCATCAGCTCTAAGGGTTCCAGAATCACCTCTAAGTCCTCAATACGTGTCGCTGGTAACGTCGGGTTGGCTGTATAGTCACCAATGGCCATTCTCAATTGCGATACAAGAAAAACCGGATGTATAGTCGCCGTTGATGGTAGTTTCAGGCAATATGCGACTGCTCCGATCTTCTCTAGTATTTCATAAGATTCAAAGTACCTTGGAGCAAGCTTCTCATTCCTCCTGTTGGCGACTGTCTTCTATCTATATGGTCGAAGTTTCAAGAACACCCCCTCCCCTACTTCAAACTGGATGTCCTTCCTATGCCCATCAGCTTGTTTCTTCATAATCTGTTGAGCCCTCAGCAGATGCCTCTTCAATTCTTCTAACACTTTATCCCTCTCCTCCAAGTACTCCTCTACTGAAGACACTGGAGTACTGCTACTTCCAAAGTGCACCAAGTGGGGAGAATCCCTTCCGTACAACACCTTGAATGGAGTCATCTGAGAAGCAGAGTGAAAAGAGGTGTTGTACCAGTATTCAGCCCATGATAGCCACTTAGCCCAAAGCTTGGGTGTCTCCGATGCGAAACATCTCAGGTAAGTCTCCAAGCTCCTGTTCACTACTTCCATTTGGCCATCCGTCTGTGGGTGATATGCTGTACTCCTCTTCAGGACTGTCCCCTGCAACCTGAACAACTCTCTCCAAAAATAGCTGAGGAACACCTTATCTCTATCTGAGACTATCGCATCGGGTACTCCATGTAATCTGACCGCCTCCCTGATGAAGGCTGAAGCTACTGTCACTGCTGTGTATAGGTGTCGGAGGGGAATGAAGTGTGCATATTTGCTCAACCTGTCCACCACCACTAAAATCACCGTGAAACCTTCCGAACGGGGCAACCCATCAATGAAGTCCATGAATATCTCCTCCCATACTCATCCCGGTAAAGCCAACGGTTGTAGTAGTCCTCCTGGTGACATAGCCAGGTATTTGTTACTTTGACATATCTCACACCTGGCTACCATCTCCTCTATATCTTTATGCATCCCCTTCGAATAAAACTCCAAAGCTAGCCTCCTGTATATCTTCTGTATACCTAAATGCCCCCCAACAACGCTTCCATGAAACTCCTGGAGTAAATTTGGGATGTGGATCGAGGTTCGGGGCATCACAAATCTCCCATGATATAGCAGTTTGTCTCCCTCCAATGAGTACCTAGGGTGGCTACCCTCTTCTTTCAGTAAATCTGACCTGATCTTTCCTAAACCTTCATCTCTAGCACTTTCTTCTCTGATGGCCTCCCAGTCAAGCATCAAGCGAACAAATAGTGCCACTGTCTGCAGCTCCCCCATATATCTGGACAAGGCATCTGCCGCCTTATTCTCCACCCCTGGCCTATACTGAATCTCAAAATCGTACCCAAGCAACTTGGACAGCCACCTTTGATGCTCCTCTGTCACCATCCGCTGTTCCAGTAGGTATTTCAAGCTCCACTGATCTGTCCTGACAATGAAATGCCTCCCAAGTAAGTAGGGCTGCCACTTCTAGATGGCCAAAACGATGGCCATTAATTCTCTCTCATAGACTAACTTCAGTCTGGCTCTAGCAGTCAATACCTGGCTGAAATAGGCAATGAGCCTACGACTCTGCATAAGCACTGCACCCAGCCCGTATCCGGACGCATCTGTCTCCACAATGAAGGTCTGAGTGAAATCTGGCAAAGCTAGGACCGGTACCGTAGTCATCGCCTTCTCGGGCTCTCAAATGCTGATGTGGCCGCCTCCCCCCATAGGAACCCGTCCTTCTTCAACTGCTCAGTGCGTGGCCATGCTATAGTGTTGTACCCCTTTACAAATCTTCTGTAGTACCCTGTCAATCCTAGAAATCCCCTCAGCTCTTTCAGATTTTTCGGCACTGGCCACTTTAGCATGGCCTTAATTTTGGAGTGATCTGCTGCCACCACTTCTTTTGACGCAATATGGCCCAAGTACTCTACACTGACTTGTGCGAAGCAGCATTTCTTCAAGTTGGCCCTCAACTGGTGTTCCTGCAGCACCTCTAACACCCTTTTTAAATGCTCACAGTGCTCCTCCTCTGTCCTGCTAAAGACCAGGATGTCGTCAAAGAATACCAATATAAATCGTCTGAGATAAGGTTTGAAAACCTTATTCATAAGGGCCTAGAAAGTAGCGGAAGCATTGGTGAGGCCAAAAGGCATCACCAGGAACTCATAGTGTCCCTCATGAGTTCTAAAGGCCGTCTTGGGTACATCCTCCTTCTTCATCCGGATCTGGTGGTAACCTGATTTCAAGTCTATCTTGCTGAAGATCACTGTTCCACTCAATTCATCTAACAACTCGTCAAAGACTGGTATAGGAAACTTGTAAGGTATAGTTTCCTTGTTGAGGGCTCTGTAGTCCACACAAAATCGCCAGCTGCCATCCTTCTTCTTCACCAATAGAACTGGACTAGAGAAGGGACTGATGCTGGGTCTGATGATTTCTGCCTCCAGCATCTCTCTAATCAACTTTTCGATTTCATCTTTTTGGAACTGAGGGTAGCAGTAGGGCCGCACACTAATAGGTGACACTCCCTCCCTCAACACGATGGCGTGCTCCTGCTCCCTCTGTGGTGGCAATCCCTGAGGCGGCTGAAATATCTCTTAGAACTACTGAATCAACGACTGTATAGAGAGGGGTATGTCTCCTCCCTCTTCCAATCTAGCACCCTCCAAACTGTGCAGCTCCACCAAGTACCCTCCACCTTCCAACTGTATATCCCTCACCATAGTTTTAAGAGAAACCATGGATTTGGATAGCCCCGCATCTCCCTTAATCACCACCTTCCTTCTATCTACCATCCAATTCAATTTGGTATCTCCCAAAGTCTGCAGCCATTTCATCCCCAGGATGACATTTGTACTCCCAAGCTCCAGTGGAAGGAAATCTTCCTTCACCTGAATCCCTTGGATAGTCAGTAGCACTCCTCTGCAAATCCCCTTGCCCTTCTCCACCTTCCCCATACCCATCATCACCCCGTAGCAACCCGTATCCACCAATCTCACTCCCATCTGGTTGACGACCTAAGTGGAAATGAAATTGTGGGTAGCTCCACTATCAATCAGCACCACTACCTCCCTGTCCTCTATCTCCCCCTTCACTTTCATGGTATGATTCGTCGTCAATCCTACCACTGAGTTTAGGGATACCTGAGCTAGGTCCAAATGCAGCTTCTCCTCCATTCCCTCCTCTGTCTCCTCCTCAGTTTCCTCATCATCACAGACGATGAGAACCTGAAGAGTTCGGTCCTTGCATCGATGCCCTGGCCTATACTTTTCATCGCACCTGAAGCACAACCTCTTAGCCCTCTTCTCCTGCATCTCCTTCTCTGTCAGCCGCTTGAAATTTCCCCCACTTCCACCTCCTCCTGTCTTCTCCTTGGTGGCCTCTCGACTCCCTCCTGTTGCAGGACCTTTAGGTTCTAGATGGGTGGTTGTCATCCTGTAAGTCCCCCCTGTGCTGCTACTCCTGGCTCCCCTCTCCAGATTCCTCTGATTTTCCACCAACTGGGCCAACTTCATGGCCTCCCCCAAGTCACGGGGCATCAGAACCTTCACTGCTGCTCTGATCTCCGCCTTCAACCCCTTCTTCAAAATTTCCTCCAATACTGTATCTGAGAGTCGCTCCACCCTGCTAGCTAGGTGCTCAAATCGTTCCCGGTAGTCTGCTACTGATCCCTCCTGTGTTAGAGCAAAGAACTGCTCATAGAAATCTCCTCCCCAGTTGGTTTGGAAATATTCTATTATGCAGTCCTTGAATTCCCTCCAGGTCCTGATAGCCCTCCTCTAGTCTCTCCACTGAAACCACGACAGGGCTTTTTCTTCCAAGTACAAGCCCGCTCCCGTCAGCTTCTCCTCCTCCGTCAACCCATTGACGGCTAAGTATCGCTCCACCTTATAAATCCACCCATAAACATCCTCTCCTTCGAATATGGGCATTTTCAACTTCCTCACCTTTTGATCGCTACCATTCGCCCTGATCCTTCCATAGTTTCCCCTCTCCCAAGTGCTAGGCCCTCCCCAAGTTTCCCGGTCTTCCCTTGCCCTGCCATAGCCGAATCCTCCTTCGAAATCCCCCCTTTTTTCTTCAAAATCAGCACCTCGGCGGCCATAGTATCCCTCCTGGCGCTCCCCATATCCACCTCCCCTTTCTTCCCTCTAGACAGGCTCCAGATGTGGTCTTCTTCTTTCTCCTTCCATAATTTCCACCTCATCCTCCTCCCTACGAATTTCAAAATTCGTACTTTTTCCTTCCACCCCTCTTGCCACGGAAGCCGCCTTTTGGTTTTGAATTTCCAACATTTTCTTCATCATGTCCCGGAGATCGGCGACTTGCCCTTCCATGGAGGAAATCCTTTCCTCCACCGTTGTTTTGATTTGATTCATCTCCCATTCAATCCTTTCCTCCAAAGCATCCACCTTTTTGACCGCCATCACAATCCGGAGTTTGTAGATTCACAAAATCTGGTTTTGCGACTCCAAAAACAGCAATTTTCCCTCTTTCTGGACAAAAAATCACCACTGAAATTTATCGAAAACAGCCCTCCACCGATCCCAAGACTTGCTCTGATACCAATTTAATAGGAAATACTTGAGTTCACAAGCAATCCAAGAGGAAATACTTGAGTTCGCAAGCAACCCTAGCAATAATTGGTCCAAAACAGCGAGAAAAACAAGAAATCTGAGCAAATCAAACTAGGAACGATAGATTGCGATCGTGGAAATAAAGCAAAGCAAAACTCAAAGCAAGATACAATCGATCCTCAATTCGAGAGGAGGATCGTCTCTCCCAAATCTCTAGTCAAGAGAGTCTAGAGCCAAGTCTCCAAGAAACCCTAATTTTAATCAACCAAAAACATAATCACATTTCCTAAACATCCCCCTCTCTTAATGCCAAACCTTTCCTAATCAATTCTCCCTCCCAAGACCTAGCCGCCCCCTCCTCTTTGAAATTCAAACCTATTACAAGCCTTGGGACCCACCATGTGGACGGGCAATATGAGGGGAGGCGGAACTTGTCCGCCTCCTATAGACTTGAGCCCGCTTTTGGGCCGACTCAGCCGATTCATCCTGAACCGGCGGCCTAACACAACCTGTCATATGATAACCACAATTTAATTGCCTCTAATAATTATCAGCTTTTTCTCAAATATTTAAAATAGTTTATCCATCACTTTCCAAAAAATTATTTTCTAATTCAACTTGAGAAACACAAGCACTAACCATTATAATAATACATTTATCGATAATTAACTTAATAGCAATCACCATATCTCTAAACCTACCACACTTTTATTTTCAAACTCCTTATCTAACAAAATCCGTAGCTCACTCCTATCATTAACCCTCCCAACATACAACAGGTTATATCATTCCCCAAGATCCATGAATTTTTCTCATTTTAATTTAGTTTCTTGCAAACAAGTGACATTAATTCTTCTTTGAATCATAGTATCCGCAATTCTCTTGCCTTCCTACAAAGTTGCTATATTTCCTATATAAATTTTAATTTTAATTTTAATTTTAGACTTTGTCAACTCTTGCCCACTTTTCATCACAACTAGATTAAGTTACAACACACCAATTAATGGGTGGCATTCAAGCAAACTTATGCCTATTTTTTTATCATAACGATCAAGTTAGGTCATGATATGTGTCACTTACAAGCGACACCCTAATAAAACTTTTCTACTTAACACTGCAACTTGGTTAGGTAAGGGTATGCCGCTTCCGTGGAACACCCTAGCACAAGCAATACTAAAAAAATGGATTCATTTAATAAGTTTTGATTGAAGTTTTATGATTGTTTGTCATTTTAACATCAACCATAGATCTTTCTAATTTAGACTTAGGACCGACAATAGAGATTTTTTCTTCTGTAATATTATGAACAAAATATTTTCTATGAAAAAAAAGGATTTTTTAGGTTGAGTAATATGCCCAAATTCTTAAAGCTATCAAATGGCGAAGTAACAAATGCCTCCTAAAATCAAGGAATGTGTTCACTTTCAAGATAAAGGATAGAGTATGCATTTGATAATTGAAGCTCCTGAAGTTTTTACTTTACCAAATAGAATTTCATGAACAGCAGTTCAAAGTATTCAACACTCCAAGTTAGCCAGACTGCCACCACAACTAAGGCCTCCAGCTGGACCCAATATATCAAAGCATTCCCTATTTTAAATGGTTCGAATATTTTTATCCTAAGTTTTTTTCAACAAGCATAATGCTAAAAGAATATAATATTTAAGAAATATAAATAAAGCGTTGATACTGTTACCTATTGATATAAACAAATCCCACAACCAAACAAGTGCATAAGAATCCTATTATGATAACAGAATCTGGATTAATGGGAGCCCGGCCTTGCCACCAACCGGTACTCAATATCCATGTATACATTGAAGAATGACCATTTTCCTGCAAAGTGAGATACATCGTCAAAAAAAAAAAAAAGAAAAAAAAAATAGCAGCTAAACTGAGGGTAATAACAAAATGATGATGTTGATGACTGTAAATTGCGAAACATTCTTTAAATATTTCTTTTGAACATTTTAATAGCATAATGTTCCTATCATACAGTGCTTTATCCAAGAAGTTGTATCCAAACAAGAAGCATATAACCATTTCAAATTTCACGAATCTGTCATCCTGAAAATAGAGAAAACGTCGTGAACAGAAAGCATAATGAATAGTTTAGTCCATCCATGCAACATTAAGATGCTATGTTGCGATTTATCTGAGACTTTTAGATTGTCATTGATATAATTACCTAGACTTCTAGAGCCCGCATAAGAAATCCAGTCAAACATACTTAATTCCAACATGTTAGAACAACTAACATTCAGAATAGATAATCTCACATATATTTGTTTCTATGGAGTGAAGTCTAGCTTTCAGAGTTTTTATTCTCATTTTTACAATCAGGCTGAGCATGTTAAATTTGTGCAAACACGAGTAGCCATGCTCCCTCATCCTTGTTGTGGTGATTCAAATGCTTTTTAGTAGGCGCTATCTGAGTAGAAGCCTCCATATCTACTACTTGAGGCATCCTAGAGATCCTTAAGCCTGTGCCACCCCCTTCTCCACAATGTCTGCCACCTAAAAAAAGAGTTTTCATAGTCGGAGAGATTGACTTTTTTTTTTTAAATGTTCGAACATATGCTTAGGATAATACTGTCTTTTTTATTAAGTTTAGTGGGCCTCTTCCTATATATAGGGGTGCCATTAGCATAAAGATGATAAGAATGACAAAGATGACACTTAGTTCCTAAAGCTCTCCCAACCTCTCTTCTCTCTTCTCTTATCCTTTAATGTAGGGTTTATAAGATCTTCATGGTAAAGGCAACAACTTGAATTAGTGTGAAAAAAGATAACTAAGGACTCAGCAAAACCTAAGGGGGTTAGCCACCAAGCTTCACCGTAAAATAGAACAGCCACCAAAAGTCTTTTCACATAAAATTTGTACAAGAAAAAATAATTTTTTTTTCAATGAATCAAAAAGTATAAAGCAATGTCCTATTTATAGGCCTTTTTAAAACCTAGACAACATTTGAAAGTTTTAGAAGCCAATAAAATAATGTCACGTGGATTGATGACTTGTCACAATATAACAAAATAATAAAATAAATGAAAACAAATCTAAAACTTTCAAATACATGAAAATTCGATTTAGCCAAATAAGACAATACACTCAATAATTGATTAATAAATAAGAATTAATCTATTTTTAGCTACAAATAACTATGAGTAAGCAAAAAAAAAGCAGCATAGAGAAGCAAACAAAGAGTTTAAGTGATTCGGTCTTATGACCTACATTCACTGTAAAAGGATTGAGAGAGATTTCTAATTACTTTACGAATGACTGCAAGATAACAAATATGCAAGGGTTTCAATAGTTTCTATTTTATTGATGTAATTTGATTTGAGTTTATAATAATGAAATGAAACCTTAGTTCGTTTCTATTATTTACTCTAATATGTTTACTCTGATATGAAAATAGTTGTTTCTATTTTATTATTTTCTTGTCCGAGTGCAGTGTTAAATAGGCAATGGTTCTCACATCATAGACAGATATGGACAAAGAAGCTAGTCCATGAAATTAAAATTAGGATAGAAACTTGGAATACAGGTTTCCTTACAGGCAAATTAATTGAATTAATATATATTATGATTCATAGAAATACAAATATTCTATGGATTTAAGAAACTAAATGTGTTGGAGAGAAGGCTAAGGAGATTGATAGTTTAGGATTTAAACTATAGTATTCTGTAAGAGTCGTACTAAAAATGGTGTAGGTGTGATTATAGATAAGAGTTTGAAGGATAATGTTGTAAAAATTAATAAAATTGGAGATATAATTATAGTTTTAAAGATTATTATTGATGCTAAAATTATTAATATTATAAGTGCTTATGCTCCTCAAGTAGGTTTGGATATGTGTTTAAAATTAAAATTTTATAATGACTTAGAAGAATTAATACAAAAAATACCTCTTGGAGAAAGAGTTTTTATTGGAGGAGATTTAAATGGATATGTTGGTAGAGAGGTAGATGATTTTAAAAGCATTCATGATGGCTATGGATTTGAAGTGACTAATGAATATGGTAAGATCATATTAAATTTTTCTTTAGCTTATGACTTTGTAATTGCTAATGCTTTATTTAAGAAAAGAGATGAACATCTCATCACTTATAAAAGTGGATATAATAAAACTCAGATTGATTATTTTCTTATAAGAAAATATATCGTTTAGATTGCAAATATTGTAAAGTTATTCCGAGTGAAAGTTTATGTACTCAACATCGCATATTAGTTTTGGACTTTAAGATGAAGGGATATAAAATAAAAAATAAAGTAAAGCGTTGTTCTATGATTAGATGGGGGCATTTAAAGAATATTAGCAAAAATATTTTTGAGAGTAAGATTCTAGATTTTAAGATTTTGTTTGTATATGAGAAAGCTAATGTTATAGGAAAAAAGTAATTAATGATATTAAGAATATTACAAAGGATGTGCTTGGAGTATCAAAAGAAAAAGCTCATAATAGTAAAAATAGTTTGTGGTGGAATCAAAATGTGCAAGAAAATATCAAAAATAAAAAGATTTGTTATGAAAATTGATTTAGATGTAAAAATTCTGATAATTAGGAAAGATATAAAGAGGCCCGTAAGGAGTCAAAGAAAGCAATATGCGATGCAAAAATATTATCTTTTAATGATTTATATGATATATTAGATACTAAGGAGGACGAAAGATATATGTATAAGTTAGCCAAACAATGAGATATGAGTAGTAAGAATTTAGTTCAAGTGAAGTGCATTAAGGATTAAGATCAAAAATTGCTTTTATTATAAGAGAACATTCAACAAAGGTGGATGATATTTTGCTAAATTTTTCAATAAAGATTGTGAGAATGCAAATGACTTTAGTGACCTTAGCACCTAAAATGAAAATAAATATTTTTGTTTTTATCGGCGTATTAGTAAAATCGAAGTTAGAGATGCTTTTTAAAGTAAATGACCTTAATCATGTATTGTGTTGCTAGAGTGCATAACTTTCTAGACCCTGGGTATGACACTCTTAGACATTGAGGATCAACCTATCGCTCACTACTGCTGCAGCAAGGATACTAGAAACGTGGAGCTCTGCAAAGCTGATAAAGGTGACTCAGAGAGGAAAGCTGCTTTAGGAATTGAAGAAATTTTACAAATAGTAACTGAAACAACTTTGACAATTGCAAATTGCTGGAAAGGCTTCCTCCTGGTTCCAAAAAGATGGCACGAAGAGAGGTGATAGAGGATAAGATGGCGAGGCAAAGTAAGGATCCCACCAAGTAATTAAGGATCACGACCAGGTTCAAAATATTATCGCCTGACCTAAGGGGTTGAAAGCTCCAGCAAGTTCTCAAAATCCCAGTAGACCCGGGCTTTTGTCCTATCCAACGGTAACAACATTAATTTTCCACTCCCGCAGGGCGACCCCCTCAAGTCCTCGCGCATGTTTTAATAAGTCAAGAGTATATCGTCAGGTTGGAAATGAAACAATTCAACAACCAAATCATCATACAAAACTATCAACTCATCCATATTACTCACCTCGAACAGATGATCAAGGAAAAAATGTGACAAAGAACCCGCAGCCACAAGGCAGAAGCACTGTTTCCTACTCAAAGCAACCTAAAAAAACCAATAAAGATCCCCTTTTTAGAAAACCGAACAACCCAAATCCTAAAAACAAGAAAAGAGTGCCAAACTTACCCCTGAAACTGTATCAATCAAACCCTTGTTTAGAAGGACGCGGGAGAGCCAAGCATAGAACAACGAAAGTGGGAATCCAAGAACCAGGATGTAATAGAAAGGGTGATGAACAAATTCCATGGCCAAGCCGCCAAGACGTCGGCCAGCGGTTCCGGCAGGAAAAAAGGAGGCCAGCCATTCGGCAAAGGAACCGAGATCTGGGCCGAGGAACGCGTTCAAAGCGTAGAAGAGGCAGTGCTGAGGAGTGAAACGGCCATGGCTCAAGCGCATGAGGCCAGTTCCGGCGCCGAGCGCGTACATCATGTGTGGCCCAGGGCCCGGCATCGTCACCGGTGAGCTGGTAGGATCTGGTTGCAGCAGAACTGCAGTCAATTTTCCTGGTTTCTCCCAAAAAACAGACTCAATTTTCCTGGTAGTTGAAGCAAGCGTGGACTGATATTCGGGCCAGAAAAAAAAGACAAAAAAATAAATCTTCTCCCAATATCTCGGCCTAAAATCATATTATTGTATTTATCTGTATAAATAAATCAGCTAAGAATTAACTTCTCAAATTGTTTTTTGGGCAAGGTGCATGCTATAACGGTAATTAGACAATTGGCTCTCCATCTCAATTTTGGGATTATTATTCTGTGTGGACTCGATGATATCCGGAGATCAATAAAAATACGTCATATCACCCCAAAATGTACCGCGGTCGGTATCGGACAGGAGAACCGTCCCGTGTCCGCACAGAATAATAGCTCCAATTTTAGAGAAGGAATTTTAAAATAATTATAAATATTATTCAAAATGCAATTTGAGATTCGAGCCCGGGTTAGATGGGAAGAACATGTTCCGTCGACCACTCGACCGCAGACCCGATCTCAATGAAAATATTCATAGCGGTATGCTTGAGGCAGTTATAATTTTTTATAAAGATGATAATAAATTTATTATAAAAATTTTATTAAAAGATATTATAAATATTTTTTATTTTATAGCTCTCATATATTAATAAATCTTGTTGCAAAAAATAGCTTCTTATTGCAATTTTTAAAAAAATAATAAGAAAGCAATAAAAAAATAATAATCAAATAAAAATATGTTTGTAATATGAAAAGCAAAACAGCCGGAAAGATGACTCAAACAAATCTTAAGTTGTTGGGGTGTGAATCCTTTGCAATTACTGTCTTAATTAGCTATTGTAGCTTATTCATCTAATTCATTTTAAGTATTTGTGATTCAATCTATTTTTAATTTTTTGAAATTATTTAAATTTAGATAAATAAATTAAATTGATTTGTCCAAAATGATTCAAATAGTTGGGATACAATAATTGTAACTCTTCGATTATTATTATGTTGTAATTATAAAGGATCTACAAATAAACTACTTACTCATCAAATAATAATAAGAAGGATTCCAAAATACTATTTTTCTAAAAAGTTTATTACTTTAATTCTAATAATTCTTACATAATCTATCTATTTTTTCTCACACTCGTGACTCAAACCGAACGCATACTCTCTCTCTCTCTCTCTCTCTCATATCAAACTCTATAATTATAGAATCATATCAAACTCCTCTTTGGCACTAAATAATATCAATTTGATTCCAATATTTCTTCTTTCTTGTGACATGTGAGCCATTAAAGCATACTCATACACACATCATATACGTAAGCTTCGAACCCAAAACTTCTTACTTAGTACTGAAAACCCTCAACCAATATATAAAAAAAGCTGCACCCCTTTTCCTTTCTCTCTCTCAAATTTCCTTTGTGTATTCCTTCTTCTCCTCCAAATATGATGTGACTTTTTCATGAATGCTCATGGGAGATCATCATGTCAGGAAAGAATCATATTGACTTAATATATCTTTCAAAATTATATATAAATCTCATGTTTTTTTCTCTCATCTCAAAAATAAATCAAATCAAATCAAATCCTCAATCAAGGATAAATAATCAAGGGTTATCTTACCACGGTAGGAGAAAATACGATTAGTAAGAAATTTTTCGTCATATATTTAACAATCACCTATCTTAAGATAAATTTATTGATGTGTACTATAGGAAAACATACTATTATCAATGGATGATCGTTGGGAATATATATCTCATCAAAAGATTTTGTTTGTGGGAAATAAAAATGAGTTAATCAAACTCGTGCAAAACACTCATTTTCATGATTCCCCTCTCCCTTGCCTCTCCTATGAGCCTAGAGCACACATTCATACCTCTTCATAACTACCACTGCCACAACCCAATACAATAAGACTCACAAATGGAGCATGTCTTATCGTATTGACTTGTGACGGGCCAACCCAAGATCTATGCTTTGAGAGGTTTTCAAATTTCATTTTAATTTTAAATTATACATACCACAGAGTTTCTAATTAACTTCAGTGAGCAGAATAAAACAAGCTCATCCACAAATTTATTTTTCATTTATTATCAAAAATATATTTGCAACAAAATCTATAAGTTCATAGTATATGGTTACCGACTAAAACAAACGAAAAAAATAAATATCCATCACTGTACATATATATATATATATATATATATATATATATATATATATATATATATATTCAACAAACTTAGACATATCAAAATTATAGATCACAACTATTCAACCAACTGCTACCCTTTTCTCGAACCTGAATCAAAATGTAAAATATGTGTGAGCCAACACAGCTTAGTAAGTCACATCCATAAATCTAAATTTTTAATAATTTACTCATTATGCATTTAATTGAATGTACATACAGTTCATTAGAAATTTATCGTACTGAGCATATATATAATATAAATTACAGATAACTGAAGTAAAGTAAATTGAGCACTAAAAGTAAATAAACAAGTACTTCATATATTAAAACGTAAAGTAATATGTTTTCTTGGGCCCTTATACCTCCCACTAGAATTATATATTATAATTTGGGCCCTTATGCTAGCATATTAGAAAACAAGGCCTTATAACTCTCAATGCTTAGGATATATAAGATATTTAAAAATTCAGACCCTTATGATTTCCTGTGCATTCAACACCAGAATTTTCACCACACATCAGATCTTCTTAGGATCACATATTAAAGTAGATAAGTGTAGATATCATTGCATTGCAGTAAAATAAATCTAAATAAATCAATTTCAGAATTTAATAGAATGCTTTGTCGGTAGATAATAAAATTAACTACCGAGTAGAATTTTATAGTTCCAGAATGTTATCTAATTAACAGGGATTGTTCAAAATATTATTTAGAGCTTTAAATGCACTACTGTAATGTTTTCTAGTTAAATAAAATAATATACTTTTCATATTATCCAATGTACGTATATTTTAAAAAAAAAATGCCTAAATGTATAGAATAACTAGCTCAATAACACAATAACGCATAGAAAGTTACGCGGTGAAAGTATAACAACGGTAGAATTATTCTCGTTTTTATACTACAAAATTATAAATTTAATAAGAAAAATCACAAATTTAAAATGCAATGAATAATAACTCCAATTTTGGAGAAGGAATGTTAAAATAATTACAAATATTATTCAAAATGCAATGAATAATATTATATATATATATATATATATATATATATATATATATATATATATATATATATATATATATATATATTGGACAGTTAGGAGATTCGAGCTCGGGTGAGATGGGAAGAACATGTTCCGTCGACCACTCGGCCGCAGACCCGATCTCAATGAAAATATTCAAAACGGTATGCTTGAGGCTGTTATAATTTTTTATAAAGATGATAATAAATTTATTATAAAAATTTTATTAAAAGATATTATAAATATTTTTATAGCTCTCATATATTAATAAATCTTGTTGCAAAAAATAGCTTCTTATTGCAATTTTTTTAAAAATAATAAGAAAGCAATAAAAAAATAATAGCCAAATAGAAATATATTTATAATATGAAAAGCAAAACAGCCGAAAAGATGACTCAAACAAATCTTAAGTTGTTGGGGTGTGAATCCTTTGCAATTACTGTCTTAATTAGCTATATAGCTTATTCATCTAATTCATTTTAAGTATTTGTGATTCAATCTATTTTTAATTTTTTTAAATTATTTAAATTTAGATAAATAAATTAAATTGATTTGTCCAAAATGATTCAAATAGTTGGGATACAATAATTGTAACTCTTCGATTATTATGTTGTAATTATAAAGGATCTACAAATGATGAACTTAACAAATAAACTACTTACCCATCAAATAATAATAAGAGAGGATTCCAAAATACTATTTTTCTAAAAATTAATTCTAATAATTCTTATATAATCTATCCACTTTTCCTCACCATCATGACTCAAACCGCACCCATACTCTCTCTCTCTCTCTCTCACACATATCAAACTCTATAATTATAGAATCATATCAAACTCCTTTATGGTACTAAATAATATCAATTTGATTCCATTTTTTCTTTTTTCGTAACATGTGAGTTACTAAAATATTCATATACACATCACATACGTAAGCTTCGAACACAAGACTTCTTAGTTAGTACCAAAAGGCCAAATTTTATAAATAAGCGCGATAAAAATCAAAACTAATAAAAGGAGCATCGACTAAAAATAATTTAAATAGGAGCAAATACGCTATATTAAATAGCGCATTCTAAAATGCGCCAAATAATTTGGCGGAGTAAGAAAACGCCATTTAAGTTGGCGTGTTCCACAAACGTGGAAAGAGAGAGAGGGGAGAGAGAGAGGGAGGTGGCAGCGGAGAGAGAGAGTGTGTGGAGGGGAGAGAGATCACGGCAAAGAGAGAGAATTAAATATTTTTTAAATATTTAAATTAATATTTTAAATTATAATTAAATATTTAAATTAGTATTTTAACAGATTTTAAGATATTTAACTATTATTTTAACTTATTTTTAAATATTTATTTATTCAACTCATTTTTTCTTTTTAAAATTTATTTTTTAGATATTTAATAATATAAATTTTATTATTTAAATATAATTATGCTATCTCACTCCAAAATTATTTTGTCATCCAATTAATATGTTAAATATAGATTGAAAGTTATGTGTAAAAAAATATTCATAAAAATTTAAAATTATTTTGATATTAAAAAATTATTAAGAAAATTAAACATAATTTTTTAAAAGGCATATTTTTAAGTATATGATAAAATATTAAATAAAATAATAAGCATGTTTTAATTCAATTTAACCACCAAAAATCAATTGGTTTAAAACTAAAATATTGAATAAAATAATTTATATTTTTATTCAATAAGATAATTACTAATTAAATTATTATTATTAATATTGAATATAAATTATTAATTAAATTATTATTTTATTAAATATATAATAATATTAGGTTTTAAAATAAATATAATATAAATTAAATAAATAAATAATTTTTTTAATAAATTATTATTTTTAACTAAAACCTATAAAATTTTATATATATTTAGTTTAAATTATTAAATATATGCATTTAAATAATAAATATTGAATATTATATTTTTTAAACTATATAAATATTTCCATAGTTAAAATATTAATTTAAATATTTGATTATCCTCTCTCTTCCCCCTCCCCTCTCCCTCCCTCTCTCTCTCTCTCTCTCTCCCCGCTGCCATCTCCCCTCTCCGCTGTCAACTATCATATCTCTCCCTCTCTCTCTCTCTCCTCCCTCTCTCTTTCTACATTTGAGTATAATACACCAATATAAATGGCGCTTTCTTATTCCGCTAAATTAGCTCATTTTAAAATGTGCTATTTAATATAGTGTATTTGCTCATATTTAAATTATTTTTAATCGATGCTCCTTTTATTAATTTTGATTTTTATCACGCTTCTTTATAAAATTTGGCCGTACCAAAAACCCTCAACCAATATATAAAAAAAGCTGCACCCCTTTTCCTTTCTCTCTCTCAAATTTCCTTTGTGTATTCCTTCTTCTCCTCCAAATATGATGTGACTTTTTCATGAATGCTCATGGGAGATCATCATGTCAGGAAAGAATCATATTGACTTAATATATCTTTCAAAATTATATATAAATCTCATGTTTTTTTCTCTCATCTCAAAAATAAATCAAATCAAATCAAATCCTCAATCAAGGATAAATAATCAAGGGTTATCTTACCACGGTAGGAGAAAATACGATTAGTAAGAAATTTTTCGTCATATATTTAACAATCACCTATCTTAAGATAAATTTATTGATGTGTACTATAGGAAAACATACTATTATCAATGGATGATCGTTGGGAATATATATCTCATCAAAAGATTTTGTTTGTAGGAAATAAAAATGAGTTAATCAAACTCGTGCAAAGCACTCATTTTCATGATTCCCCTCCCCCTTGCCTCTCCTATGAGCCTAGAGCACACATTCATACCTCTTCATAACTACCACTGCCACAACCCAATACAATAAGACTCACAAATGGAGTATGTCTTATCGTATTGACTTGTGACGGGCCGACCCAAGATCTATGCTTTGAGAGGTTTTCAAATTTCATTTTAATTTTAAATTATACATACCACAGAGTTTCTAATTAACTTCAGTGAGCAGAATAAAACAAGCTCATCCACAAATTTCTTTTTCATTTATTATCAAAAATATATTTGCAACAAAATCTATAAGTTCATAGTATATGGTTACCGACTAAAACAAAGGAAATAAACAAATATCCATCATTGTACAAATATATATATATATATATATTCAACAAACTTAGACATATCAAAACTAGAGATCACAACTATTCAACCAACTCTTATCCTTTTCTCGAACCTGAATCAAAATGTAGAATATGTGAGCCAACACAGCTTAGTAAGTCACACCCATAATCTAAATTTTTAATAATTTACTCATTATGCATTTAATTGAATGTATATACAGTTCATTAGAAATGTATCGTACTGAGCATAATATAAATTACAGATAACTGAAGTAAAGTAAATTGAGCACTAAAAGTAAATAAACAACTACTTCATATATTAAAGCATAAAGTAAATATTTTCTTAGGCCCTTATACCTCCCACCAGAATTATATATTATAATTTGGGCCCTTCTAACTCCTTATGTTAGCATATTAGAAAACAAGCCCTTATAACTCTCAATGCTTAGCATATATAAGATATTCAAAAATTCAGACCATTATGATTCCCTGTGCATTCAACACCAGAATTTTCACCGCACATCAGATCTTCTTAGGATCACACATAGATAAGTATAGATATCATTGCATTGCAGTAAAAAAATATAAATAAATCAATTTCAGAATTTAATAGAATGCTTTGTTAGTAGACAATAAAATTAACTACTGAGTAAAATTTTATAGTTCCAGAATGTTATCAAATTATCAGAGATTGTTCAAAATATTATTTTGAGCTTTAAATGTACTACTGCAATGTTTTCTAGTTAAATAAAATAATATACTTTTCATATTATCCAATGTATGTATATTTCTAAAAAAAAAAGCCTAAATGTATAGAATAACTAGCTCAATAACACATACAAAGATACACGGTGAAAGTATAACATGGGTAGAATTATTCTCGTTTTTATACTACGAAATTAAAATTTTAATAAGAAAAATCACAAAAATTTTTTATTTTTAAAAATTGAGATAGGTAGAATATAATTTACCTTGAATTGAATAACTTTCGTAATTGGGTCAACAGTAGAAAATGCCCAAAACATATCTTCCTCTCACTAGAATTCCATCTCTCTCTCTCTCTGTGTGTGTGTGTGTGTGTGGCTGCGTAAAGGTGAGGAAATGGATTTTGATAAAATAACATTTGGGTGGATTTTGATATTTTCATAAAATTTGAGCTTGGGACCGTTATGCCTAATCCTACTGCTCTACAACACTCCCCACAGGAGGGCACGACACCACAATGCTGCTCCAATGATGCCGCTACATGGGATTATTTTGGAGAAAAGATAGAACTTAATGCCACAGTTCCACTTACCCTGACGCCTCAACACTCAATAGGAAACATTCCAGATTTTCAAATCCTACACACAGACTCTTAAGACTCACTTCAAAATAGATTCAGACATTCACATGCATACATAACACTCTCAAACACATACAAGATATGTAAAATTTAGTGAGGTACTTTTAGCAAACCAATTCAATACTGATAAAATGTGCACATATCCGATAGCTAGGAATTACAACCACTCACCAACAATGTGCATCACCTGATCACTGACATTTATCATTGCCTTCTTTGCTCCCAAATCTCATCGTAGCTTCTCCTTTGACCCCTCAACAAAGCTGAGACATACTTTTCTATGCCTATGTCTTGCCTTGAGCAGCCATTGCCAGGCTCGCCATTGATCTGAGCCATAGCCACCTTCAAATTTTACTGTGCTTTGCCACATGAAAAGGTTTTTTGGCTTTTTCTTTCTTAATTATTATTTTATGTGAGTGTGAGAAAAAGGGAGCTTATTTGATTAAATAGTATAGGAACTCTTATAACACTTTTGAGTTTTATCTAGTAATATTAAATTCAAATTTATTAATTAATCTATCTTTAGTAATCCTTCCTTCAAGCTTATAATAATACAACACTAATAAATTAATTCTTCAATTTTATCAAAATAGTCAGCCACTTTTATTCTCTTGTTTATGGTTCTAAATTTATTTAATCAATTTCTCATGATATTATTTATATATATAATTATATTTAAGCATTTTTTTTTATTTAATTGAAATAATTATAGTTTGTTTATTAGCATCTTCAATTTCTACATTAATTTTCTTCCAAAAATATTTTATTATTATAGGTTTCAAAATCTTTTACAGGCTCTCACAATTAAGTTTATTGTCAATATTCTATAAACATCATAAATTACAAAGGATATCCTTATGTATATTGAAAAAAAATTCCGTAAGGAATCCATGCATGTGATTTCATGAACTTAAGATAAGTTTATTTACATAGTTTTTTTTTAAAATAATTTTAGCTTATATAATTAACATCTAGATTGGGAGGTGAGATTGTGAGGTAAGCCTTGGTCGAATAATCTAATGAAAAAAGTGAAGGGATATATTGAGAGCTTTAGAAGAATTTTTGCAAGCAATGAAGATTGCCATCTTAAAAATCTATCGATAAAAGTATTATAGATTGTACTCTCCGCTTAGTCCATAGAAAGCCTAATACGAAATCAAGGCTAAGATCCTACCAAATTGGATGTGCAATAGGTAATGGAGAGTACAATCTAGTATCTAGTATTTTGAGCTACCTTTATAAACTTGGCATTGAGTATTGTTAACAAAATCGTCCCTCGAAAGCTTTAGCCCAAAGAATCTGGAAAGAAGTTCAAATAGGATCTTCTCACATCCAACATGGGTTACTAACCCTCCCATGTGGGCTTCTTTAATAAGCAAACATCAAAGAGATGTAAATGATATACATAATTTGTGATGTGATGGTGGGATTTTCTTGCAAAATTGATAGGAGATGCTTAAAATTATGTCTAGTATTGATCTCTAATTGATGGGATCAATTGGCGGGGCTTAAAATGGTTAATTTACCTTTGAACTCAATCTTCGTCAAATATGTCCAGAACTGATCAATGACAAGAAAATAGTTCCAGATCTCAAAATGTAAGTTGGATTTAGAGATTTCACTTGGAAATTGAAGAGGACAACTTTAATGAGTTTTTCACCAATTTTTATAAATTTAATAAAATTTTCAATATTTTTTGAATTTTTTTAAATGACTGGACAAAGAATTAAAATTATAAAATAAAAACTTATTTTAGGACTTGAACGAGTTTTTTTTTTAAATTTAAAATGAATAAAATTGCAAACTTATATATTCAAATATGTGATATAATTCAAATCCACAATATTTTGGTTTCAGACCTAGTTAGTGTACTGGCGTGAAGGATTTGCCACACTGGCAAAAAACATTGGGAGCGAATGAGATAAACCATTTGTCCAGAATCCTCTCATTGGCTAAACTCAGGAGAAATCGACAGCAGCCGATCCTGCCGTGTGCGGACTTGCAACCCAATTTCATAATTTTTTCTTTCTCACTCGAAGGATCACACGGACGGGCTATATTTGAATTGGTATAAACGTCCCTACCCCTAATTTATTCTTCAAAATTCAACGTTGAAAAGAAAAAAAAAATCATAAACGCAGCAAACGCCATAAAAATTCAACCTTGGTGAGGAAAGATTGAAGCACAGGAGTGGAAGGGGAAAGGGGGAAGGGGGGTGATGGAGGGAGGGATTGAGGAGGAGGCGTCGACCGGGCGCGTAACGGGGTCGGAGTCGAGATGGGTGGACGGAAGCGAGGTGGATTCCGAGTCGACGCAATGGTCGTTCGAAGGAGTGGAGTGGAGTGCAGGGCCTGTGGGGTTTGGGGAAGAGTCGAGTTCAAGGAGGAGGTTGTGGAAGAAACCTAAGCGTGTCGACTCGCTTGATGTCGACGCCATGGTTATTGCTGGGTCACATGGGCATCACAAGAAGGTAAAATGATTGTGGATGAAGACTGCTTTCTTGTTTTGGTTCGCATGGTCATGTTGTTACTCACTTACTGCTATGAATTGCTAATATTATTGATAGGGCGTGTTTGATCATGGTTAGATGATGCTATGTTGTGGTTTTGTAATATATCGCTATGCGATTAAATGAGGTGAGGATGTGGTTTACTGCGGTACTAAAGTGGTACTCTTCTGGACCTAAATATTAGAGAACTCACTAGTGGAAGATGTTTACTTTAAATAAGCACTTATTTCTTGGCTGTGAAAATGGGTTGATGCGAGTTCTACATGGCAAGTATCAGTTTTTTGGTTCTAAGTAAAACTATGAACAATAAGCTTGTTTAATGTCCTGGTTGGCTTTAGTTGGTAATTCATCATGGGAATGTTGGACTACACCACTATGATAGGTTGGTTGAAGCAGAAAGAAAATAAAGCTAAGGCAAATTATTTGTGTAGGTTGTTCTAACTCGGGGGCTATACCAGTGAAAAATAATCAAAATCAAGAGTGATTAAGCTTTCTAAAAGTCATTCCCTGATGTACAATAGTGATTCTAAGAGATTCAGATAAAAAAATTGGGCAATTTGTTGCATGAGTTGGAGAAAGCTATTCTAAACTAGTTGCTATCTTATACCGTGAAATCCAAATTCCTTTAAATCCCAACTAATATGCACCCAAACTGGAAGTTTAGTGTGAAGGAAGAACTTGGTGAATTGAAGGCGATCTAGAATTCCAAGTTTTCAATCATGCAAAACTCTTTGACCCATTTGGCATACAATGGTCAGGCAAAGCCCCGCCCTTCTTTCAAGTTTGATTGGCACTGGTGCTCTTTGATCTTTGATGCTTTTTGGCAATGGGGCCTAAAGGCGATCACCTTTTAGGATCTTAATATATATAAAAGAATGTCTTAAGGGTTGTTGGGCCTGTTTGGTTGGCTAAAAAAGGAATGTAGTATAAAAGGAACACTTTAGCGTTGTTTGGATTAATGTAAAGTAAATGCAAGTGAATGATTTTTTTTTTGTTTGGTTTAAAATAATGAATGTAGTGCAAAGTTCAAAAATGACGGCGGCTGGCAAGGGAGGTGGCGGCGGGGGTGGGTGGCGACGTTGGCATGCGGTGGTGGTGGCTGGCGGCGGCGGTGGCCGGCAGCAGGTGGTGGCAGTGGCGGGTGGTGGCGGCGATCGGCGGTGGTGGTGGCGGGCCGGGTGGCAGCATCAGCTGGTGGTGGCCGGCGGCTGCATGCATTGGTGGGCGACAGTTAAGCGAGCTTGCTTGTGGTGTAAACGGTTCTTGCTCAAAATTGGGCTAGTTTGGTTTACTTCAAAAATGAACTAAAATGGTGTACATTACATTTACCTTAATTTACTTTGCTCCACTTTATATTCTAATTAAACACCAAAATTTTCAAAACCCCTGCATTTAAAATACTTTACATCATTTTGTATTCCAACCACAGCCCCTAAATAAATCATATAGCGAATATCAGACTATACTACATCTTTAATCTAAAAAAGTCTTTAACAAAATGATGAATATTTGAATATTAGGCTTATTTGTTGGACTGGCTAATTATATATTAATCAGAAGTGTACCATCGGTGATAATATGCATCTAGCACACTAATATAATTTTCTTTACATGTGATCCCATTATTACTAGGAAAAAAAAGTTAAACAACCAATATGTTAATTATTCATCTTCATAAAAAATGATAAAAAATGAATGAAAATGCGTCATAATGATATCAAAGGCACGGGACTAAGTTTTGCATCCATTTTCACAATAATGAAGCCAACAAAATTCAGACATATGAATATGCTCAACTGATATCTACCACAATCAAGGCAATGATGGCAGGTATTGAATACTAGGAATGCCATGCGATTTGTAATATATTATTCACAAATGTTCAAAGGAACGCCCCTAAAGGGGGAGGTTTTGTTTATGCATCTAATTGAGATCAAATGATCTTGCATATTATTGAAACCATGTATGACACTAGTTTTAATGAAGTTAAAGAGAATGAATGATTTTGATTTAAGATTTTGAAGGTAATTACTTTGAAAGTTCATGTATGCGGAAGTACATGATCTAATGAAAGCTATAAGAAGATTGATCTACTATATTGATCATATGCTATCTTGCATCCTAACTCTTCTTATAGTTTACTAAGGGGCTGTCAAAGGCGCTACATGGAACTACATGAAGTATCACTTGACCTAAAGTTAGATGGAACATACATATCATTTTATCTTGATGATTGCAGGATGAGACTTCTAATTTTTTTGTAGGATGTGCATTGGAAAATTCATTCCTTCCGAAATTAGTTGAGCTTTCTCTAGTCCCATATCCGTCTTTCATCATATATGTGCTTAGTCAATAAATTCTATTTCGTTTAGGACATTAGAATTTTCACTTGGCATCGAGTCCAATAACAACATATTACCTTTCATCATTTTTGACATGAACAAATTGTTTCTGTCAATTTCTTGATTAGACAAGTTGGTGTGCTGCTTCCCATTTTAATTTAGTCCAATTGCAATTTCTTAACTTTTATCTCTCTATTCTCTTTTTCCTACATGAATTTCATGTAGACAAATTTATGTGCCATTTCTTTCTTCACAATTCTTCTATCCTTGAACTAGACACTCTTTTTTTATTTCAATTCGTATCAGGATCCTTCAACATGGAGCACAATTGCAATGGCATTTCAAACTCTTGGAGTAGTGTATGGCGACATGGGCACAAGTCCTTTGTATGTATTCAGTGCTGTTTTTAGCAAGGTTGCCATACAATCTGAAGTAGATGTGCTGGGAGCGTTGTCATTAGTTATCTACACAATTGCGCTCATTCCTTTTGCAAAATATATTTTTGTAGTGCTGAAGGCTAATGATAATGGTGAAGGTATGAACTATTAAGTGATAAAGAATTTTCATGGACTATATTTTATTATTTGGCTTTCTACTAGTTTTAAAAATATATTATATTCATTCATTTTCACTTATATTAAAAATGAACATCTCTTTTTAGCACGAATTCATTTTGTTTTTTTCCTCTTGTTATTCAACTTTAAATATTTACTTAAGTGGAACTTAAGTATATGTGCAGGTGGTACTTTTGCATTATATTCACTCATTTGTAGATATGCGAAAGTTAGTCAACTTCCAAATCAACAGCGTGCTGACGAGGATATCTCTAGTTTTCGGCTCAAATTGCCTACTCTTGAGTTGGAAAGAGCTTTACGAATAAAAGATTTTTTGGAGAAAAATTCGATTTTTAAAACCATTCTTCTTCTGCTGGTTCTCATGGGTACTTCTATGATTATTGGTGATGGTATTCTTACACCATCCATGTCAGGTAGTCTGCCCTTTCTAAACCGCGTCATTATTAGCATTTGCTACGACCCATTTCTATTTTAATGTTGTTATCATCTTGGTTTCATTCCCTTACAGTATTGTCTGCAGTTAGTGGTCTGCATGGTGCTGTTGCTGGCTTTAATACAGGTTTCTACTTTAATGCAGGATATAGTTTAACTTTCACTGCTTTCTCGTTAGGAATTTCCTGCAAATTTTAGATAATTTATTTGCTATTTATGCTTGTGCAGATGCTGTAGTACTTCTGTCCATTATCATCCTTGCAGGGTTGTTCAGCATACAAAGGTTTGGAAGTGGCAAAGTCGGTTTTCTATTTGCTCCTGCTCTAGCACTTTGGTTCTTTGGTATTGGCTCAATTGGGTTGTACAACTTTATTACCTATGATATTTCTGTTCTGAGAGCTTTGAATCCAGCTTATATCTATTTCTTCTTTAAGAGAAATAACTTAAAGGCATGGTCTTCTCTTGGGGGTGTTGTCTTATGCATCACAGGTTCTATGCTTTGAAAATTCACTTTTTCATTTGTATGCTATTACTTTAGATTGAGATTTTCATGTGTTGTGTCTTTGATTTAGCTCTTCCTTTTTTGGCTTTAGCTTCGATTTCTTCAGTTAGACTGGGGATATAGGACCATTTTGTATTATATCACTTGTTAAAGCTTGATTTACATATTTAAGAGGAATTCATGTTCAATTCTTTGTGGCAATGGACTGATTCTATTCAAGTTGTTTCCTGAATGCCCATTAGCTATTTAGCTGCTCTTTTTATCTTTTTTATTCAGCCCTGATTAATTTTTTTAATGGCATAGTTTTACTCATTTAAGAATCAAGAAAAATGAAATTAATGAACAAATAATCGAAAATTGGTTATGGCATAAACCGGGTTTGATTTCCATGCTTTTTTCTGTAATACATTTGACATTACCTGTTTGTTTATGAGGATTATGATAATGATTATAATGTAACTGAGGTCTTGAATTCACTTTCAAAATCTTTTTGAACTTTGCATGTTGACTTGTCTCATTATTCTAGGCTACATAAAGTCTGAGGCTACATCTATAGTCAAAATATTCTTATATAGTCCCACTATTCGTTTTTGAACTGGGATGAGTATCTATTGACAATCCGTGATAGCTCCTTGAAAGAGGATATGTGACTCTGCTTGTGCGAAAACTCAAAATCATTGATAAGTTTATTTGCCAGGCTTCAGAGCAGCCATTCATTTACAACTTTGAGAAGAATATTTTGGGTTTGTGGTCATACAGAGGATCTCGAAGCAGCTTAGTGACGAACATAGCCATCCTTCTGGAGAAAAGTTTTTCATTTTAGTCATTACAACACTTCGTTCATGTGATGTCACTATTTCGGGATTGATACATTAAAGTTAAAATTCACTTTGTGCTATTGGTAACTTTTTATTACATTCATTGGAGCTGGAATTGGAAAAATTATAGATTATTCCTTAATGATCTACTTGGACCTTTGTATACAACAACAACAACAACAACATTATCAAGCTTTTATTCTATTGTGTGGAATTGGCTAGATGAAAATTTTCACCATTCTGTCCTATTAAGAGTCAAATTCTTTTTTAGATCTAATACCTTTGTATGTTAAATTAAATTTGTAACAAATATTTTTGGACCCGTTATCATTAATCTTCCAGCTAAAATATGAGTGATGCATTATATCCTCTATGAAGTTGTGAGCATTCAGTCAGAATTGTTGTTGATTTTTCCTTACATTTTCTATTAAATGTTGGCTTTGGCTATGTGATTGTCAATGTTCTTGTTAAAGTATGAGTATATTTCTATAAGGTTTATCTCAATTATTTCCCCACTAAAAAAATGTAGGAGCTGAAGCAATGTTTGCAGATCTTGGCCATTTCTCTGTAAAATCTATACAGGTCAAAATCCTTAATCTATTTATGATTCCTTCTCAGCCTCAGTCATTTTTATTCTATCTGTTACGCTTCTGCGGCCTACTCCAAGAAAAAAATAGCTTACGTTAACATCATAGCTTGTTTCTTTGCAGATTGCATTCACGTTTGTAGTGCTTCCCTGCCTTTTCTTAGCTTACTTTGGCCAAGCTGCATATCTAATGAAAAATCCTAAGTCAACCGAAAGAATCTTCTATGATTCTGTTCCAGGTGCGTCACTCTATTGTAATTAGAAAAGCGAATGTCTTACTTTTTTTGAAGTTTTAGGAAAGTTCTACTTTACGGATTTCCTGCATTATCACGTAAATCTTGGAAATTTAATTAAATTTGTAAGATTATTTCGTTAATCTGTGCCTGACCTAGCTCTTAACACGCTTGATTGTTGACTTGGTGAGCAGAGCCTCTTTTCTGGCCCATTTTTGTCATAGCTACTCTTGCTTCCATGATTGCCAGTCAAGCCATGATATCTGCTACATTTTCCTGTATTAAGCAGTCTATGGCTCTTGGTTGCTTCCCACGGATGAAGATTATACACACCTCTAAGAGATTTATGGGTCAGATTTACATTCCCAATATCAACTGGTTCTTAATGATCATGTGCATACTCATTGTTGCCACTTTCAGAAGCACGACCGACATTGCGAACGCATATGGTAAAGTACCTTTAAATTCTTGCTGACAGTATTGAAATTTGAGCTGGTTTAAGTGCTTAAGCTGTTTGACACTATTTCTTAAGGATTTAGGGTGTTTTGTGTTCCATTACTTTCTCAATGGCTCTTTTTCAACTGCTTTTGAATTGTCACAATATTTGCTTGTCCTTAATTAATATGTTTCTATATGAATAGTGGGAAAGTCAGTCTAGTATTGACTCAAAATATCGGATCGGGGCTCCATTGTTGCTGATTTTGAGTCATGCACACCTTAGAAAATGGAAATCTTATTTGAAAATGCTTTTTAACAACACAAGACAAATCTAATTTGAATGCTTTAAAGAACATAATACCATTAATATAACTTGATAAAAAAATGAACGGCTCTTAGTATCCATTACTAAGTACTTCTCTTTAAACTTTTTGAAATAAGATCCCTTTCATATTAGATGGTTGAGAAAGCTCTTGTGATTTTGAAGAACAGGCAGTTGGCCAGTTGCCTTACATTTCAAGAGCAATATTGGCTTAGAGAAGGCCTTGGGCCAGTAGTCTGTATACAATAGCTCTACAGTGCTCGGGTTGGTAACTTAGTTGATATGGGAACTGATCCTAAGCAAGATGAGTTGCAAACCATAGTGCCTTAAATATGTGTATAATATTGATTTTCTCATCCGTTAACAAATTCATAGACCTGGTCAAATGCTGCTTGTCTTTTGACCATGAACCTTCTGTAGCAAAGCACCCTTAGTACGGTGTCTTTGTGCTACAACTCCAAACCATCATATTAAATGAACAAGTTTAAGCTTCTTAATTGATAGCGTGGATTACTGACCACTCCAATGGTTAAGCCTTAAAGCAAAGTTCATGAACGAGCGAAATTTATGTTTTCCAATTTATGGCCTTGCCCCCACCATCTAATGGAATATGGATCCAGACATGGCTTGAAAGTAGATTGGAATTATAAATCGATCATATTTTTTGGTTTGTTAATCTGTTCATTTGGTTTGATCGAAATTTACTTCCATCTTCGATCTTTGAGGAAATTCATTGCGTTTTATCTCAAGACTGACTTATTTAGCATCACTCTGTAGGCATCGCCGAGGTTCTGGTAATGATGGTGAGTACTGCCTTGGTGACACTTGTAATGCTACTCATATGGAAAACCAACATATTTCTTGCCCTGAGCTTTCCTGCCATATTTGGAACTATAGAGCTTATATACTTATCTGCAGTTCTAACGAAGGTACAGGAAGGTGGCTGGCTTCCACTTGCATTTGCCTCATTTTTCCTCCTGGTTATGTACATCTGGAACTATGGAAGTGTGCTGAAGTACCGTAGCGAGGTTAGGGAGAAAATCTCCATGGATTTCATCAGTGAACTTGGTTCTTCTCTAGGAACTGCTAGAGTTCCAGGAATTGGACTTGTATATAATGAACTGGTACAGGGTATCCCTTCTATGTTTGGCCAACTCCTCATCACCCTCCCGGCCGTTCACTCTGTAATCGTGTTTGTCTGCATCAAGTATGTTCCTATTCCAGTTGTTCCTGTAAGCGAAAGATTTCTTTTTCGGAGAGTTTGCGGGAAAGACTTTCACATGTTTCGTTGTGTTGCTCGGTATGGATACAAAGATGTAAGGAAGGAAGATCACCACATTTTCGAGCAGCTATTGATAGAAAGCCTTGAGAAGTTTTTGAGAATGGAAGCTCGAGAACTTGCTCTTGAAATGAGTTCAGAAGAAACAGATTTTGATAGGGAGTCGGTTGTTTCAAGGGACTCAGCTATTCAAAGCTATGTCTCTGAGCTCCACGTTCCATTAATTTCTCATAGTAGTGTGGATGGAGCTAAAGTTTCCAGGGTAGAAGATGGTTGTTCGTTGCTTCCATCTAGTTCATTACCCTCAACTGAAGATCCACATTTGGAATATGAGCTTTCAGAACTAAGAGAAGCAATGGAATCAGGTTTCACATATCTGCTTGCTCAGGCTGATGTGAGAGCAAGAAAGGATTCTTGGTTCACAAAGAAGCTTGTGATCAACTACTTCTATTCATTCCTGAGAAGAAATTGTAGAGCTGGTGCTGCAAATATGAGTGTGCCTCATATGAATATTATTCGTGTCGGCATGACCTATATGGTTTGATGTAAGTTTGAATCTATTGTAGTTCACCTCATATTGCAAAACATGACAGATGGTATTTTTGTAGTTTTTATATAGTTGTAGAAATGAATGATATGTTGAGAAAGTTCAAATGTAATTTCACTGTTTATTTTGAAAAATTATTAGGTGCGGAGTGCGGACGCCGTTTGAATGTGAATGCGAATGAAGGGAAGTTATGTTGTTTTTTTCTCTCTTGTACACGATGTGTATAAGAGAGAGAAAATATAAGTGTCTTTACGTGATTGGAGTCCAGATGAAAAGTTACGTCCGGATTCCACACGTAATAATCTCTCGTTTATTCCTTATTGGAGAGAATGAGTTCATCATAATTTGCAGGACATATAGGAAGCAGTGGGTACGAGAAGCATTAGTCATATTGGTGTCTTCTTTGTTTCCAAAAGTTATAAGCAAATAAATTCTTCTGTTATACATTGTGAAGTGTGATCTTTAGGAACTAATTGGCTGTATGGATGCGTTAGCATTAGGGTTGAAAAACGTTTTATTGAATTAATAATTTATATGGTCAACTCTATGTGAGAAGTTTAGTCTATTTATAAGAGGAAAATAGTGATTGCATGGGCGTTTGTTTTGGGATGGATTATCATTAATTGAGAACCTAGAAGTGTGATAGGATATTGCACACTCATGTTTGCTTGATTTAGGTCAGTCAAGTCTTTAAGTGAGTCTGAATCGGGTTGAGTTAAGTAGGTGCTTGTGAACTTATTTGAATAACTCGCAACTTGAAATTTATTAATGATTTAACTTGCTTGAAGTTTCAAATAGTTTAGAACAAGATCTTGATAAATTGCTAGAGAATCAATTTCATTAGACTCTTAGTATTGAGCTATTAAATTTGTTTGATGACTCACAAAGACACTCATTTGATAAAGCTACTCTCTCAAGGAATCCTGTCATTTGCCTTAGATATTGTTAGGTAGTGGATGCAATTTAAGCAAAAACTAGAGAACGGTACAATAGATTTAGGGAGAAAAACACACAAAAACTCTTTCGATTGCATGATATATGGAGGAAAATAGCAAGATATAGTTGGATCTTTAATTGGAGAGGAAGACCAGGCTCTTTCAAATCTATAGATGCTGTTAGAGCCCACACATGAACTAAGAACCTGTAAACTACAACAAAAACAGGGATGAAAACCTAACCCTAGCCCCCCAAAAAATACTTAAGCATACAATAATTGAGTAAATCCCAAAACAGCACCTCCCCTTTTGAATTTTCCCTCCTAAATCTCCCTTAATTGCTCCTTAATGAGGATTGCTGGACCCCACTTCATGGGGCCGAAATACAGCTGGGCGGAACTCCTTGTTTCGCCAGCTGTACACATAGGTGGATACTCCCCTCCCAAAGAGCCACATTGTTCTCAAGGTGGAAGGAGGGAGACTGACCCTTCATCCTCTCAAAAGCTCTAGTGGTTCCAAAATCACCTCTATATCCTCTATCAGTCTCCATGGTAATTTTGAACTAGTTGAATGATCGCCCACAGCTCTCCTCAACTGTGATACGTGGAACACTGTGTGTATGGAAGCAGTCAGGGGTAACTTCAAGCGATATGCCATTGCTTCAATCGTTTCCAACATCTTATAAGGGTCAAAGTACCTCGGGGCTAGCTTCTCATTTCTTCTATTGGCACTGTCCTCTGTCTGTAGGGTTGCAACTTTAAGAATACCCTATCCCCAACGACAAACTAGATGTCCTTCCTATGCCCATCCACATGCTTCTTCATAATTTGCTGAGCCCTCATAGGCTTCTTTTTAACTCCTCCAGCACCGTACCCCTTTCCTCCAAGTACTGCTCTACTGAAGATACTGGTGTGCGACTTTGCCCAAAATATACCAAATATGGAGAGTATCTTTTGTACAACACTTTGAAGGGAGTCTTTTATGAAGCTGAGTGGTACGAAGTGTTGTACCAATATTCTGTCCATGCTAGCCACTTGGCCCATACCTTAGGTGTTTTTTAATCAAAACACCACAGGCATGTTCCAAGCTCCTATTCACCACTTTTGTCTGCTCGTCTGTCTTGGGGTGGTAAGCGATGCTCCTCTTCAACACTATCCTTTGTAGCCTAAACAACTCTCTCCAAAAATGACTGAGGAATACCTCATCTCTTTCAGACACTATAAATTTTGGTATCCCATGTAGCTTGACCACCTCCTTGATGAATGTTGTCGCTACTGTCACTATCGTGTAAGGATGTCATAGGGGGATGAAGTGAGCGTACTTGCATAATCTGTCAACTACCACCAAAATCGTTGTAAATCCTTTGGATCAAAGTAGCCCATAAATAAAGTCCACGGTGACCTCCTCCCACACCCTGTCCAGTAGATCTAGGGGTTGGAGTAACCCCCCAGGAGCCATGGCTATGTACTTGTTTCGCCGGCACACCTCATACTAGCCACCATCTTTTCCACATCCTTATGCATCCCCTTCCAATATAGCTCCACTGCTAGTCTCCTGTATGTCTTCTGCACATTAGAGTGACCCCCAACTACACTCTCGTGGAACTCTTGCATCATTTACGGGATATGAACTGAGGTTCGAGACATCACAAACCTCCTCTGATACAGCAGCCTCTCACCCTCTCAAGAGTAGCTCGGGTGATTGTTCTCATCCTTCAGAAGATCTACTCTAATTTTTCCCAACACCTCATTCTGCTTACTCTCCTCTTTGATAGCCCCCAATATATCCAGTATTAGTGGTATATACATAGCCAACTCATGGAGCTTCTCCATGCATCTGGATAAGGCATACACCACCTTGTTCTTCAATTATGTCCTATAATGAATCTCGAAATCATAACCTAATAGCTTTGACCATCATCTCTGATGCTCCTCAGTCACAATCCTCTGCTCTAAAAGGAACTTCAAGCTCCTTTGGTCCGTCCTCATAATGAAATTTCGTCCCAACAAATATGTCGCCACTTCTGGATGGCTAACACAATGACTATCAATTCCCTCTCATAGACTGACTTCAACCTAGCTATGACTGTCAACACTTGACTGAAGTAAGCTATAGGTCTGTGATTCTGCATGAGCATGACCTAACCCATATCCTGATGTATCCATCTCAACCACAAAGATCTGACTGAAATCTGGTAGGGCCAAAATCGGTACCGTGGTCATGTCTTTTTTCAGTCTCTCAAAGGCCTGTGTAGCGGCCTCTCCCCATAGGAAGCTGTCATTCTTTAGTTGCTCTTTCAACGGTCAGACTATGGTGCTGCACCTCTCACAAATCTCCTGTAGTACCCTGCTAAACCTAGGAAGCCCTCAACTATCTCAGATTCCTAGGTAGAAGCCATTTATGTATTTCCTCAATCTTGGCTTGATCTGCCGCCACCCCCTCCTGAGAGACTAGTGCATCAAGTATTCCACACTTGTAAGTGCAAAGCAACACTTCTTCAGGTTGGCCCTGAGTTGATGCTTTTGTAATACTTCTAAGACCACCCTTATATGCTCTAAGTGCTCCCATAGTGACCTGTTATACGCTAGTATGTCATCAAAGAAGACCAGTATGAACTTTTTAAGATATCGTATGAACACCCTGTTTATGAGCGACTGGAAAGTAGCAGGGGTATTTTTGAGTATGAACGACATCACTATGAATTCATAATGCCCCTAATGTGTCCTGAAAGCAGTCTTCAGTACATCCTCCTCCTTCATCTTGATCTTATGGTATCCCGACTTTAGATCCACCTTGATAAACACCATTGCTCTGCACAACTCATCCAGTAGCTCATCGATCACTGGTATGGGAAACTTGTCCGGCACAATATCCTTATTTAGAGCTCGATAATCAATGTAGAACCTCCAGCTCCCATCCTTCTTCTTGACCAACAATACTGGGCTAGAAAAAGGACTCACACTCAGCTTGATGATCCCTGCCTCCAACATTTCCCAGATCAGCTCCTTAATCTCGTTCTTTTGAATCTGAGGGTAATGATAGGGTCGGACACTAATCGGTGACACCCCCTCCCTTAGGGTAATGACATGCTCCTGCTCCCTCGGTGGTGGTAAGCCTTGAGGTGAATGAAAAATCTCACTAAACTGCTGTATGAGTGGCTGTACTAACAGAGGAATGTTCCCCATTTCCTTTAGTTTAATCTCTTCTAAGCTCTGCAGTTCCACTAGAAATTCTCCTCCCACCTCCTGTATGGTTATGGCCATGGTTTTGAGAGACACCATGGCATTGGACAACCTTGCATCTCCCTAGATCACCACTCTTCTTCCTTCCACCACCAGCCCAATTGTCAGTGTTCCCCAATTGACCTTGGGATCTCCCAAGGTCTGCATCCACTTCATCCCAGGATGACATCAGTGCTCCCTTACTCTAATAGGAGAAAATTCTCCCTCAACTGAACTCCATGTATAGTCAGCATAACTCCTTACACACTCCTCTACCTATCTTCATCTTTTCAGCGCCCATCATCACCTGATAGTCCTGTGTGTCTACCAATTTCACCCCCAATTGATCAACGACTTGATTGGAGATAAAATTTTGAGTGACCCCATTATCAATTAGCACCTCCACCTCTCTATCTTCTATTACTCCTTTCACCTTCATGGTGTAATTCAAGGTGAACCCCACCACTGAGTTTATAGAGACTTCGACCATATCAAGATGCAGTTCTTCCTCCTTGTCTACCACTGCCACACTCTCACCTCCCTTAGCTTCCTCATCATCACAGAAGGTGAGAACCTAAAGAGTTCGGTCCTTATATCTATGCCCTGGTGTGTACCTCTCATCACATCAGAAGCACAATCCCTTCACCCCTTTCTCCTGTAGCTCCTTCTCAGCTAGTTTCTTGAAATTTCCCCTGAATACCCCTCCTGCAAGTTTCTCCTTTGGGGCCTCATGAAGGCTTCTTGGTGCTAGTCTTTTAGGAGCTAAGAATGTGGTGGTCATACCTGTACAATCCTCTTGAACCACTGCTTCTGACTCCCCTTTCCAGGTGCTTCTGGTCCTCCACTAACTGTGCTAGCTCTATAGCCTCTCCTAGGTCATAATGCCTCATCACTCTAACCGTTGCCTAGATCTCTGGTTTCAGTCCTTTCATGAAGTTCTCCTCTAAAACTGTCTTAGAAAGGCGGTCCACTCGGCTAGAAAGGTACTCGAACCTCTCTCGGTACTCTACTACTGAACCATCCTGTGTTAGGGTGAAAAATTGCTCGTAGAAGTCTCCTCCTTTGCTGGTTCAAAAACGTTCCAACAAGTAATCTTTGAACTCCCTCCAGCTCTGTATAAGTTGTCTCACGTCCCTCCACTAGTACCAAACCAGTGCCTTCCCTTCCAAACATAGGTCAACTTCCATTAGCCTCTCCTCTTCCGTCAAGCCATTGACGACAAAATACCTCTCCGCCTTGTAGATCCACCCATGTGCATAATCTCCCTCAAAGATGGGCATCTTTAGCTTCCTCACTCTCGGATCACCTCTATTTCCCCTGAATCCTCTATAGCCTCCCATTCCACAAAGGGGAGGTGCTCCTTAGGTGTCCCGATCCTCCCTTCTAGGCTCATACTCAAATCATTCTTCAAAATTCCCCCTCCTTTCAAAATCAGTACCCCTGCGCTCATACTCCACCCCTCTTCTTGCAAAATCACCACCCCTTCGTTTATACTAACTAATCATCTTCGTCCTAGAAATAAGCTCTAGAGGAGGCATCCCATCTTCTCCCAAGGACCGGTCTAACATATACTTGTTACATAAATAGGGATTCTCATTAAAATAACATAGCAGTAGCTCACCTTGAATCCAAAATTTATTTGAGGTCCTCGACTAGCAGTCAAAGATATGTTGGTCTCGACCACTACACAGCTAGTTACACGGGTTCAAGTTCTGCATTATTATGTAAATGAATATGTAGCTAATTATGTATCATTGATCTTGGCCCTTACCTATAAATAGGAGGTCATTGGTCGAGCATAGGCATGTCTTTGTATATTTGGTTGAATTTTAGTTTCACAAGTCTTTCTTTGACTCCTAATTTCTTCTTGAAATGTCTTGCTTTCTCGCTCTAAAACATTTTAGTACATTGGTTAGATTCACCTTTCTCTTTTTAAGAGATTAAATTGGGGTGGGTTTTTATAGATTTATTTGTTTAAGGACAATCACGTAGACTCAATATTATCTCTTCCTTTCTACTATTCAAGCTTGATTCATATCTTACTAAGGTGTTGATATTATTCTAAGGAAAACTTTGGTTCAAATATCTTCTTAGGCTTGGTGATTTTGATGATAAATAGGTCCTTAAATAATGACCAACCTAATGAGTGACACCTCCCAATAGCTATAGAATATGGAGGGTCATCTCACGAGGATGAGTTAGGGGATCTTTGGGAGCTTTTCTCTAATTTCTCCTCTTGTTCTCCAAAATATATAATGCGAATTAGCCATATGTTAAAATAAGAGACAAAGTATAAAGGTGAAAAATTAGAAGAGAAAACTTGAATCTTATTTCTTATTCCAGACTGCAAGAACGTTACATATTTATAGGAGTAAAAGTGTATCCATTATTGTCCTCGAATTAGGTAAATCATTAAGATGGACAAAACAAAAAAATTAGAGCTCACGAATTGCTGAGATGGTCATTCATCTCATAGTAGATACAATCGGAGCACACTTATTACTTGATGAGAGATTGGCGTGGGTTCCACATCTAATGGATTATTCACACTCCCCCTCTAGCTTGGAATTGTGATTGATAATTCATAGCTTTGAAGTTAGGTTATTGATTTGCGATTGATCAAGGGCTTTGATTAAGATATATGTTATCTGAAGATTTATGGTAGTGTACTGTATTTGAAGGATCCCTTGATCAATTTTTCTCTTTTTATCATGATGTACTGGATCTTTGGCAATGTTAATTGTAAGTTGTTTGTCTACATATCATAGCCATTGGTTCTTTCATTTGGTTACTTTGGTCTCCAATAACCTTTTAAGCCACATTTTTTTTATTTTATTATTCTTATTCACATGACATATTTTAGAGCTCTCTATTCTTTAATTTTAATTTCATTTTCTATGATCTCTTTTAATCTCTTGGTTTCTATCTCATCATTGACAGTTATGATAATATTATTCATGTTGATAATCATGATAATGATTTGAGTAGGAGGTGATTGCTTTATGAAAACGGTGTGATTAGTCCACTCTTGAGAGAGAATTCATTCTTTTTTAGTTATAATTGTAAATCTCTAAGAAACAAGCTCTTGGAAATTGCTTTAAACCATATAAAGACTTCTCATGTTTAAAGACTTCTTAAAATAATTTTTTAATACAAAAATTTTAATTGGAGTGCAACACCTTAAGAAACTGGAGTGCTGCTATGCCCATAGTGCACGAAGTGAGGTGGATCCCTTCCGTACAACACCTTAAATTGGGTCATCTAAGAAGCAAAATGAAAAGAGGTGTTGTACCAATACTCAGCCCATGCTAGTCATTTGGCCCATAACTTGGTTGTCTCCAACACGAAGCATCTTAAGTAAATTGCTAAACTCATGTTGACCACTTCTGTTTGGCCATTTGTCTGTGGGGTGGTAGGCGATGCTCCTCTTCAATACTGTCCCCGATAGTCTAAATAACTCCCTCCAAAAATGACTGAGGAACACGTTATCCATGTCAGATACTATAGCCTCTAGTACTCTATACAGTCTGACCACCTCACTGATGAAGGCTGATGCCACTATCACTGTAGCGTATGGATGTCGTAGGGGAATGAAATGAGCATATTTGCTCAAGCGGTCCACCACCACCAGGATCACTGTGAAGCTCTCTGATCAGGGTAGCCCATCTATGAAATCCGTGGACACCTCCTCCCATACTGACTGAATAAAGCAAGTGGCTATAATAATCCTCCTGGAGCACCTAGCGACCATCTCCTCCACATCCTTATGTATCACCTTCCAGTACAGCTCTGAAGCTAGTCTCATGTTGGTCTTCTGCACCCATGAATGTCCCCCAACAACGCTCCCATGGAACTCCTGAAGAAAGTGTGGAATGTGGACTGATATCCGAGGCATCACAAACCTCCCCTAGTATAGAAGTCTCTCCTCCACCAAAGAATACCTCGGATGGCTACTCCCTTCCCTTAGTAAATCAGCTTTCATCTTCCCAACTCCTCATCCCGAGCACTCTCCTTCTTGATGGCCTCCCAATCTAACATCAATGGAATTGACACTGTTGTCGCCTGCAACTCCCCATACATCTAGACAAGGCATTTGCCTCCTTGTTCTCCACTCCTGGCCTGTATTGGATCTCAAAATCATAACCCAGCAACTTGGACAGTCACCTTTGATGCTCCTCTGTCACCATTCGCTGCTCCAACAAGTACTTCAAGCTCCGCTGGTCTATCCTGACAACGAAATGCCTACCTAATAGGTAGGGCCACCATTTTTGGATAGCTAGTACAATGGCAATCAACTCCAGGTTATAAACTATTTTCATCCTGGCCTTGGCTATCAACATTTAGCTAAAATTGGCAATGGGTCGATTATTTTGCATGAGCACTGCCCCCAATCCATATCCTAAAGCATCTGTCTCTACTATGAACACCTCAGTGAAGTCCATTAGTGCCAAGACTAGTACAGTCGTCATAGCCTTCTTCAAACTCTCAAAAGCTATCGTGGCTGCCTCCCCCCATAGGAATATGTCTTTCTTCAATTATTCTGTTAGTGGTTATACTATGGTGCTGTACCTTTTCACGAACCTCATGTAGTATCCTGTCAGTCCTAAGAATCCTCTCAGCTCCTTCAGATTCTTAGGTAATGGCCATCTCAACATAGCCTCAATTTTTGACTGATCTGCTGCCACCCCTCTTTGGACATAATATGGCTCAAATACTCTACCCTAGTCTGGGCAAAACAGCACTTCTTCAGGTTGGCCCTCAGCTGATGCTCCTATAATACCTCTAGCACCCTCCTCAAGTGCTCCTAATACTCCTCATCTGTCCTGTTGTACACTAGAATATCATCAAAGAACACCAAGATAAATTGGCTGAGGTAAGGTCTGAAGTCCTTGTTCATGAGAGATTGGAATGTTGCAGGAGAGATTGGAATGTGGCAGGGGCGTTAGTGAGGCCAAAGGGCATCACCAGGAACTCATAATGCCCCTCAAGAGTTCTAAAAGCAGTCTTGGGCACGTCCTCCTTCTTCATTTTGATCTAATGATATCCTGACTTCAGATCTATCTTGTTGAAGATCACTGCCCCACTCAACTCATCCAAGAGCTCATCAATCACTGGTATAAGAAACTTGTCTGGCATAATCTCCTTATTCACCGCCCTATAGTCCACACAAAACCTCCAGCTGCCATCCTTTTTCTTAACTAGTAATACTGGTCTAGAAAAAGGACTAACACTAGGCCTGATAATCCCTGCCTCCAGCATTTCTCTAATCAACTTCTCAATCTCATCATTCTGAAACTGAGGATAGCGGTAAGGTTTGACATTGATGAGTGATACCCCTTCCCTCAAGGTTATAGCATGCTCCTGCTCCCTTAGTGGTGGCAATCCCTGAGGTGGCTGAAAAATCTCATGGAATTTTCGAATCAATGGCCATATCCCCTCCCTCCTCCAATCTTACTCCCTCCAAGCTGTGCAGCTCCACCAGAAAACCTTATCCCACCTCATGTATGCTTCTCACCATGGTTTTGAGAGATACCATAGCTTTGGATAGCCCTGCATCTCCCCTTATCACCACCTTTCTTTCATCCACCATCAACTTCATCGTGAGTGCTTCCCAATTGATCTTGGTGTCCCCTAAGGCCTGCAGCCACTTCATCCCCTGGATGATATCTGTACTTCCTAACTCTAATGGGAGAAATTCCTCCCTCACCTGAATCCCCTGGATGGTCAACACCACTCCTCTATAGATCCCTTGGCCTTTCTCCACCTTTCATGTACCCATCATCACCTCATAACAACTGGTGTCCACCAATTTTACTCCCAGTTGGTCCACGACCTGAGTGGAAATGAAATTATGGATAGCTCCACTATCAATCAGAATCACCACCTCATTGTCCCTTATCTCCTCTTTCACCTTCATGATATGATTCATGGTGAATCCTACCACCGAGTTCAGGGAAACCTCTGCCAGATCCAGATGCATTTTTCTCCTCTATCTCCTCCTGTACCTCTCCCTGGACTCCCTCCTCAGTTTTCTCGTCATCGCAGACGATAAGAACTTAAAGAGTTCGGTCCCTACACCTATGCCCTGGGGTATACCTCTCATCACACCAAAAACACAACCCTTTTTCCCTCTTCTCCTGCATCTCCTTCGTCGTCACCCTCTTGAAATTTCCCCCGCTCCCTCCTCTATTGTCTTCTCCCTGGTGGTCTCACAAAATCCTCTTGTTGCAGGACCCTCGGGTGCTAAGTGGGTGGTTGTTATCATGTAAGAGCCTCCTGAGCTGCTGCTCCTGGCTTCCTGCTTTAGATTCTTTTGATTTTCCACTAGCTGTGCCAACTTCATGGCCTCTCCCAAGTCACGAGGCATCATGACTTTCACCCCACTCTGATCTCTACCTTGAGCCCCTTCATGAAGTTTCCCTCCAATGCAGTCTTTGATAATCGCTCCACCCGATTAGCTAGGTGCTTGAACCACTCCTGATAGTCTGCCACTGATCCATCCTGCACCAGTGCAAAAAATTTCTCATAGAAGTCCCCTCTCCCATCGATTTGAAAATGTTCTAATAAACAGTCCTTGAATGCTCTACAACTCCGTATAGGTCTCCTTTGGTCCCTCCACTGAAACCATGATAATGCCTTCCCTTCCAAACATAGACCTGCTGTTGTCAATTTCTCTTCATTCATCAACCCATTGAAGGTGAAGTACCTCTCCACCTTGTAGATCCATCCATAAGCATCCTCCCCTTCAAAAATTGGCATCTTCAGCTTCCTAACCTTTGGCTCTCCCCCATTTCCCCATATTCCTCCATACTTTCCCCTCTCCCAAGTGCTTTGCTCTTCCCATGTCTCCCGATCTTCCCTTACATGTTCATTTTCAAACCCCTCTTCACTTTCTTCCTTCCTTTCTCCAAAATTAGCACCCCTCCTACCATAATTTCTCTCATTTCTCTCCCAACTAGCACCCTTTACTCCTTGTTCCCTATTTCTATGTCTCTCTCCACACCTTCCCCCTTTCTCTTTAATGATTTCTACATCATTTTTCCACCTACGAAAATCAGAATTCATAGTTCTTCCCATTGGTCCCTTTCACTACAAGGAAATCACCTATTACTGGCGGCACTTTCCAGGGAAAATTGATCATTTTCCAGCGGTATTAGAATTTATCGGCGGTTTTCTGGTGGCAAAAATTTCGCCAGTAAAACTCGCGTAGGAAAATTTTTTCCAGCAGAAAAAAAATTTCGGCGGTTATCCGATGGAATTAGGCCGCTGGAAAATAAAAAAAATTAATTAAAAAAAATTTTCAATGTGCCTGGCCTCCCGCTGGCTATTGCCTGCCCGTCAAGCTGTCAGCTGCCATCCTGAGCTGCCCGCCTTCCCGAGCTGCCCGCACGTGCTGCCAGCTTGCCTTCCCGCTTTGCCCGCAGCCTTCCCACGCTGCCCAGCCAAGCTTCCCGCCTGATCGCTGCCCGCCTGCTCGTGCCCATGCGCTGCCTACCCGCTGGTCATGAGATTCGAACGCAGGTAAGTTGAGAAATTTTCAAACACCTAACCACATTGCTGTACAGGCAAATAAGTTTCAGTTCTCTTTTTTTATATTTAAGCTATATAATTATGTAGAATTAAGTTAAAAACTAAAATTATATTTATAAATTAATTTAATTATGAAAATTAAAATTAATATTTAATTTAAAAATAAAATTAATAATTACTAATTAATTTAAAAATGAAACTTAACTAAAATAAAGTATTATAATTAAAATATAATTAAAACAAATTATTAACTTAATAAATTATTAAAATACTATTAAATTACTAATTACTGAAAATTAAAATTTTAAATAATAATTTTAAATTTAAAAATTTTTACTTAAATTAGGAAATAATTAACTTAAATTATTTAATATTATTTTTAATGCTTTTTTAAAATCATTTAAATAGCTAATTTTTAAATCATTTTAGTTAAATTATTTAAAATCCGCTGGAAAGCTAGAAAAGCCGCTGAAAAATCTGTTGGAAATATACTCCGAAAAGAAACCCCAAAAAATTTCACCGAAAAAGCTGTTTCATTGTCGTCTGTAGAAAAACAGCCAAAAAGCCGCCGGAAAAATGACCATCGGAAAGTCGTCGAAAAATTTCGCCGGTAATTGGTGATTTTCATGTAGTGTTTGTCTCCGATGCAGCCGTTTGGATTTGGTTTTCCAATAACTTCTTCACCATCAAATGAAGATCAAAAACTTTGTTTTTCATAGATGAAACTTTATCCTTTACGGATGAAACCTTATCTTCTACGTCCACCGTGGCTTTTATTTGGCTCATCTCTACTTCAAAACGCTCTTCCAATGCATCTACTTTCTTGGCCGCCATCAAAATTTTTGGATTTTGATCCAAAAATCAGTAAGGGTTTCTTCCTCCGGATGAAATTTTGCCGCTGAAATTTCAAAAAATTTGCCCCCGATGGTCCTAAGACTTGCTCTGATACCAATTTGATATGGAATATTTGAATATTTCAAGTAAATGAAAGTTTGTTAGGGGTCTTAAACCCTTATGAACTAGTCCCAAGGCTAACCAAGAGGGGGGTGAATTGAATATTTAAAAACTTCTTTAAACAAAAAGAAATTTTTTTTTATATCTTGCAGCAGAAATGAATTAAATCAATAATAAAAAGATCAATAATAGATTTCACCCAAAAAGTTAATCGCTGTAAAATAAAATATAAAAAATAATCAAAAAGAACACACCAGATTTATAATGGTTCGGTCCAACCTGACCTACGTCCACTCCCTGGAGGCACCCTCCGAGTATTGCACTAAACCTTTAGTGACTCTCCTTTAGCCCCCATCGCTAGGCGGAGAAGCCCTTAAAAAATCACTTCCACCTTCCCTGGTACGGCGGAGTAGCCAGGTCATTTGAGACCAAAGAGATCTTCTTCTTCCTAAAACTTTCCTCGAGATGACCCTTGAATCCGATGATACTTAGGTACAAGCTTGCCGGAGCAACCGTGTGAACCCCCTTACACTCCCTCGAAAATCTCCCTTCTAAGGCTCTTCTCCCTCTCAAACTCCACCTTTTCCTCTCTCCTTTTCAAGCTCTCTCTGTGGACCTCCGAAAGGAACAACAAACACCACCCCCGCAGGGAGACAGTATCTGTTGGCCAATGGAGGGCAGATTCGATCATGCATACGATTAACCATTGAGGATAGTGGCTCTCACCAGCACACCCCGATGGATAATAATATGTACGATCTAATCACAACGGGTTTCCCCCACCCGATACATTAACTCGAATGGGATTTATTTGAGAATGGGATTCGGTTTCCCACGGGCGCAAGCCCCCGTGGTTAATTACATCTCAAGCCGGGGCCTGAGAATACTCTCGATTAAGGATTCTACATTATTCTTCCCAAATTGGGATTGGCACATAGGGCGAAGACTAGGAAGTCCTACTCGAAGGAAAAGAGAGGTTCAACTAGGCTTAGTCAACATGCACGGCTCACATCAGCATCCGGAGGGACTAAGGTAGTGAGAAGAAACTGGAGAAACTAAGTAAATCATGCACTCAGAGCATACAGGAGAGAAGGATGGAGGTGGCGTCATCCGTTGTGACGCGGATATGTAGGGCTTATGATCTCTGGAAGACAGAAGACCTACCTACTGATGAGGCATACTACGGAACAATAGTAGCCTTGAATCCTAAATCTAATGGGTTTAGTGTTCTACGTAACACTAACACCCGTGTCCTAGCTAATGAAATGCAGAATCTGGACTTACCCCCGGCCTGGAAGGGGGAGCCAGCTAACCACCTAGTCGCCTCAAAACCATGATGTCCAGTCATTTAACGAAAGATGGGTGGGTAGGTTATAGTTCTTGGAAGTAGGACCGACGTCTAGAGGATTTCCTAATTGGCCCCGGACTGATGTTGGGTGAATGCTCATATGACTAATGCATTTAAATTTTGATTTAGTTGATTTCTAATACAATGCATGCTGGTTAAAGTATCCAAATCAGGTATGCATAGAACTTTAAAAAGGCTTATAAAATAATTTTTAGAATTAGACTGGGCTTCCCCAGGTCCGGCACCTCATCCTCATAGGTCAGATTATCCGGACTCTACCCGCAGGCGGGGAAGTGTCTTATAGAAGGAAAGAGAGAAATGCAATAATATGCATGCGACCCCGGACGATTCCGGCAATTCTCTAGGTCGTTAAGTTTCTAAATTGCTTAAACCTTAAAATTTTAAATATTAGTTGCGAGTAGAAAATGTTTTAGTCCTTAGAGAGCCTAACGAAATCCAGGCTAAAATAAAAGCGGCATGCAGATCGCCAATAAACTATGAAAAGCATACAACCTATGCGCAATCATCATCAAATCAAACATAATACATAATTAAGCAAATCAATTAAATGTCCATAAGCCAACTGCCCTTAATTACAACCCAGGGTCTGCAGAAAATTAAAGTGGCCGGGCACCACTGCCAACAACCCGAATTTCTAATCCTAAGACTGACGCAAGTTATTTTGAGTGGGATACTCTTGCTCTTCATCTCCTTGATCTTCTCCTCCTTGGACTCCTCGGATCTCAGCTTCGTTGGACTCCTCGGGTAGTAGAATGATCCAAATTTGGATTCCCAAATAGAAAAGGACTATCCTCATATTGGGTGTCCTTTTCTCTTTGAAATCCAACCTTTGGATTCTTGTATCCCCACTCAAAATAGACTTTCATAACTCTTAACCAATATTACAAATAGTTACATTAAATGAAAGTAGTAAATCTAGACTCTCCTGCAAGGTTATCCTAATGAAAATCATCCCAAGCAGTTAATATTTCCTCCCAAGCAATTTATATAAAAATAAAGTACTCATCACAGCCACACTTGGCCATGCTCTTAATTGTTTGAGGGCTAAGCAATTCTGAAGCACCTATGGCAATTTATAATGATTTTTAATTAGCCCTCATTTATTTAGGGGGGCTGAGCAATTTCTGGAGCATCTGCATGAAACAACGTTAGTGTTTAAATTATGAATTTTGCCCCCTTTTATTTTGCGCTGCATGAGCATGGCCACCTGCAGAAGACATCGTTAGTATCAACCTCGATCCTAACCTATGGGTAGTCTATCGTGCAATCACATCAAATCCCAGAATACAGTAAAAGTAAGCAAACACATCAATAGTTCAATCACAACATGCAATGAAATCCGGAAAAGCTCGGCACGCAGCAGAAAAGTAAACACCGGCTAGCCTAAGTCTAGAAGTGGTGCCCTAGCAAACAATTCTACAGTGTGTGTAAAAGCCTGTGTGGCTGAGATAGATCCTAAGCTAGGTAGTTAGTTACAATTGCCTACTATCCAGGTTGGTTGTAGGTCTAAAAAGGAAATTTTATTTAAAGTCCAAATGTTAGTGAATTAAGATCCATCTTAGTTGATTTGATGTGTAGGTCAGTTTTAATGCTTAGGGTGATAATATTTAAAGTTTAAGTTGTATTAGTGAGTTTTAGGGAGTTCGGGGTCCACCTATACATTAAGCAAAGGGGGTCCAAAATTGACTTTTTGATTAAAGGGGATTTGTGAATAGATAATATTTTTATAAAATACTAGGCCTTAACCTGATCAGTTAGACAGTTAGCATGCCCAATTTAGATTTTTCAATCCATAGTTATGAATTTCCGAAGTTTTGGTCTCGTTTTGAACTAAGTTTGACCGGATTGTTGACTTTTTTATTTAAGTTGATTTCTGAAATTTTAATATTTTTAATAAATACTAGACCCTAATGTGAGTTGAATGCCTTTGAGTTTGCCCATTTTGGAGTTTTCTGTAATTAGTTATGATTTTTAGAAGTTGGGGCAATTAAATGAATTATCGAAATTGTCTAGTTAGGGGTACTTTAGGGATTTTGGCCCAAATCAGCTCCAAACTGATTGGAATCACTCCCAAAGGTCAGAAATGACCTAAGAAGGTGTTCACGAGTGTTTGGAGAAAATTTAGGATTTTTAATAATTTTTAATGATTTAATTAAGGCAAAAAGGTGATTTTTGATTAAGGTTGAATTAAAGTCCCGATTAATGTCCAATTAAGGGGCCCTAATATCTAAGGTTGGGGACTAATTCTGGAGAGTTTGAGATATTATAAATATTTTTCTGATTTAAAATGGATTTATTAGATTTTTCTGAAGTTTCTGAGGCTTAATTAACGGGTAAATTAGGGTTTGCTAATTAAGTGTTTTAATGAGTCCAGAAAATTCCTAGAAAATTCTAGTGGGTTTCAGATGTCACTAATCACTATTGTTTCAAGTTTCAAGTCAATCAGAGGTAAACCCTAGCTCCTAGAATTTCTCTAAGTCTGCCAGACGGATCCTTAATTATTGTCCTTAAGTGTTGCTAGTGTTGCAGGAGATTAAAAGATGTTTATTTCTAACCCTTTAGACATTCGCATATATGTAGCTGGGTTCAAGGATCTATAATAAAATAATACATGAAAAATAATCTAATAATTGAAGCTTCTACAAAAGTCCTAAAGGGTGGAGGAACGTGCACACAGAAAAGCTCCCTAAATGTTATCTAAGTTTAAGAAAGCTCACTGCACCGAGGGCTACGACCCGGTGGTTCCGCCCGTAGCATCCCCACCAGAATGAATGGGGGCGACTGATGCTCGGCACGATTGTCCAAGCTCCTTCCTCTGTTGCTCCTAAAAGCTCCTCTTTACTTTCCCACATGTACCTCGCAAAAGCACAAAGAAAAGAACAAAGATTGGATGAGAGCAGGCACCATTCAAGCAGAAATACAATTAAGTAAGGATCAAATTAAAATAACTAATGTTTATGACTCTTGAAATTTATCCAAAGCATATGGAAAAGAGAGCATGTGTAAGCAAATTATATCAACAATAAGCATAAGTGACTATCAAAGTAAGCATGTGGTGTGATGAAAGAAATGTATGCAATGACTTACATATTAAGAGATGCATGTATATTAATGTAATTAACTTATCAAGATAAAGGTGAATATGATGCAATCCAATATGTGAAAAGTATAATGAAAATTACGAGACCAAAAGGAATGCGATTTTGTAATGACCTAAACATTTAAAGAGATGCATGTATATTAATGTAATTAACTTATCAAGATAAAGGTGAATATGATGCAATCCAATATGTGAAAAGTATAATGAAAATTACGAGACCAAAAGGAATGCGATTTTGTAATGACCTAAACATTTAAAGAGATGCACATAGTTAATACATGATCTTATGTACTTAACACTAGAGTTTGAATAGACATGTAGTGATTGATGTATAAGGAGTATGTTACATTTAAACCTAAAGGATATGAATCTTATCATGGCAATCATACTTCAAGCATAAATATTGTCTCTTATATATTGTGATACATAAATCTAACACAAGAAAATGATCTGGAAAGCATTATCATCATTCATACTCACTAATTTGCATTAGGATTTTTAACTATAGAATCCTACGCAAAGCATACATAAAGAGATGGAAATGTATAATTATATGTGGCAAATATCTATGCTAATGAAGGTGTTTTTAATGAAATTAATTTTGATGCACATCTTTCTGTATGTAATAGTGAATTTAAAGCATGGCGAGTACAAGCATGACTTTAACAAATAGAAAGCTTCATGAAATATTTATTGAAATGCAGACATTTTGCTTTCAAAAAGATCAATGCAAATATGTTAAATCTATCAATCCCCATGTGTACACATAAAACATTCGGATACAACAAATCTAATAACAATTGTTCACTTTAATAATTATCATGATTAGCAAGTAACATTGCGTACGAATATGTCTTAAGAACGTCCCAAAATCAACAAACTCGGTGTATGTCTCATACAAGGCATGAGTAATGCAAATAATTGCTCTAATAATTGCTCTAATGAAGTTATCACATAACACCACGCCTATGCCAAAAATGGACACACAAGACAATGCCAAAAGAATCATGTAAAATTTTACAAAGATAATATATATGTACGAATCATGGCATCTAGGTAAAATCGACTCACATGGATATGATATATATGATAAAATGTCACTGCATATGCAAATGACTCGATGCTTATTTACGTAATTTTAAATCTTGTATGAGAGTATTTATTTATTTACATTTATATTTTGATTGAAAAAATGAGAGAATGAGATATAGTTAATGAGAATTTCAATAAAGCCTCTCAATAGATCGCGCATGTATATATTGAATAAGATTATTAAAATTACAAAAAAAAAAAAATAAATAAATAAAATAAAATAAAATAAAATAAAATGATTCGAAATGCTATTTAAATTCTCTAACCCAATCGGATTGATACAATTAATGCATAAATCTATAAAGCTATCTTTAACATCAAGTAAAACTAACAAATGAGCATAGCTCCTAAAAATCAGAGAAATCGTATGATCAAATTTGGTGCAATTAAAATTTTAGATTTAAGTTTTATACATGTAAATAAATATATTTAAATAGATTTGAGTTTATTTCAGAAAAGATTTTCTAATAGTTATGATTTTTTTTTTAAACATGAAAAAAGGAGAAAGAAAAAGTTATAGAAATATATCTATGATAGAATCAAGTTTCCATTTTT